>OY740786.1:22995398-23540398 GCA_963514005.1 Raja brachyura | reverse complement strand
GACCATAAGCAAGTTCATTAAAACAGTACCCTGATTCTAACAAAGGGTCACAGATGTGAAATGTTAACTAGTTCCCTTTCAAAAAACAGTTTGTCAACTGCTGAATATTTCCAGCATTTTCTATTTCCGGCATTTGCAGTTTTTCTAATTTTCATTCAAACTAATGTGCTGTACAATGAGTGGTCTTACAGAGGTTTGTTAAGCTTCTAACCTGGTTTGGTAGTGTTGATGTAGAGAAAATATATTGTTTGAGGATGGTTCCAAAACTATGGAGTTTAAATATAAAATGGTAATTGAAACAAGTGGGGAATTTGGGGAAACTCTGTTTCCCAGGGAGCAGGGAGAACGTGGCACTCACGCCCTCGTTGACATGAAGTAATTGGATGGGCAGACTTATTCTGTTTAATTTTCCGTGAAATGGGATTTAAGCCATCCCAAGAGACTAAAGGTGTAACCTTTTAAGATTTTTTTTTCATTTATGGATGTTGCCATACTTTAAATGAAATGGAGTCTGCATTCCTTTCCTGTTATAAACTCTATGAAAATACTAGCTTTGAATAAACATTTGGAACATAGGAACAGGATACAGTCGTTTAGCCCTTGTAGCCTGCCTTGCCGGTCAGTCGGATACTAGCAGGTTTGTGTTTTGCCCAACTATCCTTCTGCTTTGCCTCTATGCCTAGCTAATTTATATCAGTATAATATATCTTTGGGGCAAATCTCACCCTTGGATTGAAGTAGAGTCATAATCATGGAGTCATATACATGGAAATGACTCCTTTGGCCCAACTTGTCCAAGGTGCCCGATCTAGTCTCGACCCACCTGCCTGGGTTTGGCCCATCTATCTATCTATATACTATTAAAAGTCTCATCTTGTTTCTATGTGTCTGTCTGTGTGATTGTATTTTTGCCAAAACGGTACATGGTAGTGCTAAAAATGTTGCAGAATCTTACTCAGCTTTTTCCATGCGTCGGTCTGATCAACTTTCCTTCAGATTTGATGTTATATTTCACGTTATTGATATTTAAAGCTTTTAAAAAAGACAAATTCAACCAGATTTTTACTGTTAAAACCCTTCCTCCCAGCTTCCAACAAACTTAGATACAAAATTGCAATAAAGAAACACTCTGTGCTTCCACCAACTTTTCACCTGAATGGGATATCACAGTCCTCCACCCAACATTTGCAACAATGTTGCTATCATACAACACTTACTCCAGCTCCTGGCAGGGCAGGAGAGGGAAGGTGAATTGGTATTGCAATTGGGGAAGTGCAATTGGAATTTTTTTTTTAAGTCCGGTGTTGGGAGAGGCAGGGGAGTGCTGGAATCTTACGTTCGGCAAAGCCTAGCGTTGGGCGCCCATGCCTCCCATGGGGGCTACTAAACTGACGGGACAACCGGATGGAATGGAAACACTTTCCTACATGAATGTCATATTAAAGGTTTAGATCAGGGAGGCAGAGACTTGTTAGATGCTGAAATGTCAGCAAAAGACATTGAGGAATCAATCAGATCGTTGAAAAATGGAAAAGCTGCTGGCCCTGATGGCCTAAGTGTTGAATTTTATAAGAAGTTTCATGACTTGATTTCCCCACATTTACAAACAATATATAAATATGCTTACGAACAAGGAAAGTTACCAGAAACTCTAAATGAGTCTACAATCACACTCATTCCTAAAGTAGATAAGGACCTGGAAGATCCTGGATCATATAGAGCAATTGCTCTTCTAAATACTGATCAAAAAATATTAACTACAATTTTATCTCAAAGGTTAAGTTTAGTGATTAATAAACTAATACATCATGATCAAACAGGCTTTATTCCCAAAGGTCATTCCACTTATGACTTGAGACGATTATTCAATATCATATATTCAAAAAGAATTAATGATATTGAATTAGCTGTCATTTCACTAGATGCGGAAAAAGCATTTGACCAGGTTGAATGGCCTTACTTATTCAAGATAATGCAGAAATTTCAACTGGGGGATAGGTGGAACTGAGAAGTGGGAAAGGTGTAGCAACACTTATAGGGGTATATTATAGACCGCCAAATGGGGAACGAGAATTGGAAGAGCAAATATGTAAAGAGATAGCAGATATTAGTAGTAAGCACAAGGTAGTGATTGTGGGAGATTTCAACTTTCCACACATAGACTGGGAAACACATTCTGTAAATGGGCTGGATGGTTTGGAGTTTGTAAAATGTGTGCAGGATAGTTTTTTGCAGCAATACATAGAGGTGCCTACTAGAGGAGGGGCAGTGCTGGACTTCCTGTTAGGAAATGAGACGGGACAGGTGGCGGAGGTATGCGTTGGGGAGCACTTCGGGTCCAGTGATCACAATACCATTAGTTTCAATATAATTATGGAGAAGGACAGAACTGGGCCTAGGGTTGAGATTTTTGATTGGAGAAAGGCTAACTTTAACGAGATGCGAGATGATTTAAAAGGAGTTAATTGGGACATTTTGTTTTATGGGAAAGATGTAGAGGAGAAATGGAGGACATTTAAAGGGGAAATTTTAAGAGTACAGAATCTTTATGTTCCTGTTCGGTTGAAAGGAACCAGTAAAAATTGGAAAGAGCCCTGGTTTTCAAGGGAAATTGGACATCTTGCTCGGAAAAAGAGGGAGATCTACAATAATTATAGGCAGCATGAAGTAAATGAGGTGCTTGAGGAGTATAAGGAATGTAAAAAGAACCTTAAGAAAGAAATTAGAAAAGCTAAAAGAAGATATGAGGTTGCTTTGGCAAGTAAGGTGAAAGTAAATCCTAAGGGTTTCTACAGCTATATTAATAGCAAAAGGATAATAAGGGATATAATTGGTCCATTGGAGCGACCGAGTGGACAGCTATCTGCAGAGCCAAAAGAGATGGGGGAGATATTGAACAATTTCTTTTCTTCGGTATTCACCAAGGAGAAGGATATTGAATTATGTGAGGTAAGGGAAACTAGTAGAGTAGCTATGGATACTATGAGTTTCAAAGTAAAAGAAGTACTGACACTTTTGAAAAATATAAAAGTGGATAAGTCTCCAGGTCCTGACAGGATATTCCCTAGGACATTGAGGGAAGTTAGTGTAGAAATAGCCGGGGCTATGACAGAAATATTTCAAATGTCATTAGAAACGGGAATGGTCCCCGAGGATTGGCGTACTGCGCATGTTGTTCCATTGTTTAAAAAGGGTTCTAAAAGTAAACCTAGCAATTATAGACCGGTTAGTTTGACTTCAGTGGTGGGCAAATTAATGGAAAAGATACTTAGAGATAATATATATAAGTATCTGGATAAAGAGGGTCTAATTAGGAACAGTCAACATGGATTTATGCCTGGAAGGTCATGTTTGACTAATCTTCTTGAATTTTTTGAAGAGGTTACTAGGGAAATTGACGAGGGGAAAGCAGTGGATGTTGGCTATATGGACTTCAGTAAGGCCTTTGACAAGGTTCCTCGTGGAAGGTTGGTTAAGAAGGTTCAACTGTTGGGTATAAATGCAGGAATAGCAAGATGGATTCAACAGTGGCTGAATGGGAGAAGCCAGAGGTTAATGGTGGATGGCTGTTTGTCGGGTTGGAGGCATGTAACTAGTGGGGTGCCTCAGGGATCTGTGTTGGGTCCTTTGTTGTTTGTCATGTACATCAATGATGTGGATGAAGGGGTGGTAAATTGGATTAGTAAGTATGCAGATGATACCAAGATAGGGGGTGTTGTGTATAATGAAGAGGATTTCCAAAGTCTACAGAGTGATTTAGGCCAGTTGGAAAAATGGGCTGAAAGATGGCAGATGGAGTTTAATGCAGATAAATGTGAGGTGCTACACCTTGGCAGGACAAATCAAAATGGGACGTACATGGTAAACGGTAGGGAATTGAAGAATACAGTTGAACAGAGGGATCTGGGAATAACCGTGCATAGTTCCTTGAAGGTGGAATCTCATATAGATAGGGTGGTAAAGAAAGCTTTTGGTATGCTAGCCTTTATAAATCAGAGCATTGAGTATAGAAGCTGGGATGTAATGTTAAAATTGTACAAGGCATTGGTGAGACCAAATCTGGAGTATGGTGTACAATTTTGGTCGCCCAATTATAGGAAGGATGTCAACAAAATAGAGAGGGTACAGAGGAGATTTACTAGAATGTTGCCTGGGTTTCAACAGCTAAGTTACAGAGACAGGTTGAATAAGTTAGGTCTTTATTCTCTGGAGCGCAGAAGGTTAAGGGGGGACTTGATACAGGTCTTTAAAATGATGAGAGGGATAGACAGAGTTGATGTGAGACAAGCTTTTCCCTATGAGAATAGGGAAGATTCAAACAAGAGGACATGACTTTAGAATTAAGGGACAGAGGTTTAGGGGTAACATGAGGGGGAACTTCTTTACTCAGAGAGCCCGTTATCACCCTTATTATTTGCTCTTGCAATCGAACCATTAGCCGAAAGGATTAGATCAGACCCAGAAATATATGAATACATTACCAATACCACAACTAATAAAATATCTTCATATGCAGACAATGTCTTAATATATATTACAAAACCGGAGATTAGTATTCCTAATCTATTTAACGTTATAACTAAGTTTGGTACATTTTCAGGATATAGAATTAATTGGAATAAAAGTGAAATTATGCCTATAACTTGAATAAAACCAAATATATTACAACAATTCCCGTTTAAAATAGTTACGGACAAATTTAAATATCTAGGAATTAATGTATCCAAATCTTATAATTTTTTATTCAAATTAAATTATCCTTCGTTATTGAATAAACTAAAAAAGAATATTCTATACTGGAAAACAGTACCAATATCAATGATTGGCAGAATAAATGCTATAAAAATGATATTTTTACCACAATTATTATATTTATTTCAAGCTATCCCTTTATACCTCCCTAAAACTTTTTTTTTTAATCGATTCTATTGTTAACAGCTTTATTTGGGATTATAAAAATCACAGAATAAGTAAAAAACACTTATGTAAATCCAAGATAAATGGAGGATTAGCGTTACCTCATTTTTTATATTATTTTTGGGCGGTTCAGATTAAGAATACGAATTTTTGGTTGGTAAAAATGGACCAGGAACCAGCTTGGCTAAAGATGGAAAAGGAAGACTGTTTACCGTTTGATATAAGTTCGATTCTTTTTGCTCCAAGTGAAGTACAAAAAAAAATTACGGGGAAAACCCTATAATTCATAGCAATAGATGTATTTGGAAACAAATAGTTAAGACTTTACATTTGGATAATATGTCACTTTGTTTACCAATTATGAATAATCCCTTATTTAAACCTTCTATATTGGATAAGGGGTTTAGACACTCGAAAAATTTAGGAATTATAAGGATAGAACACCTTTATAGGAAAGGAAAATTTCTCTCATTTCAAGAGTTAAAAGATATCTATGGATTGCACCCAAATAACTTGTTTAGGTATTTACAAATTAGAGACTATATCAAGTCAAACATGCAAGACTATAAGAATAAAGAACCAGGATTATTGGATGAATGCCTTAACAAGCATCCAAATACAGAAAAATTAATAACGTACATATATAATACTCTTTTGGATAGGGAAGTCCCAACAATAGAATCATACCGACAGATATGGGAAAATGAAATGGGTCTATCTATAATGAAAGACACTTGGGAAGAAAGTTTACAACGTATACACCGTTGCTCATTAAATGCCAGACATACCTTGATACAATTTAAAGTATTACATAGATTACACTATTCAAAAACGAAATTAAATAGAATTTTTCCTAACATTTCTTCTATTTGCGATAAATGTCAGAATTTAGAAGCTAACGTAACGCATAGTTTTTTAACATGCATAAAAGTTAATAGTTATTGGGCTGATATTTTTAGAATCATTTCTGAAGTTCTTAAAACTAAATTGGACCCCGATCTAAAGCTAATAATATTAGGAGTTCCTGATTCAAGCCTAATATTAACAGTAAGTCAAAGAAATGTTCTTGATTACTGTTTGATAATTGGAAAAAAATTAATATTAAAATTCTGGAAGGGAACATTATCCCCCACAATCAAAATGTGGACTGTGGAAATGTCGGAGACGTTGCATTTGGAGAGAATTAGGATTGTCCTAATGGACAAATACGAACTTTTTGCATAAATATGGTCTCCATTCATTGATTATTTAAAGGAGTAGCTGAGCTCAGCATTGTAACTCAATAAGTACCCTGGTGTAGGATACACCAGATGAAAAGATGTATTTTGGGATTTGTATACATGTCTCTATAGATATTGTTATGTGAAATTGCTCCATTCATTGTTAAGATGTACACTTCATTTTTTTAATTATATAATAATTGTTTTTTTAAGTTTTTTTTTCTTATTTGTTTTTTGTTTTTTTTCCTTATATAATCATACTCATTATTATTTAATCACTATCTCTATTGATTATAGATCTATACTTTTACTTCTTTACTTTCCAAAAAAAAACCAAAAAACAGAAGCATACATAAATTATTCCGTAATATCTGTATAATTTTTGTAACAAGTTAAATCTGTATTTGAAGAATTGTTATACTGGGGACAATATGCACTGCTTCTAATAAAAATACTTAAAAATATATATATTTAAAAAAGCCTAGCGTTGGGGGACCATGCCTCCCATGGGGGCTACGGGTTAGTGGTGCAATATTGCGTTGGGGAACGGGTTGCCAGCGGGTCCCAGTTGGTCTAGAATAATAACAAAACTGTGCTTCTATGCGTGTGTGTGTGTCTGTCTGTGTGCCTATGTGATCCCGGAACTACGCCAAAACAGTACACGATAGCGCTACAATTTTTGAACCACCTTACTCACAATTGTCCTGTGGTGTGGTGTCTCAAAGTTTCGTTCAGATTGATGTTATATTTTACAAGTTACTCACATTTTTAACTTTACAAAACCCCAATTTGAGAAAGATTTCTTCCCTCTGCACTGGCACACAGCTATGACGTCACAATGGGATTGTAGCCCTGCTCGCTACAATGTTGCTATCCCAGGACACTGAGTCCTGTCAGCCCTAGTAAGCATTTTTTAAAGTTTAAAATGAGGGAGGGTGAATAAGGGGAAATTAGCAGCCCCTGCGCAGTTGCGGGCTATGGGTGAGTGGTGGAATATTGCATTGGGGGAACGGGTTGCGTTGGGGGAACGTCTGAGTGGTGGAATATTGCTTTGGGGAACAGGTTGCATTGCGGGAGCAGACCTCCCTTGGGGGTTATGGGTGAGTGGTGGAATATTGCGTTGGGGGAACGCGTTGTGTTGGCGGTTCAGGCCTCCCGTATGACAGGGACCCAACATGTCCCACTTGGTCTAGTATATTGCTAAAACTCTCATCTTGTTTGTTTCTATGTCTGTGAGTGACCGTCGGCTCCTGAAATTACGCCAAAACGGTACATGATAGCAATATTTGGACCACCTTACTCATAATTGTCCTGTGGTGTGGTGTATCAAGTTTCGTTCAGATTGATGGTATATTTTACGTTATTCACATTTTGAACTTTACAAAATCCAGTTTGAGAAAAATCAGTTCAAGTTGCAGTGGCAGCTGTGACATCACAGTGGGATCTCCTTTACATAAACTGCCCGTCAACAGTGTTCCACCCAGTGCAATGAGAGATTTGTTACATTGTTGTAAGGAGAGGGAGGGAGCGGGGGAGGGGAGGAGGAGAAATGTTATTTAAACTGTCTTTAGTGGGGGAGTGGGATAGGGGAGATGTGAGGAGTGGCGCCACAACAGGAACCCATCAGCCGCACCTGCGTAGTTGGGGGCTATGGGTGTGTGGTGGAATATTGCGCTCGGGGACCAGCCCTCCCGTGAGACAGGGACCCACTTGGTCTGGTATCTCTCTAAACCTTTCCTTTCCTGTAGCGATTTGTGATTGTTCGATGGACACTCTTCCTAAAGTCCTTCCCTGTCCTGCTTTCCATTTCATAGAAACACTTTGGAATTCCCCTTTCTTCCTTCTCAGCCTTGGTTTTTCATTCTGAAATAATGTTATAGGTAAAATTACATACTTTGTCATAATACAATTTTTCTTTAGTCAAAATACGTGAGGTCGTTGAAATCTAACCACCTTTTGGAAACTGAGATGACTCAAAGTCCAGAGTAAATAATTCAGTTACCCTGTGGGCAATGTCCAGAGGGATTTACATTTCCATAACTCGAGTATTAAAGTCATTGCACTGAATTCATAGCAGCCCAGTTTAGCAATCATTTCCTGTTCGCATGATATGAGGTCCCACTAATTGGTGCGCTGTTTAATATTTTATGGTCTGTCCATAACTGTGAGAATTATAATGCACAGCGGAATACTGTTAGAATGCGATTATTTCAACAAAATTGTTATAATTGTAGTATCATGACATGTTTAAAAATAGAACACTGAACGGGGCCACCGAGGTTTAGTAGTGAAATGGCACTAATTACTTTTATTTGTATAGATTCTGATGGTTTGATTTTTCATCCTCAAAGTCACCTTAATTAGTGCCCACATCATAGCCCTTCTCTTTCAATACACTTCAACTCAAGCACATTCCAAAATTAGTTTTGTCTTTAAAGTAATTCAAAACACCATCACCATTTCCCACCAAATGCTCCTCAATGATTGCTCTTAGTATACATTGACTTCTTGAAAATTCTTGCACGCACCCTGCTTTTAAATTCCTCTAAGCTTCACCTCACCATATCTCCATACTGACTGTCTTTTCAAAACAGTCTGCTAGCTGGTGAATTGGGCGGCCATGGTGGTGAAGGTGGGCTGATGGTAGTCAACACAGTCTGATTAGAAGTGCATGGCAACATCTCGTAAGTCCATATATGATGTGAGTTCAAACCCCTGGATCCTAACATACACAAAGTCAGCTTCGTTTATCATTGTCTCTACTTGGGGACCTGTACTGGGTCTGGTTAATTTAAAGACAGCAAAAGCCCATACCTTTCTTAAAAATTAAGAGAACTGAATGACATTTTCAGTTATTATAGATTGAAGCATTCTGAAACAAATATGAAACAATCTTACTTGGATGACCTGAAATTAAAGCATATAATTAGTTAGTTACCTAATTGTAGCTAATTACAAAATTCAATTACTAGATCTAAACATCTATCCATTTCTTAAGAAAAGGTTAACATTTTTAAATAGCCTAAGTGTCCAAATAACTTTCACACAAGAATTCACAATATAACACGATTTTTAAATCTCATTGTCATTAATTTATAGGCCAAATGGAAGGAATTTAGTGTTTAATTCCCGTAAATTAATGGCCATTTAAATCATCTTGCGAGTGAGATTTTGTGGAACGAGATCGTTTGGAATGTTGCAGATGCGGTGAATTTTTAACCCCATATCGGCAGGAAAAACACTGTAGGTTCGTATATTTACATAATAACATTTTCGCCGATGAAAGTTTGATTAAAGTAATCCTAAGAAGCAAGTTTATATGTAAAATAAACGACTTGCCTTATGTTTTGTCCCGTATGTGAGATCCATCCCGTTGTCTGTGTTGACGGCGTTAGAAGTAGATTTTTATTTCACTCCAACAATTAAATTGTCCCGCGTTTGTTTTAAAAAATACTTCCAAGAACGCAAGTCGGAATGAATTTTCAGCATCAGGTAGTATGCCGAGAAAATATATCTCGGACAGGCAGGAGAAAACGGCATTTTAATCCCGCCCCCCCCCCCCCCCCTCAAAGGCGCCAAAGTTGCTCACACTGCCAGTGACAAAACTGCAGCGCCGCTGAAGGTAAGTTTTGTAACATACCTACATCTATCCATTATCTTCCACAGATCCTGTCTGATCTGCTGAGTTCCTCCAGCAATCTTGTTTATACTCTATTTCTGGCCTTTCGCACATTCTTGATTATTGGCATTCCATCAGTTGCAGTAACTTCAATGGCTACGACCCCATGCTTGGGGTTATCCTCCTGACTCTTTGAATCTCTTTAACATACTCCTTGAAATGTCCCTTTTTGAATAAACATTTGGTCATCTATCCTAACCTTGCATTGTGTCATGAAATAATTCCAGCTGATAATTTTGTATTGTATGGTGCGTTAGAAATTTATTCACTATTTTGTACATTCTGTATAGTTGGGCTACTCTACCATGACATCAATAGCTTCATGTAAAAGTGTCCCACATGTTGGTGTTTCACATAACATGTAATAAAGTAGGTATGTTACAAAACTTACCTTCAGCGGCGTTGCAGTTCTGTCACTGGCCGTGTGCGCGACTTTGGCGCCTTTGGGGGGGGGGCGGGGTTAAAATGCGGTTTTCCCCTGCCTTCCGGAGTTTTATTTTCTCGGGGTGCGAGCTTTTGCTGAAGATTCGTTCCGACTGCCGGTCTGTGAAAAAAAGTTTTTAAATCGCCCGACAATTTCAGCGCTGGAGTAAAATAAAAATTAGCTGCTAATGCCGTGAATGCCGACAACGGGGACGGATTTCACGTAGGGGACAGGTAAAGGAAAGCCGTTTATTTTAACATATAAACGTGCTTCTTAAGATGACCTTAATCCAAATTTCATGTTGCGAAACGGTGATTTATTCCCCATACGAACCGGCAGTATTTTTCCTGCTGACATGGTGTTTAAATTCACCGCAACCGCAACGTTCCAATCGATCGCGTTCCATAAAAACCCACTTGCAAGCTGATTTAAATGGCCATTAATTTACGAGAATTAAACACTAAATTCCTTCAATTTGGCCTATAAATTAATGACAATGAGATTTAAAAATCATGTTATATTGTGAATTCTTGTGTGAATGTTATTTGGACACTTAGGCTATTAAAAAATGTTAATATTTTCTTAAGAAATGGATAGATGTTTAGATCTATTAACTGAATTTTGTAATTAGCTACAAATGGGTAAATAACTAATTATATGCTTTAATTTCAGATCATCCAAGTAAGATTGTTTCATATTTGATTCAGAATGCTTCAATCTATAATTACTGAAAATTTCTTTCAGTTCTCTTAATTTTTAAGAAAGTTATGGGCTTTTGACTATCCTCAATAGGGAATGGGGAACAAGATGCTAATTTCCGAGTATGAAAATGGCCATAACTATTTTAATACTGAAGATATGAAAGTGAATTAGGTGTTAAATTAAACTTCATTTTATGCTTTATCTGATGGGATAAATAGCAGACTTGATTTTTAAAATCTCAAAATGTTGTAACATTGCTAAATAAAGCAGGAGAAGGTTACAGTTTCAGTCTATCCTGTGATTGAGATACTAAAAATCTGTTATTTATGCATTCATTTTATTTGAATAAAATCCAATTATCATGAGTAAAATTTGTTCTACTCAAGCCCCCAAATTTGTTCAGCAATTTGGATTGAGACGGATGTTTTGGTTTAGCAAATCAAGCTGGAAAGCTTGCACGGTGGAGGTGTAATTTTGCAGTGGGTTGCTCCCTCTCAGTGGCAAGAATTTCTATTTCAACCTAACTGAAAGCTCTGTGATTTCCCGTAGTGGCTGTTAAACGTGCAATACAGCACCATAGCATACACTTGCAGACTTATTTCTCGAGTGCTGAGCTCAGGACTGGCTCCATGCTAATAATACCACAAGCAAAGGTCAAAGTTTAATTACTACGGGTGACTTTTGAACCTAACCTGTTTATATTGGTGTGAAAATATTAACTTTAGAGCAACAAATGAACAATACCCTGACTACCGCTGACATCAGCATCTTGACCTGGGAATATGTTTAATTCAATATTTACTGTCAATATTTAACTGTGATCACATAACTGAATGTTCTAATGGTACTTTTATATTGAAATTGTAAATAAAATATATAGCAACAATTAACATTGTCACTAGAATAGTATTAAATTCAAATGAGGGAATTTAGCTAATTTTGATTGCAAGTAATCTCATTGACTGGTAAAAATGACAAAAAAATTCTGCATGCTTTTCAAATTTTCCACTGAGTGTGTGCAGTAATACAATTGGGAGGAAGACAAACAGAGTGTATCACCTCCCACTATCTCCAATTGATTGTAACGATCATTTGCCACTTGTTCTGCATCTGCCTCTGCACTCCTGAAGCATTTCGCTAATATTGATGCAACCACAATAGATGCAATGCCTCCCATTTTGGATACTCCCTTTCTGTGGTATAATTTGCTTAAACTATTTCCTCTGTCATGTGCTGTGCTGCATTGTAGACTCTGGGGAAACCAAACGCAGATTGGATGACCACTTTGTAAGCTAATTCAGCCCACAAGGGTGACTCTGCCTGTACTTTAAATCTCCCAGTCGCAGTTTGCCCTCTCTGTTCCTTCACCCAGTGTAAGCTTGCAGAGCAGCATCTCGTCTTTCCTCCTGACAATTTACAGCCCTCAAGACTTAACAGTGAATTCAACAATTCTACTTGTGTTCCCCTCATTTCCAGCAATTATATATTTCTCTCTTCATGGGTATTTTAGATTTTCATTTACATTTCCTCCAAGCACATCCCATCCTCTCTCAGTGGGCACTGTCATCATTTGCATCACTCAGTTTCTCCTGGTCTGCTCCCTATCACAGACATTACCATCTGTTCTTTCACATCCTCCCTCCCTTTCTCTTGAAACTTAAAATGTGTTTCATTCTACTTTTAATGGGTGGTTCATAGTCAACATAGACAGTGGGCCAAAGAGCCCGTTTCTTTGTTGTATCTCTCTATGACTCTGTAACTTCTGATGAAAGGTCTTTGATGAAAGGTTTTTCACCTGAAATGCTGTCCCAGTTTCTCACTCCACAGGTGATGTTCTCAGTTTTTATACTTCCCTCGCCTCTTTTCCAATTCCTAACAATTCCTTCCAGTTTAATAAACCAATCCCACATCCAACTATTGAAACTCTAAACAATTCAACTGACACTTTAAACTATTGAAACTCTAACCTTCTCCAAACAGTTGTAATTTACCACTCCTTTACGTGTTTTGACAAACTATTTATCCTCCTGTAACACGTAGAATTATTCTAACCATCATCTTAAGAGACACTGTCAGATATCTTTAAAAATCGCATAGACATGACTTCTATCTCCTGGCAGCCCATTGCGGGGTGGGAGATTGCAACCTTCACATGGTCCGCCCTGTTTCAACGAATGCAGTCAACCTGGCTTGCACAATCAAATAAGATCAAATAGAACAAGTTGTCCTACAACTTTAGGCTGTGCACGCCATACGCAAGAAGAAGAAGCAGCAGCCCATTGCCACACCTACTTAGAAGATGAAGATCATAACGCTGCTGATGCTGCAATATAAATAGAAAATGGTGGAAACACTCAGCAGGTCAGGCAGCATCTGGGGAGAGAGAAACAGAGTTAATGCTTCAGGATGAAGACCCTTCATTCAATGTGGCAAAATGAGAACAAGGCTCGTTTTGTGTTGCTGAGAGGATGGGATAGGTCCACAGATGTCACTGCTGGTTATGTTGCACATGGAGTGAGAGTGGTTTTATGTAAAGAGAAAGGAGGGCATTGTGGACTGATCTGAGGAAGGGCTTTATCTTTTTCACAAGGGAGGACCAAATCTATGAGCTATAAATATAAGATGGTCACTACTAAATCTATTGGAGGGTGAGAACAATGTAGAACTTCCCCTCAAAAAGATGAGGTGGAGAGAGAAGCTGGATAAACACATAAGAGGAAGAGAGGTGAGAGGAGCCAGGTGTGGGCTAAATGGGCTGAAAGACTTGTTTCTGTGCTGTAAATACTTTACAATAAGTGTCATCTTTCTTTATTCTGATATATATAATGCATAGTGCTTTTAAATTAATGGCAGTTTAGTGCCACTTCTTCCTTACGTAATTTTATATTCATTGTTGTGATTGTGGGGATCTGACTTATTGCTCCCAGTATGACTTTTACTAACCAGCTTTACCTAACACCAATTATACTAATGAGCATTGGGACAAACTTGAATCATAAACTGAAGTACGGACAATTTGTTTGAGAATCTGCTGAGGATGGCTGGTTGCAGTATTGCTGCTTGAATTGTTAACATTTTACTTGGAGGAACTAATTATCTAAGATTTTTTATATATGGTAATGATCCATTAAATTTTGTATCATTTAAGGTATAAGGTTTTACCACTCTATAATTAATCAGTATACACAACGGTCATAGTTAGTGTTAATGCATTGTATTTGGTTGCACAGTTAGCTAGTCATCTGTGTTGCAGTTATCCTTGGCTTATACTGTACTCACAATGACAGTACCTCGGTATATATGATTAAAAACTCAGCATGACATCAGAGCTGAGATGTCAAAAGCTATTACTGTTGGCAATTTGATCTACTGATCTCTCAGAATGCCTTTTGTTCTAATTCATTTGTGGATGTTGCTGATAATGCCAGCATTTATTGTCCACCCCAATTGTCCCTAAATAAAGGAAGAGTTTAAGAGTCAACCACATTGCTGAATCTGGAGGTGTACGTCAATTAGATTTTCATCCTTGGAGGATCCAGATAGTTTACCTCATATTTCATTTGGGTAGTTTATACCCCAGTGGTATGAACATTGACTTATTTAACTTCAGATAGTCCTTGCTATCTCTCTCCTTCCCCGTCCCCTTCCCAGTTCTTCCACTAGTCTTACTGTCTCCGCCTACATTCTATCTTTGTCCCGCCCCCTCCCCTGACATCAGTCTGAAGAAGTGCCTCGACCCAAAACCTCCTCTCCATAGATGTTGCCTCACCCGCTGAGTTACTCCAGCATTTTGCGTCTACCAAGTGTGTAGAAACTCTATACAGCTCCTAATTTTCAAATGAATTATAATAATGTTCCGTTCTATATGGAATTGTACAATTTCCCCACCCCGGCCCCATCTCCTTCTCAGGATTGTATTTATGTATGAAGCTTGTTTTATGTAAAAAAAACAATGATTACAGTTATTTATGTGTAAATGCTTTTCAAATCTGTGTAGTATAGAAATTATTGTAGTGGAGAAAATGCAGCAACCAAATTGTACGAGAAAACAGCATTGTGATAATGACCAGAAAATCTATTTAGAGAAGATAAGTTTTGCACGTTTCTAGGGATAATTCCACTGCTCTTGTTCAAAATAGTGTGCATCTTTCACAAGGAAGGCCGAGAAAGTTGGGAAATGGTTCTTGGGCTAATGCGTCATCTGAAAGGCACTGCTGCACTCCCTCAAAATATCAGCCTGGAGTTCCTCCAGCTGAAAACCCTGGAGTGGGACTTGAACACCCGAACCTTCTGGCTTGGGGGCGTGAGTGCAACCTGCTGAGCTGCAGCTGGCACCCATAGAATAATGAACAAAAGTGCTTAGTAAAACCACCATGTGAGAAGATTGTGTTTTAAAATCTCTAGTAATGTATAAAGAGGGAGTAAAATATAAACAAATAAACAATTAACACACAGCACAATATAGCCCTTTAGCAGCATTTTCGCCATATTTAAAGCATTCGGGAGAAATTCTAGAACTGATTTGATCAACAGTAAAAGGTTAAATTGTCTGTAAGAAGTAGCTTTGATAGAGGATAATCAATTCTAAACAGATACAGCAAGAGCAGGCAGCATTGTAGGGCTTCCTATAGTTAAGTCAAATAATTGCTGACTATGAATATTTAATTTGTATCCTACTGGCTGTCATTTGCCAGTAGAATGCAGGCTACATAGAAGTGACGAATTATGTATTTTTTGTGTGCAATGTCCTTTCAGCTCACCAATTTTGTTGTTTCATCATTGAAGTGTTGCAGTTTCCCGAGCTTGCAAAAGAAACAATTAAAGTGTCAGTGTCACAAATGCGGAAAATGAAGGCAAAGGAAATAATTCATTCACAACAACAGGACATGATGCAGCAGAGGATAACCTCCCTTCAAAGATTTTACTTGAATGGCTTTAATAACTGCTAAGTAGTGGACTTAAAAGGATTGTGTAGCTTCAAATCGGCAGCTTTCCTGCTATTCTTGTTAGCTGGCTCCTGGTAGCTATAAGTAACTCATATCCTGGCTCTGGTGGTCTCAAGTGCTTGGGGCTTTTCTTATCACTGCTCAACTGCACCAAAAGCAGTTGTCAGTATTTCCAGTCAAATTGTCCTGGGTTATTAGTGATATGTGTTTATATAGAAATTACCAATTGTCATTTTCATTTGAAAAACAATAATGGCTCCTTGTTTTCATGCTCTCTGATTGGATTCACATTACTCATCTATAGTTTACAATTACTTTTAAAATCCTTTCATGACAACTACTTTTGTAGTTATAGCCTGCGTCTGCAAATAGCATCAACTTTTGTCAGTAACTTTTGACAGATCCACAATCCCAACTAACATTTATTCTGACATTCCATCTTAATCCATTGCACATTATTGATTAATCAGGTGGCAACCATCAGAATTATTTCCGCTTTCCAATTTTGAATAGATATGGTAGAGCTATTCAGAATCAGAAAGAGGAAAACTATTTCCATTGCCTGGAAAGTAAGACCGGAGAAAATACAAGTAGGAGAGGGAAAAGGAGGGAAAACTATCGCATTTGCAGTGAGTGTTTAATATTTGGAACGTATAGCTCAGTAAGGCAATAAATACATAATCATTGGGAGACTTCAGTAGGAACTTGGGCAAGTATTGAAAGAGAAAACGGGTGCAGGGGAAAGAGTCAGGATGGGGCAGAAGAAACATCATGTGGGGCTGTTCGGACACTTTACTGAAAGCGTTCATGCAAACTAGATGGGCTGAATAGCCTCCTTTTGTGCTGTACTATCGTACTGATATCCCTATCATATTGATATCACTTATGAAAGAGGAGCCCAAAATGAGAACTGACTTTTAGTAAGAGACTAGACCAAGTGGGACCCGTTGGGTCCCTGTCACACGGGAGGCCTGGTCCTCCAATGGAACCTGTTCCCCCAACGCAATATTCCACCACTCACATTGCTTTTTTTAATTGTTAGTGAGATCCCATTGTGATGTAATTGTTGGGTGGAGCACTGCCTACAGGCAGTTTATGTAAATGAGATCCCATTGAGACATCATAGCTGCTAACTGCCACTGCAACTTCCACAATCATCCTCGTTTCATTGCATTGGTTTGGGGGTTCCAAGTTTCTCATTAACATGATCAGAGATTCGTTTTTCAACTCAGTAACTCCAATTTGTTTGGTGGTAATCCGGAGATGTCGAGTGAATCGAGGAATTCTGTTGGGAAGCATTAGTTCCCTCTGTGACAGCATTGAAAGAAAAGTGCTCCTTAATGACTCCAGGGAAGTGTCTGATACACGGAGAATTGATACTTCTCATCGTATCGTTGTGCGGAACCAAGATACAATTGTCGGAGAATAATTCTGCAGGATTGTCAAATGCGGGCTAGATGACATCAATATAATCCTCCAGTGTTTTTGATGATAGAACCATGTCTTCTAGCATTTCAATTTCATCATCTTCATTCTCTAAAATCTCGTCTTCTCCAACTTTTAACAAAAATTGAGAATAGTCACCTTCTCCCCCTCTCAATCGCATATTCGTCTGCAATTGAAACTTGGTGAAAAGTATCCACATGTAGGATTTCTTGATGCAGGAATTTTCAACATCAGCAACATTTCACCTTTTCACAACAGGATACTTCGCCACAACAAATGGTAAGAATGCCACAAAAGGCTTAGTGTTTTGGTACATCTTGAACAGTTCTGTCCACCACTTGAAAGCTTTCCCTCCTGATCATTGGGCATTCATCCCAAACAATGAGTTTCACCTGCCTCATCAAACGTGCCGTGTTAGAGTTCTTCTCAATGTTGCAGAACGTATCCTCGGTCACTTGGATGGGTATCTTGAATCAAGAATGTGCAGTTCTTCCACCAGGCATTAATTTCGCTGCTATCCCAGAGGATGCTACAGCAATAGCCACATCACCTTGACCTCTAACTTTGGAGAGGATCAAATTGGTGATAAATGTTTTTCCCGTTCCTCCTGGTGAATCAGTGTAAACATTGAAGGAAGGTTCCTTTTCAAGCAGTTACACACCTGGTCATACACGACTCTCTGCTCGATATTCAGCAGAGGCTCATTCTCCTCAACAAATTGCTGTTGTTCAGTTCAATTGTATTGCAATTCCTGCAGCAATTCTGGATTGTCATCACCAAGGTGCATCCTTCCATTTCTTGGTCGTGGCAAATGAAAGCATTCCATTGTTTTGTTGCACATCTCAAGCTTGTCTTGAATATACAACAGAGCCTGATCATGATGCTGCTCATCAATTATAATATTAGGATTACTCATTGTTCTCCGTTCTTTGCACTTGAGACGGGGGCTGTCGAGAGGGGGATGCGAGCGTCCTGCTGCCGGGGGAGGGGGGAACGGCTTGATGCAGGGACTGTTGGGGGCGCGCGAGCATCCTGTAGCCGGGGGGGGGGGGGGGGGGGCGGGCTTCAGGCGGGTGCTGTCGGAGCCGGTGGGAGGGGGCAGCTTCAGGCGGGGGCTGTCGGAGGGGGAGAGAGTCTTACAGCAGGGGGAGGGGTACAGCTTCAGGCGAGGGTTGTCGGGACCAGTGGGGGGGGGGGGGGGGGTGAGCGCCCCGCAGCTGGGGGAGGGGTACGGCTTCAGGCGGGGCAGTTGGAGGCCAAGGGCAGCTTCCTACAGCCGGGGAAGGGGACGGCTTCAGGCAGAGGCTGTCGGGGCTGGTGGGGGGAGGCGAGCGACCTACAGCTGGGGGTGGGGAGGTCGTCCTGTAGCGAGGGATGAGGACGGCTTCAGGGGGGGGGTTGGCGGGGGCGGGGGTAGCATCCTACAGCCGGGGGAAGGGGGACGGCTTCAGTCAGTGGCTGTCAGGCGGGGCTGTCGGGGAAGGTGGGGAAGGGGGCGCTGCCATGTCCGACCACTGCCGTGGCCTGCCGCTGCCCTGGCCTTTCACTCCCACGGCCTGCCACTGCCGAGGGGGGGAGGACGGCATCAGGTGGGGGTCGGTGGCATCCTGCAGCCGCGGGATGGGGAGACCTCGCTGGTCGCTGGCTGGTCGTTCTCCGCCGGGATCAGTGTCTCCCGTTTTCCATTTGGCGACATCGACGCCATCTCTGACTCCGCGCCAGGCTGGGCCAGGTTGGGCTGGGCTGAGTCGGGCCGGGCTGGGCTGTGCTGGGTCGGGCCGTTTCCGGTCCCTCCCTGGGAGAATTGTGTCCGGTTGGAGACCTCCGCCGGCCATCCAGAGCTTCCCACAAAGACGCTGCAGTAAAGACGAGATGGCGCAGGAAGGGGTGGACCGTCCCGCGGAGTGACAGTAGAAAGCACCAATCCGCGCGGCGCTGAATGGCAGGAGACGCAATCGATCTGTGCACACATGGTTTTTAAGGTTTTGAAACCTCGATAACTCTTACCAGCTTCCACCAATTGGAACGAAACTTGGTGCAATCACAGCACAGGAGAGAACGGTGAGTACACTGGCAAAAAATCATGGCGCTATCGCGTACTGTTTATGCGCAAATAGAATGACTGCCAAACCGGAAGATAACAAGATCAGAGTTTTAGTTATGTATAGATAGATCACTGCTCATGTTTAATGATTGATTAATATTCACCCATACAACGAGGGGCCGACACACCACGTAACTTCGACTGGGTTAGGCTTATCCCTGAAATACCTTAATGGCTTCATCATTTATTTTCTACTGATTCTGTCAGGAATTACCAAAATGAACAAATTCGTTTTTGCAGTCTGGTGTGATGATATCTGACCTGACATAACAACAATCAATACTCCTTGCATATGAAACAATAATATTCTCCAAAGCATATTGGGGTGGAGTGGTGGTGAGGAGGTGCTGCAAAGGTATGTTTTGATGAATAAATCCCTTCCTGCTTCCTCGGCACGAACTTCTGGTTTATAAATAGCTGATCACTTACACCAATGGCAAAGTAATCCCCCAAAATGAAAAAAATTGTAGTATCTATTCCCCTAAGTTGTAGTTCATAATCATTTTTCTCAGCGTGAATTTCACAACTTCATCACTTTCTGATCTAGGTGCAGAAGGGGGATTGGTGAATGTTATATTTTGCTCTGATGTAGGGTAGAGGGCAGAAATAACTCTCAAGGATAGAAAACACAACCATTCATCCATGTTTGAAGTCCTAGCAGAGTATATTTGGGAGAGAATCAGGGTTATTCCCCAGTCTTTCCCCCTGCCATGTTTTTTTGCGTGATACTCATATTACAACAATGGCTATATTTTGAATTGCCTGCTAAATGTCTCTAGGTATCCTGAGAGGGGTGTTACAAAAGGCAGTTCTTTCATTTGAACAGCACCATTCAATTTAGACCCTGGATCTATTGCAAGTGTCTGCATTGGCTTGCGTAACTCCCTGCTAACCTTTCAATTCACAGTCCCAATCAACGATTCCAAATTAGAAAGTTCCCATTCCAAATGATGATTGGACATTTCAATCTCAGATACGGGGACATTGAATCTATATTTACCATGGAGAAAGACATGAATGTTAGAAAACTTGAGGAAGTTAATCGAGATGTCTTGAAGCCAGTTCACATTACATAGGAATTATCACTGGAAGTCTTAAAATGCATTGAGGCAGATAATTCATAGGACTCGATCAAGTGTATACTAGGACATGTGGGAGGTCAGGGAATAAATTGCGGGGTTCTTGCAGAGATATTTGTATCATTAAAAGCCATGTGTGAAGCGCGAGAAAATGAAAGGGTGGCTCTATTTAGGAAAGGCTGCAACAAAAAGCCTGGGAACTGCAGACTAATGAGCTCAACATTAGTGGTCTGTAAGTTATTGGAGGGATTTCTGAGACAGAATCAACATGGTTTTGGAAAGGCAAGTATTGATTCGGGATAGTCAGCATGTCTTTGTATTTCTGAAAATGTTTGGCACAGTCGCAGGAAAAAAGGGTGTGCCTTTAGAATGAGGAGAAGAGATGAGGAGAAATGTATTTAGCCAGATGGTGGCAAACCTGTGGAATTCATTGCCAACAAATGTGGTGGAAGTTAAGTCATTTGTTGCTTTTAAAGCGGAGATTTAGAGGTTCTTGATTGGTAAGGGTGTCAAAGATTACGGGGAGAAGGCAGGTGAATGATGTTAAGAGAGAAAAATAGGTCAGCCATGATCAAATGGCAGAGCTGACTCGATTGGCCTAATGGTCTAAATCTGTTCTTATCTCTCACTAATTTGATTGCGATTTTTGAAGAGGTGACCAAGGAGATTGATGGGGACAGTGCAGTAGAAATTGTATACATGGACTTTAGTAAGGCCTTTGACAACGCACTGCAAAGTCAGCTCGTCTGAAAGGTTAGACCAAAGAGTATCCATGTCAAACTAACCAATTGGATGCAAAATTGACTTGAAGAAAGAGAGTGGCGGTAGAGGGTTGTAGACTGGACGCCTATGACAAATGGTCTTTCATGGGGATTAGTGTTGGTCCACTCTTGTTCATTATGTATATTAATGATTTAGATGTGAATGTAGGTGGCATAGTTAGTAAGTTTACTGATGGCACTAAATTTGTTGGTATTGTGGACAGTGAAGAAGGTTATCTATAATTACAACAGGATCCCGATCAACAGGGTCAATGGCTGAGGGATGGCAGATGTATTTTAATTCAGATAAAGGTAAGGTGTTGCATTTTGGTAAGACTAAGCTGGGCAGGACTTGCACAGTAAATGGTAGGGCCCTGGGGAGTGTTGAAGAACAGAGGTCTAGAGGTGCAGGTACATATTTCCATGAAGGTGATGACACCGGTGGACATGCTGGTGAAAGAGTAATTTGGCTTGCTTCTTCTCCTTCTTCTTGAGTGTGGCGTGCACAGCCTAAAGTTGTCGGACAACTTGTTCTATTTGATCTTATTTGAATTGTGCACGCCTGGTTGATTGCATTCGTCGAAACAGGGCGGACCACATGAAGGTTGCAATCTCCCACCCCCTAGCCTTCATTGGTTAGTATATTTATTCATTCAATCATTCATATTGAGTACAGGAGTTGGGACGTTACTTTGCAGCTCAATAAGATATTGGTTAGGGCACATTTGGTGAACCTTATAAGATTCTGGTTGCCCTGGTTTAGGAAGGATGTCATTAAACTGGAAAGAGTGCAAAAAATATTTGCAAGGATGTTACCATGCACTGGAGCATAATGGGCTCAGGGGAGGTGGAGGTATAGTGGCGGCACAGTGATGCAGCAGTCGTGCTGCTGCCTCACAGCCCCAAAGACCGGGTTCATTCCTTACTATGGGTGCTGTCTGTGCAGAGGTGGTATGTTCTCTAAGTGACCATGTGGGTTTTCTCCGGGTGCTCCAGTTATCTCCTGCATTTCAAAGATGTGCAGGTTTGTAGGTTAATTGGCTTCTGTAAATACTCCCGAGTGTGTTGGATGCAAACTGGGGTAATCTAGAACTTGTGCACAGGTAATCGATAGACTCGGTGTGGACTCGGTGGGCTGAAGGGACTATTGCCACATTGTATCAGTAAACTGAACTAAAATATATACAACCATGAGGGGCATAGATAAGGTGAATAGGTACCTTCCCGTCCCTTCCCCAAAGAGTGTTTTATTGTCATGTGGCCCAGGTACAACAATTAAATTCTTACTTGCTGCAGCACAACAGAATATGTAAACATAGCATGATATGATAAATGAGAGAGAAAAGAAAAGTTCAGTCTGTATATATACACATACTCACAATATATTTATACATATACTAGACCAAGTGGGACCCGTTGGATCCCGTCCCCTCAACACGCAGTTGTGGGGGGGGGGGGGGGGGGTGGCCTGCGGCGTCACTCACACACTAACCACCCCCCGTGCCACACACACACACACACACACACACACACACACACACACACACACACACACACACACACACACACACACACACACACACACACACACACACACACACACACACACACACACCACCACCCCCCCCACACCCACCCACCGATCAGAGTTTTATTGTTATAAGGATAGGATGGATTGTCTCCAAATCTGAGGAAAGACATTCTTGCCATAGAGGGGGTACAGAGAAGGTGCACCAGACTGATTCCTGGGATGTCAGGACTTTCATATTAGGAAAGACTGGATAGACTCGGCTTGTACTCGCTAGAATTTAGAAGACTGAGGGGGGATCTTATAGAAACGTACAAAATTCTTAAGGGGCTGGACAGGATAGATTCAGGAAGATTGTTTCCGATGTTGGGGAGGTCCAGAACAAGGGGTCACAGTCTAAGGATAAGGGGGAATTCCTTTAGGACCGAGATGAGGAAAACAATTTTCACACAGAGAGTGGTGAATCTCTGGAATTCTCTGCCACAGAAGGTAGTTGAAGCCAGTTCATTTACTATATTTAAGAGGGAGTTAGATGTGGCCCTTGTGGCTAAAGGGATCAGGGGGTATGGAGAGAAGGCAGGTACAGGATATTGAGTTGGATGATCAGCCATGATCATATTGAATGGCGGTGCAGTCTCGAAGGGTCGAATGGCCTACTCCTGCACCTATTTTCTATGTTTCTATGTTTCTATGGATGGATATGGATATACACATACTCAAAAAACAAACAGAATAGTTCAGAGCTTATCTGAGGTTGTAGTGTTTAATAACCTGATGGCTGTAGGGAAGAAGCTGTTCCTGAACCTGGACGTTACAGTTTTCAGGCTCCTGTACCTTCTTCCTGATGGCAGTGGTGAAATGGGTGTGAGGCCAGGATGGTGTGGGTCTCTGAAGATGCTGGTTGCTTTTATGAGGCAGCGACTCCGATAAACCTCTTCGATAGTGGGGTGGTCAGACCCGGTGATGGACTGGGCAGTGTTCACAATTTGTTGCTACTCTGAAACTAGAGGGCATACATTTATGGTGAAGGGATAGAGATTTAAAATGGACCTAAGGGGCAACTTTTTCCACACAGAGGGTGGTGGGCAGATGGAACGAGCTTGCACAGAAAGTGGTAGAGGCAGGTACAATTGCTCCATTTAAATTATGCTTAGACAGGTACATATAAAGTAAACGTTTGGAGGGGTATGGGCCAGGAGCAGGCAAGTGGGATTAGCTTAGTTAGGCGCCTAGCTAAGGCATGGATAAGTCGGGCCAAACGACCTGTTTCGATGTTGTATATCCTTTTGGCCCTTTGATAACATGGAACGGTGCAGTTGTTCGATGAACGCAAATAGGTTTCAAGGCGCTTTGTAGGCAAGTTGAGTGGACTAATATTGGGTAGATCCAAAATAATGTGGAAAAAAATGTGAAGCTCTCCATTTCTCTAGGAAAAATGGAAATACAATATCTTTTAAATTGAAAAATGTTGATGTGCAAAGGGATGTGGGTGCATTGTACACCAAGTTACCATGAGCAGACATGTAAGTACACCAAACATTTAAGAAGTCAAATAGTAAATTGGTCTTCAATGAAAGTGGTTTTGAGTACAGAACAAAGGATGTCTTGCTGCAATTGTACAGGGCCTCGGTGACACTACAGCTGGAGTTTTGTGTGCAGTTTGGTCTTAATTCCCAAGGAAATATATAGTTGCTGTCGAGAGACTCACCATACTGATTCCAGATGGCAGGATGTATGAGCAACTAAGCCTGTATTCATCAGAAAAATGAGAGGGATGTCTTTATGAGGCACAAACTTTTGACAGGGTGACACAGCCTCCACGACTCTGTGGTAGAGAATTCCACAGGCGAAGACGTTTTTCCTCATCTTTCTCCTAGATGTTCTGCCAGCATCCTGACTCTGTAACTCGTGGTTTTAGATCTTCTTGCCAGAGGAAACATCCTCCCTCCAGAAAAGATACACGAGGATGTTACTGGGACTAGATGATTTGAGTTGTAAGGAGAGGTTGGATAGCCTGGCAGGTAGATAACTTGGTTGCATGGACGTTGGGCTGAAGGGCCTGTTTCCTTTCTGTATATCTCTATGCCTAGTCAAAGTGGCAAAGGAGCATTTGGGATGTATTGAGAACTTATTAAGGCCATGTATTGGGAGTACCGAAAGCTGCTGTAAGCGTGGCAGGGAGAGTGGATCACCTCACAAACCTGCCTTTCAACCATCTCTGCCCATCTATGGAAGAATCAGCAATTCCCTCATTAGTAATCTCATAACCTACAAAACCAGAGTGAAAGTAAGTCATCCTCTATCCCAGGGGACTGCATAAGGAGAAGAGATGTTGTAAACACATGCTGGTTATGGCTCTAGGCTGTTTTTGATCTCTTTTGACGAGATATTTAAAATTCTGTTTCATCATTTGGCTGCCATGATTTCCATCTCCTGTTAATATTTTCCTCTGGACATTCCATGACCTCACTGTTTCATCCTTCCTAGGACTGGGGACTTGTAATTACTGGGAGAGAGCTTTCAGGAAAAGTTTGTTGGCATAAAGTACTGAAGAGATAAGCTGAGCAGCCATGAGATTTAAAAGTAATCGGTAGATTTATTTGCAACTTTGTTGAAGTTTCCATTGACTAAATGCTGTTAGTTTGTCAGTTTGTCAAGGTATCACTGAAACTGACAAATTCCTTTTGTAATATAATTGCTTGTCCAGGCTGCCACTGAGCTGCTCACAGACTAAACAACACCTTAAGCACCAGAATTTATTGTTGCCCATTATAGCTGTTGCAAACAAGTTATCTAATTTATGGCTCTCATCGGGATAAATGCAAGCTTTGGAGGTAATGGAAATGAGAAGTTTCATTTAGTTTATAGATACAGCAAGGAAACATGTATTCTTAAACATCAGGATTGTACAGTACTTGATTTCTAAGATTATATATTGATATATATATTGTCCATTGTGCAGTTTCAAATGTAATTAAAATGGAAAACACCAGTCATCAGGTCAGTCAATGTTATTGGAGCGAGAAATAGAACTGACCTTTCATTTATGGGAATGGTAACACAGGGGTTGAGTTACATAGAAACATAGAAACATAGAAAATAGGTGCAGGAGTAGGCCATTCGGCCCTTCGAGCCTGCACCGCCATTCAATATGATCATGGCTGATCATCCAACTCAGTATCCTGTACCTGCCTTCTCTCCATACCCCCTGATCCCATTAGCCACAAGGGCCACATCTAACTCCCTCTTAAATATAGCCAACGAACTGGCCTCAACTACCTTCTGTGGCAGAGAATTCCACAAATTCACCACTCTCTCTGTGAAAAATGATTTTCTCATCTCGGTCCTAAAAGACTTCCCCCTTATCCTTAAACAGTGACCCCTTGTCCTGGACTTCCCCAACATCGGGAACAATCTTCCTACATCTCGCCTGTCCAACCCCCTAAGAATTTTGTAAGTCTCTATGAGATCCCCCCTCAATCTTCTAAATTCCAGCGAGTACAAGCCGAGTCTATCCAGTCTTTCTTCATATGGAAGTCCTGCCATCCCAGGAATCAGTCTGGTGAACCTTCTCTGTACTCCCTCTATGGCAAGAATGTCTTTCCTCAGATTAGGAGACCAAAACTGTACGCAATACTCCAGGTGTGCCCTCACCAAGACCCTGTACAACTGCAGTAGAACCTCCCTGCTCTTGTACTCAAATCCTTTTGCTACAAATGCCAACATACCATTCGCTTTCTTAACAGCCTGCTGCACCTGCATGCCTACTTTCAATGACTGGTGTACCATGACACCCAGGTCTCGTTCCATCTCCCCTTTTCCTAATCGGTCACCATTCAAATAATAGTCTACATTCCTGTTTTTGCCACCAAAGTGGATAACCTCACATTTATCCACATTATACTGCATCTGCCATGCATTTGCCCACTCACCCAGCCTACCCAAGTCACCTTGCAGCCTCCTAGCATCCTCGTCACAGCTAACACTGCCCCCCAGCTTCGTGTCATCCGCAAACTTTGAGATGTTGCATTTAATTCCCTCGTCCAAATCATTAATATATATTGTAAATAGCTGGTGTTCCAGCATTGAGCCTTGCGGCACCCCATTAGTCACTGCCTGCCATCCTGAGTTCACTCCTACTCTTTGCTTCCTGTCTGCCAGCCAGTTCTCTATCCACATCAATACTGAACCGCCAATACCGTGTGCTTTAAGTTTGTATACTAATATATCGGGCCTTCTGAAAGTCCAGATATAACACATCCACTGCTTCTCCCTTATCCACTCTACTAGTTGCATCCTCAAAAAATTCAATAAGATTCGTCAGACATGATTTACCTTTCGTAAATCCATGCTGACTTCGTCCAATGATTTCACCACTTTCCAAATGCGCTGCTATCCCATCTTTAATAACTGACTCTAGCAGTTTTCCCACTACCGATGTTAGACTAACTGGTCTGTAATTCCCCGTTTTCTCTCTCCCTCCTTTTTTAAAAAGTGGGGTTACATTAGCTACCCTCCAATCCTCAGGAACTACTCCAGAATCTAAAGAGTTTTGAAAAATTATCACTAAGGCATCCACTATTTCTGGGGCTACTTCCTTAAGTACCCTGGGATGCAGCTTATCTGGCCCTGGGGATTTATCGGCCTTTAATCCATTCAATTTACCCAACACCACTTCCCGGCTAACCTGGATTTCACGCAGTTCCTCCATCTCATTTGCGGGGGTGTGCAGAGGAGTGGATTAAAGATACACAGGCATGAGTTCATAATGGGCCTGTCGATTTCAGGCGACTGCTGGCGACTGTCCGAAAAACCAGCAACTGGAACGGCAACTGTCAGAGTGGAACACACACACACATCGCTTCCTTCACCAGCCCGTTATGCAGGCGGGGGACAGGGCAAGCGGGGGGAGCGCTGTCTGAGTGAAATTTACACGGTGCAAAGCCACGGTGATACACACCACGATGAACAAGAAGGTTGCCGCTGTAATCAGGGGATGATCAGCCATGATCACATTGAATGGCGGTGCTGGCTCGAAGGGCCAAATGGCCTACTCCTGCACCTATTGTCTATTGTAATTAAGACGGCTACGTTTAGTCCTTTAAAAGAGGGGGGGAGAAGGAGTGGAGACAACTTTTAAGAAGCCAAAGATACACGGCTGTGAAGCTCGGCGGACATTAACATTACTAGTCGGTTATCCTTGGTTCTGAAAACTACTGCTTATGTTTTTTTTCCCAATGAGCCAATGAAATTCACCGGTCAGCACCGGCTACAATCTACTCGAATCTTCAAGAACTTTCCACCTTCTGACGACCCACCTACGGCACGAACATTCTCGCTACTCCATGGCCGCTTCATTCTGGTCACTGCTAATTATTCAACATGTTAAAAAATTCGGGGAGACCATAATGAGGCCGCAACTAGTTCCCAGAATGCAGGAACTCCTTACGACCATGAAGGCGACTCCCCGGCAACCACCCACGAACATGTGGTGACCGCATAGTCTCCTGCAATCGCCTAAAAAGTCACCTAAGTGGGACAGGCCCATAACTCCACAGCAGCTGGTAAACTTAAAGGGTCCCATTTCCAAAGGGTCGCAAACCTGAAACATTGACTGTTTTTCTTTCCACAGATGCCTGACCTGCTGAGCTTTTCCAGCCTTTTCTTTATTTGACCATGGACCTTATCAAAAAAATCTATCTGATTCACATAGGTCTAACCTCGTCGGACCTATAGCCTTTTATCTCTGAAATGGCGCAGCTAGAATCAGAATCAGATTTTATTCGCCAAGTATGTTTTGCAACATACGAGGAATTTCACTGGCCAGGTTTTAATTTTACAATTAAAAGCAACAGGCTCAAAAACACATTTTAACATGAACATCCACCACAGTGGCTCCTACACATTCCTCACTGTGATGGAAGGCAAAATAAAGTTCAAGTCCTTGCTTTTGTTCTTCCTCGGTTGGGGGCCTCAAGCCCTCCGTTGACGGGACGGTCTTGACTCCCGTAGTCGGCGGCGTTCGGGCCCTCTGCGTCGAGGCGTTCAGCTCCTGCATCGCGGTGTTGTCAGCTCCCCAGCGCCAGGCGATCGAACCTCGTGTCGGGGCTGGTCGAACCTTCTGCGGCGTTGGAGCTCCCGACTAGCCTATCCCGTGGTTAAGCCCGCGCCCCGCGATGGGGCTCACGACAGTCCGAGGAGGCCTCCAGCTCCAGCGATGTTAGGCCGCAGAGCCCGGAGAATGTGATCCGAAAAATTGATCACATCTCCAGGAAGGTAGGAACTTGAAAAAAAGTTTCCCCCGATCCCCTACCCCCCCCCCCCCCCCCCCCCCCACCGCCCCACATATAACAAACAAAAGTACATTAAAACAAACTTTTAACAAACGCTAAAAATAACAAAAATATGAAAAAACGAACAGACTGCCGGCAGGGCTGCCATCTCCCCGGCGCCCCTGGTGGTTTCCCACTTCATTCTTGGGATTGTTAGCGATGGACAAGAAATGCTAGCCTCACCAGCAATGGCATTCAGTATATTTGAAGATTAGTAGGAGCAAAATGTATGGAACCTAGTTAAATGAATGTAGAAGATATAAACAGAAAGTGCTGGAAATACTCAGGCCACATATGTGGGAGAGAAACCAGTTAATATTTTACTGTGTGGAGAAGTTAACAACGGAGGGATGAATGTATTGTGACCATAAAGGGTTTTAAATTAGGGAAATAAAAAAAACTCAACAGGTCAGGCAGCATCTTCAGAATGAAGAAGGGTCTGGACCCGAAACGTCGCCTATCTCCTTCGCTCCTTAGATGCTGCTGCACCCGCTGAGTTTCTCCAGCTTTTTGTGTAACCCTCGATTCTCCAGCATCTGCAGTTCATTCTTTAGCATCTTCAGAATGTTTAGTTTAGTTCAGTTTATTGTCCCGTGTACCGAGGTACAGTGAAAAACTTTTGTTGCGTGCTGAACCAAAGCCGAAGAGACAGATGTCAGGTAGAGCCGTGGTAGTCGGGGACTCCATCGTGAGAGGTACAGACAGGGGTTCCTGCAAGGTGGGATTCAAGGATGGTGTGTTGTCTCCCTGTTGCCGGGATCCAGGATGTTACTAACCGATTACAGGGCATCCTCAAGGGTGAAGGTGAGCAGCCGGAAGTGGTAGTGCATGTCGGCACAAATGACGTCAGGAAGAAGAGGAAAGAGATTCTGCTGCGTGACTAGAGACTTTAGAGAGCTCGAAAGAAGGCTGAAAAGCAGGACCTCCAGGGTGGTTATCTCCGGTTTGCTTCCAGTTCCTCGTGCTGATGAGAGCAAGAACAGGGATATAGGGGATCTGAATGTGTAGCTGAGAAGCTGGTGCAGGGGGCAGGGATTTAGATTCTTAGACCATTGGGATCTGTTTTGGAGTAAGGGTGAATTGTACAAAAGGGACGGGTTGCACCTTAACAGGCAGGGGACCAACATTCTGGCAGGCAGGTTTGCCACTGCTACACAAGTGGGTTTAAACTAAATAGTGGGTGGGAGGAGACAAATTGGAAATACAAGGATGGAGTTAAAGGGAAAGAGAGTACCGGAAAAGTTAAGAAAGACACCAGAATTAACGGGGCAGAAAGCTCACAAAGCGATAGGAGTATGGCCAAGTGAAATAGGAATCGATGTGAAAGGTGAGGTGAATAATGGATTAAAAGTATATATGAACGCACAATGTATAAGAAGTAAAGTGGATGAGCTTGAGGCTCAGTTAGAGATTGGTAGATATGACATTGTGGCGATTATAAAGACATGGCTGCCGGAGGATCGGGCTTGGGAACTGAATATTCAGGGTTATACGTCCTGGGTTATAGGGGAAGTACAACGGGATCTGGGGGTCCTTGTTCATCAGTCTATGAAAGTAAGCATGCAGGTACAGCAGGCACTGATGAAAGCGAATGGCATGTTGGCCTTTATAACGAGAGGAATCGAATATAGGAGCAAAGAGGTCCTTTTGCAGTTGTACAGAGCCCTAGTGAGACTACACCTGGAGTATTGTGTGCAATTGTGGTCCCCTAATTTGAGGAAGGACATTCTTGCTATTGAGGGAGTGCAGCGTAGGTTTACAAGGCTAATTCCCGGGATGGCGGGACTATCATATGCTGAGAGAATGGAGCAGCTGGGCTTGTACACTCTGGACTTTAGAAGGATGAGAGGGGATCTCATAGAAACATATAAGATTGTTAAGGGTTTGGACACGCTAGAGGCAGGAAACATGTTCCCGATGTTGGGGGAGTTCAGAACCAGGGGCCACAGTTTAAGAATAAGGAGTAAGCCATTTAGAACGGAGACGGGGAAACACTTTTTGTCACAGAGAGTGGTGAGCCTGTGGAATTCTCTACATCAGAGGGCGGTGGAGGCAGGTTCTGTGGATGCTTTCAAGAGAGAGCTAGAAAGGGCTCTTAAAAATAGCGGAGTCTGGGGATATGGTGAGAAGGCAGGAACGGGTACTGATTGGGGATGATCAGCCATGATCACATTGAGTGGCTCGAAGGGCCGAATGGCCTACTCCTGCATCTATTGTCTATTGTCTATTAAAGAAGCAATAATGGCGCATTTGGATAGCAGTAAAAGGATTGGTCCAAGTCAGCATGGATTTATGAAGGGGAAATCCTGCTCAACTAATCTGGAATCCAGTAAAATGGATGAAGGAGAGCCAGTGGATGTAGTGTATCTGGACTTTCAGAAAGCCTTTGATAAGGTCCCATACAGGAGATTAGTGGGCAAGATTAGAGCACATGATATTGGGGGGTGGGGTATTGACATGGATAGAGAATTGGTTGGCAGACAGGAAACAAAGAGTAGGAATTGACGGGTCCCTGTCAGAATGGCAGGCAGTGGCGAGTGGAGTGCCGCAAGGCTCGGTGCTGGGGCAGCAACTATTTACAATATATACTAATGATATAGATGACGGGATTAAAAGTAACACTAGCAAATTTGCAGATGACACAAAGCTGCGTGGCAGTGTGAACTGCGAAGAGGATGCTTGGAAGTTGCAGGGTGACTAGGACAGGTTGAGTGCGTGGGCAGATGCATGGCAGATGCGGTATAATGTAGATAAATGCGAGGTTATCTACTTTGGTGGCAAGAACAAGGAGGCAGATTATTATCTCAATGTTGTCAGTTTAGGAAAAAGGGAAGTGCAACGAGACCTGGGTGTCCTTGTACACCAGTCACTGTAAGTAAACATGCAGGGACAGCAAGCAGTGAAGAAAACTAATGTCATGTTGGCCTTCATAATGAGAGGATTTGCGTTTCGGAGTAAAGAGGTCCTTCTTCAGTTGTACAGGGCCCTGGTGAGACCACATCTGGAGGATTGCGTGTATTTTTGGTCTCCTAATTTGAGGAAGGACACGCTTGCTATTGAGGCAGTGCGGGACTGTCATATGAGGAAAGATTGGAAAGACTGGTCTTGTATTCACTGGAATTTAGAAGGAATCTTATACAAACATATGCAATTATAAAAGGACTGGACAAGCTAGATGCAGGAAAAATGTTCCCAATGTTGGGGGACTCCAGAACCAGGGCCCACAGCCTAAGAATAAAGGGGAGGCCATTTAAAACTGAGATGAGAAAAAACTTTTTCACCCAAAGAGTTGTGAATTTGTGGAATTCGCTGCCACGGAAGGCAGTGGAGGCCAATTCACTAGATGAATTTGAAAGAGAGTTAGATAGAGCTCTAGGGGCTAGCGGAATCAAGGGATATGAGGAGAAGGCAGGCGCGGGTTACTGATTGTGGATGATCTGCCATGATCACAATGAATGGTGGTGCTGGCTCGAAGGGACAAATGGCCTCCTCCTGCTCCTATTTTCTAAGTTTCTATCCAATCAGCAGAGAGCCAATACATGGTCTCCCCCCCCGAAACGTCACCCATTCCTTCTGTCCAGAGATGCTGCCTATCCCGCTGAGTTACTCCTACTTTTTGTGTCTATCCTCAGTTGAAACCAGCATGTGCAGTTCATTCCTACACATTACAATCGAGCCATTACAATGTATACATAAGGGAATAACGTTTAGTGCAAGGTTAAGCCAGCAAAGACCGATCAAGGATAGTCCAAGTGTCACCAATGAGGTAGATAGTAGTTCAGCACTGCTCTCTGGTTGTGGTAGGATGATTCAGTTGCCTGATAACAGATGGGAAGAAACTGTCCCTTAATCTGGAGGTGTTTTCACACTTCTATACTTTTTGCCTGATGGGAGAGGTGAGAAGAGGGAGTGGCCAGGGTGCAACTCATCCTTGATTATGCTGCTGGCCTTGCCGAGGCAGTGTGAGGTATAAATGGAATGAATAGAAAGGAGGTGAGCATGAACATGACATGAACATTAGCTGCTCTGTTTTATTTTTTTATTTCGGATTATGGAAGTGCTTCAATAGAATGGGTGCAGTGATTTAGAAACCAGAGGCTCTGAGTATAAAGTAGTTGTTGTCACGTTTGCAGAATCATATTTTGACTTTCTTCCACCACCCCTGGGTCTGACATGGTGCAGGAATTATTTGCTTTCCATTCCACGCCAACTATAGCTCATTGGTTTGTGGATTTGTTCAATTTCAGAAACATACCCAGCTACAGCTAACAATGGCCTGCTTCCTTTATCATTATTACTTTTTTGCATATCTTTCATTCATTTGTTCCATATTTCTATATCATTGTCTATATGTTTTGTTTCCGTTTCCCGTGACTTTCAGTCTGAAGAAGGGTCTCAACCCGAAACGTCACCCATTCCTTTTTGTTTAGAGATGCTGCCTGTCCCGCTGTTACTCCAGCATTGCCTCTCGTTGGTTTAAACCAGCATCTGCAGGTCCTTCCTTCACATCAGAGCATCCAATGCAGTCCGGTGCTGACACGTTGTGCATTGCTGGAGGTGCCATCATTCGGATCAGGCAATAAACCAAGACCCTTCAAATGATCCGATGGCATGAGTGCTGGGACCCCAGTTATTTACAATATATATTAATGATTTAGACGAGGGAATTACATGTAACATCTCCAAGTTTTCAGATTACACAAAGCTGGGTGGCAGCGTGAGCTGTGAGGAGGATGCTATGAGGCTGCAGGGTGACTTGGGTAGGTTGGGTTAAGTGGGCAGATGCATGGCAGATGCAATGCAATGTGGATAAATGTGAGGTTATCCACTTCTTATTCTTCTTTCGCGTGGCGTGCACAGTCTAAAGTTGTTGGACTTGTTCTATTTGATCTTCCGTTTGTGCACGTCGAGTTGATTGCATTAGTCGAAACAGGGCGGACCACGTGAAGGTTGCAATCTTCCACCCCGTTATCCACTTTGGTGGCAAGAACAGGAAGGCAGATTATTATCTGAATGGTGTCAGATTAGGAAAAGGGGAGGTGCAACGAGACGTGGACGTGCTTGTACATCAGTCACTGAAAGTAAGCATGCAGGTACAGCAGGCAGTGAAGACAGCTAATGACATGTTGGCCTTCATTGCAAGAGGATTCGAGATTAGGAGCAAGGAAGTCCTACTGCAGTTGTACAGGGCCCTGGCGAGTTCACACCTGCAGTTTTGGTCTCCTAATTTGAGGAAGGACATTCTTGTTCGAACCAGGGGTCACAGTTTAAGAATAAGGGGTAGGCCATTTAGGATTTAGATGAGGAAAAACTATTTCACCCAGAAAGTTATGAATCTGTGGAATTTTCTGCTGCAGAAGGCTGTGGAGGCCAATTCACTGGATGTTTTCAAGAGAGAGTTAGATTTGGCTCTCAGGGCTAACGGAATCAAGAGATATGTGGAAAAATTATGAATGGGGTACTGAATTTGGATGAGCGCAACAGAGAGGGGGACATCACAGATATTTCAAAAGCTAGGCAAGGGTTTAAAAATACCTAGTTTTTATTTCAGTTTGTAAGGTCGAGGTGGCAATCACAGGTTTTCAAGAAACTATTTCAGTTTCTAACTTTGCAGAATGTTTATTTATTAATAGCTGTGTGATTCTTTATGCGGAGAAGCTATTAGGAGGTTGAGATTTTGTAAATACTGTAGTAGATTAATCGTGCCCGTTCTCGGTTACTGGGTTTGACACATCTGAGATGTGTCTAATTAAAGGCGTCATTTTTATGTGATTGACCAATAGAACATAAAGAGGTCCTTTGGCCCAACATGTGTACCCCAGTTCTTTGAAAGAGCTTTCCAATTAATCCCTTTTCCCCACAGCTCTTAAGATTGTTCCCTTACAAGTATGTATCCATGGACTTCAGAGAACCATTACTGGATTAGCTCCAGATTATTTCAGATCTTAACGATTTGTGGCATAAAATAATTTTTGCTCGATTCAGCAGTTTGTTGAGCTTTTGAAACAGCTGGTTCCCATTTACTCTGTCAAAAACCCTTCATGCATTGATAGACTCGTCCACCTAACCACTGCTACAAGGAAAACAGCCACAGCTTCTCCGGTTTACCTGCAGAAATGGGGTTCCTATCTCCAGCAAACCTCCTCTGCTCCCTTTTCTGAGCCGTGAAAATGTGGAGTGCAGAATTAGATATACGTACTCGCGAGGTTTAACCAGTTTGTTGTTTAGCATCATTTCCTTAGGTTTTGTAAACATAACATTCAAAACTTTTTCTTTTCAGTTCAAGTTCAAATTTACTTGTCACATGCACCATAAGGTGCGGTGAAATGTAGTTTACCATGCAGCGTCACAATTTTAAAAAGGACATAATACACAACATAATTCAACACAGATATCCACCACAGCATTCTTCACAGCCCTGACCCTTCGTAGTCGCCGCTACAGACGGCCCGATGTTCAAGCCCTCTGGTCTGGGTGGCCGGAACACCGACGTCGGGACAGGTCGAGTACATCCCGCAGCCCAGAGCTCCCAGTCGGCCACTTCCTTACCGGAGACCGCGGCTTCCAGATGTTGTAGGCCACAGGCCAGCGGTCGGAGCTCTTCTCCGGCGAGGGATCGCCCTCTCCACGGTGAAAGGTCAGCTCCATGCCTGCCGCCAGAAGCTCCACAGACCGAGGCTCCAAGATGTTTTAGGCCACAGGCCAGCGATCGGAGCGCTTCTCCGGCGACCCCCGGCAAGGGGGTTCACGATGTTAAAGTCCCCGCTGTGCCACCGCTGAAGCTCTGGGCCCGTGATGTTAAAGTCCCCACTGCGCCACCGCTGAAGCTCTGGGCCCGTGATGTTAAAGTCCCCACTGCGCCACCGCTGAAGCTCTGAGCCCGTGATGTTAAAGTCCCCGCTGCGCCACCGCTGAAGCTCTGGGCCCGTGATGTTAAAGTCTCCGCTGCGCCACCGCTGAAGCTCTGGACCCGCGATGTTAAAGTCCCCGCTGCGCCACCGCTGAAGCTCTGGGCCCGTGATGTTAAGGTCCCCGCTCCACCGCCGCTGAAGCTCTGGGCCCGACTATGGGCAAGGCTGCACCAAACCAGCTGTAAGGCCACGAGGAGGGGGGCGAAGAAGGTACAAGGAAGAAAGTCACATCTCCATCGAGGTGGGTGCCTGAAAACAGGTCTCCCCCTATTCCCACCCACCACCCCCCAGATAAACACTAAACATACCTTTGGACATGCTTAAAAATTTTTAAAAAGTCTCCGTTCTAAATGGCTTACTCCTTATTCTTAAACTGTGGCCCCTGGTTCTAGACTCCTCCAACATCGGGAACATGTTTCCTGCCTATAGTGTGTCCAAGCCCTTAACAATCTTATATATTTCAATGAGATCCTTCTGAACATTTCCAAAGCGAGATAGTTAATAGAATTAGAGAACTGCATGTAACATTTTTGAGCAAAAAATATAACAGCATAAATTGGAAGACCTTGAATGAGATTGTACCATAGGATTTGGTGCTTTCTCAAGTGTAGCAGATTAAGGAAAATCCAATAGGGTTTTTAATAATGATTCAAGGAATTGCTAAGAAATCTTTCATCCTCTTTCTAAAAGAATGAAAAACAAAATTAATTTTCTACACACGCTTGGTTTGATAGTCTGTACAGAGCTGCTTGTGGGTGAGAGTTTTCAAAGCAGCACCTTATGGTTTTCGTTGATGATTCATTCTCCGCCATCTTTCCTTCTTATTCTGAGGCTGTGTTGCCTGCGGCAATAGCTTTAGCTTTGCATCAATTAGCACAGTGATTAATACAACAAAGCTAGCAGTTTGGAGGTAATGGTGCACAATTAACATCTCGTTCCGAAGTAAAGAGTATGCTAAATACCCCAGCCTCTGCTTTCTCTATCTGGAATTAAAATAAGTGTTTGCCCTGATTCATCTGCTGGCTAATGTGAAGCAGACTGGCTTTGTGCTGAACTTTACCATTCACTTAATAATAGGAAACTGGTACTGAGGTGCTTGTATTGACCGATTTTAACATAGCCCTTTGAATTCTGCACAATGCAGAAAGGAAGGTTGCAGTGCGTTGAAATGCAGAAGGAGAAAAAAAAGCATGGGATTTGAATATATTTAGACCTGTGGGTTTGTTCTAATTACGACAGCAGTGGTAAACAACTAGACTTGTCCATAAATAGAGCTGTCAAGATGCTGTCATGTAGTTGATATGGAACCTCCTCAGTGAGTTGTTGGATTAAATGATGCATTGTGATTGACAGCTACCTTGAGATTTCACTGATGGAGTTGTCAAAGCAGTATGCTAACAGGCTGCTCCAGTGACTGAAGATGAATGCAGCCTGGTTCTCCATGCGTCATCATTTACAGCTTGAGCAGGCATTTTCTAATTTCTTATGAGCAGAAAGGGAGACTTATGTGGTGGCATGCAATTGCTTATAGGCTATTTAATGGGGGAATGTGGACCAAGATTTAGCTGGGATTGTCAGCTTTCAATGATTGGTTTTGCACAGTTGATTGGTTTTGCACAGTTAACACAAGCCATGCCACACTTTAGTAGATTGATCCATTTTTAATTTTAATGCTTAATAGCAATTACATTTTATTAGATTAAAATCATTGTAAGGTTATGAAAAGTGCATTCCTTTTAATCGAATGGAAAATCAAAATGTAGACAAAGGTGGGATACTGTATTGACTGAAGCGTATTATGTAGAAGTCCTGAACTTCCTGAAGGATCCTCACTGCAGGTGTTCTGACGGTTCTCCAGTTCCCTAGTAATAATAGTGATAGGTCATCCATTGAACTTTCTCTTAGGTTGGACCAGACATGGGTTCAACAATTCCATTCAAGTGTAGAATCAAGAAGAATTATTGTGAGGGGGTGAAGGAGGAAGTTTCGGGTAGTTTCCATTTCTTTTTAATTTATTGAGTAAACATAATTACTTTGGAGTTTTAATTTTATTGATAAAGTTTATAGATCTTTTCATTTATCTAACATTTTTTTAATAAACAATACGCATTTATGAAAAACATTCATCAAATATTCAAACACTGTGGGGTTGATGGCTGATATTTACGGGGGTAAGGCTTATCCAGCTGAAGAAAGCATTTCTTGGCTGGGATGTTAGTCGTTCCTGGATGTGGGCACCTCTAGCAAAGCTAGCAACCCCTGTTTGTGCTTGAGAACCAGGTGGTGAATGCCACTATGATCTGCTGCGGTCTGTGTGGTGAAGTTTGCACAGTCAGGGTGTTTCTGAACTTAGACCATGATGGAATGAAAATTCATTTCCAAATCAGGAAAATGTGGGGTTTGTAGGAAAACCTGCAGGAGGTGATGTTGCTGTTTGCCTGCTGCTCGTGTCCCCCTTGATGAGGAGGTGGTGGGGTTTGGGTAACTTGCAGCTGGTATCCTGCACAGTTCAAGGCGTCCTTGATCAAATCATTCCTGGCCTGTCAAGCAAAGCTGCTGTGAAAGGATCCTCTGTAAGATAATGCAGATCTAACGGGTGAAAGAGTGGCAAATGTAGATGATTCACTGCTCCCCGAAAATCCAGAATTGTTTAGTTTTAATAAGAAAACCTCTGGAAAGTACAAGTTTTGCTTTGTCTTTGGCTTTGCATTGAGAACATTGATGAGATTCTAAGTGCTTCCTGTTATAAAGGAGAAAAATGACAATAGCTCTGGGAGTTTGCACATGAAGTTAAAGTTGGCAGATGTTTACTTTTTGTATAAAGAATATCTTTTCTGGGATCTGGTGATCACTAATGTGTTGTTTAATCGCAAAGCACTATCACTATAAAAACCAGAACTCTAAGGTTTCACTGAATGATGTGAACTTGAGTTTTTAATGGTGCATTGTGCCACAATTACCTGTCTAGGTCTCCTAAAGCTGCTTTAACATATGTGGTCCAATTTCCTTAAATACTTATACATCCATAGCTTATTATCTTTTTAAGGTTTGTAGTTTACAACTCCTGCCTTGATCTAATCTGAACGTCCAAACATTTACTTCAAAGTTTATAAAACATTATTTTAGAAAGTAAAGATTAGAGATTTTTACCTCCTGATTTGCTGTCCAAGAGAATACTTCTGTGGGTTTTACTGCTTGGCCTCATCAACATTAGCATAGTCACTTTACAACATTTGTCTCTCGCGGTTGGTGCCAGGATTTAATTAATCAGGAAAATGGTGAAATTTTTATGCAGAGTTTAAAAAAAAATTTCACTATGCTTATTTTTTTCAGGGTTAGTTATGAGTACCAGTCTTTAATATATAGTTTTTAATTGCAATTAAATGTGCAGGAAGTTGTGTGAACAGGATTAATATGATAATTAAGCTCTTAGCATTAACTTTCCAGCTTTTCTTCTCTCCAGAAATGCTGCCTGTCATCTGAGTTACTCCAGCTTTTTGTGTCTATCTTCAGCTTTTCTTTAATACTTATTTTTAATTTGGAATGCCATCAACTCATTGTTCCAAAAACTGGAACATGTCCATTGAATCTATATGAGAAAAACTCTGCATGAGTGGGAACACTGAGTGAAAACACTGACTTGATTTCTATGGAAAAAAACTATAAACAACTCTCTGGCTTACAAAATATATACGTACCAAATCTAGTATGAAGATAAAATGTAATCAAGAAATCAATAACTTGTCATTAATGTACGGAAACTTCCCAAGATGTACTGCAGAAGCACATGAAATTTGTCACCAAGCCACACCAGGTGCAAAGGTGACCAAGAGCTCAGTCAGTGATGTGGTTTCTAAAATGTCTTAAAATGGTCAAAGGTGGAGTACTCGGAGAAGGAAATTCTAGAGCACAGCCAAGTAATATGTTATAATTTCACAACTCTGCAATTTAACCTTGAGCCATAAATGGGTGAAGTGCACAAAAAAGCAACTCACAAGCATGAGAAATACATTTAAGGAATGCTGATCAAACAGAGTCTCTTTATTTTGAAGGTAAAGAGAAACCTGAGAGGTCTCAAATCTTGGCAGGGTTTAATAGACAAGATGTGAGTGACTTAATTCCCTGGGCAACATACATTTTCACGGTATTGTGGGGACAGAATAATTTTAAAGTTACTGCCGGAACAAGTTTGAAACTTAGAGAATAATGAGGTACAGATAGAATGGATGTGAAAAGGATGTTTCTACTGGTGGGAGAGTCTAGGACCAGAGGTCATATCCTCAGAATTAAAGGGCGCTGCTTTAGAAAGGAGGTGAGGTGGAACTTCTTTAGTCAGAGGGTGGTTAATCTGTGGAACTCATTGCCTCAGAGGGCTGTGGAGCTCATTGCCTCAGAGGGCATTAGCCAAGTCAGTGGATATTTTTAAGGCAGAGATAGACAAATTCTTGATTAGAATGGGTGTCAAGGGTTATGGGGAGAAGGCAGGAAAATGGGATTAGGAGGCAGAGATCAGCCATGATTGAATGGCGCAGTAGATTCGATGGGCCAAATAGCCTAATTTTACTCCTATAACTTGTGAAGGGGGTCTTCAGCACTGACTCCGCTATGGTGAGAATCATACCTACTTATGGGCTCTCTCCCCCACCCACCAGTTTACATTCTGACCCCCAAATTCACCGTGCCCTCTCTGCACCTCAGTCTATGTCATAGCCCAAAATATATAAAACATCACCCATTTCCCCCCCCATTTCAAACCAAGCAAACCACCAGATTCCAATCTTCCACCCAGGCATCCTTCCTCGCACCCCACTACCTTGCCTATTTGTTTCAATCACCTCCCCTACTGCTGAATCCTGACACTTGATCTGTCGGCTTTCTACCCCAAATGAATCCAGCCCCAGTCAAGGCATTAGCTTTCAGCAGGATAATCTGAGTGCTCTTTCACTGGTGCTTGATTATGCTGGATGCTTTCCCAAGGCAGCGTGGTGTGGACCGAGTCAATGGAGGGGAGGTAGTTTGCATGATGGACTGAGCTGCGTCCACAACTCTCTGCAACTTCTTGCAATCTTGGACAGAACAATTGCAAAACCAATCTGTGAGGATCCTGATAGGATTGCTCTATTGTATACCTGTAGAATTTGGTAAGAGTCATTGGAAACATTTTGAATTTCTTTGGTCTTCTTAAATTTACACCTGCAAACTCTTGGTAGAGTTTCCATGACAACCCTCATACACTTTATTTCTGTCCGCAACTGCCTGTAGATTTTGCCTCGTCCAAAGGTAATTTACCTGCATCTGGTGTTTGATTGCAATGAGATGAAATAACAGCAGTCCACTCCCAACATGTATTGGCAGAAGGGTTACACAAAAAGCTGGAGAAACTCAGCGGGTGCAGCAGCATCTAAGGAGTGAAGGAGATAGGCGACGTTTCGGGTCGAGACCCTTCTTCAGACTGGTCAGGGATCAGGGAAACGAGAGATATAAACAGTGATATGGAGAGATAAAGCAAGAACAATGAGTGAAAGATATGCAAAAAAGTATTGGTGATAAGGAAAGCAGGCCATTGTAAGCTGTTTCTGGTGTGAAAATGAGAAGCTAGTGCGACTTGGGGGGAGGGGGGGGGGGAGATGGAGAAGGAATGTCAGGGCCCGAGGGCTGAGGGAGAGGTGGGGGGGTGGGGGGGAAAGGAGCAGTCTGGGTTAACAGAATTGAGAAAATTCAATGTTTAAGCCCAGAGGATGCAGACTCCACAATCTCTCTGAGCAAGAACAACTTGCATGGACCATGTGATAATACGAAAATATTTATTTCATGGATGATGTTCGCTATGGATGTAATGGAAACAATACAGCATATGCAAGCCACATGAAAATCACAAATATTGCAGCTGTTGCAAATCTGAAATAAGAACAGAAAATGTTGGAGGCACTCTGCGGGTTAAGATTTCAGGTCTGGGACCCTTCATCAGAACTGAGAGACAAACAAGACAAAAGAAACTGGATGCTGAAATGTGGATTTAAAAAAAACAGAATGCTGGGAGAATTCAGTGAGTCGAGCAGCATCTGCAGAGGCAAAATATGCTTTGATTCAAGACCCTGCATCAAGACTAATGTAAGGGCATCATAAGTCATATCATGTGATAGGAGCAGAATTAGGCTATTCAATCATGGCTGATCTATCTCTCCTAACCCCATTCTCCTGCCTTCTCCCCATAACCTCTGACACCCGTACTAGACAAGAATGAGTGAAACAAAGGGAATTTCTGCAATAGAGTGAAATACTGTGGTTATCAAGGAACAGTTAAAATCAGCTTAACCTTCTACGCCAAACTTCCTTTGGTGTGTTGATGGTGTTGTATAGTCTGGTTTACTGTTACATGCCCAGCGTACCAGACTATGCTGGGAAGATGGGATGGGAGGCAAAACCGGATAGTTAGTGGGTCCCAGACCTGAAACATTAACTCTCTTTCTCCACAGATGCGGTCTGGCCTGCTGTGGTTTGTCTGGATTTTCTGGTTTTATTACAGAACTGCTTCACAGATGATCGAGTCTAACCTCCCCCGAGGTCCCCATGATCTCAGAAGGTGGTCCTCAACCATTCAAGTTTGTTCTATGTGATATTAAGAAACAGCTGGATATACCGCAAAGGCTGTAGGATCTGACAACATCCTGATTGAGTGCTGAAGACTGGTGCTCTTGAAATAACTGCACCTCCAGCCATGCTGTGCCCATACAGATGCGACACTGGCACCTACCTGACAAAGTGGAAGATTGCCTGGAGACATCAAGTCCACAAAAAGCAGAGTGAATCCAAATTGGCCAATTATCATCCTATCGGTTCATTCTTAGTCATCAGAAAATGTAAAAAAACATTCGCCTTTGGTATGGTGTTTGAATATTTGAGAATTAAAAACTTGCCAACACGTTAGATCCAACATGCACAATTAAACACGGAGGGGGCCACCGAGAGAACCAAGGGGGAGCCGGCAGGACGGGCCGCTGAGAACAAAAAGGGGCCATCAGGATTATAACAAATACTTTTGTAACTATGTCGGCGCCCTATACGTAGCAACTGTTTGTACACTTTGTGTGTTGTATGCAAAACAAAGAATTTCACTGTACCTAGGAATACGTGATAATAAAGTATCATTGAATTGAAAGTATCATTGATGAGCGATGATGGTAATTGGTTCAACATGCTCTCCACAACAGGTTTAGTCATAGTTGACTTCCACTTTGTCCTACCTACTGAATAAATATTTATTTGTTACTGGGCAGGATTTCAGGTATAAACAGAAAAGAGTTATTAATGTAATTACTTTTGATATTAAGTATGCTTTTTTCAAAATTAATTGATAATTAAAATGATTGTAAATATGTATTCAGGATTAATTCTATTAACTGCTTCAGATTGATTTTTGAAGTGTAGTCATAATCCTAGGGAATCTAGCAGCCATTATTTTTTAACTTAAAGGGTTTTAGGTATATGGAACGAGCTACTGGAGGAGGTCATTGAGGCAGGTACTATCACAATGTTTAAAAAAACATTTGGACAGGTATGTGGATAGGATAGGTTTGGAGGGATATGGACCAAATGAAGGCAGATGGGACTAGTGTAGATGCGGCATGTTGGTTGGCATGAGCAAGTTGGGCTGAAGGGCCAGTTTTCAGGTTGTATGGCTCTATGGCCATCGTCTTTCCCCAAGCCCTTTGGAATCGCTCAAGCTCCACAACCTTACAGGGCGGCACAGTGGAGCAGCAGTAGTTGCTGCCTTACAGCATGGGATCAATATAGACACGTGCTGTATAGACCACGATATCAATCCTGACTATGGGCGGGTGCCGATTCTCTGGAGTTTGTACATTTTCCTTGTGACCCGTGGGTTTTCTCCAAGTGCTGTGGTTTCCTCCCACATTCCAAAGACGTGCAGGCTTGTAGGTTAATTGGCTTCTGTAAATTGTCCCTTTCCCTAGCGGGATGGAACTAGTGTGCAGGTGATCGTTGATCAGCACAGACCCGGTGGGCCTTAGGGACTATTTCCACACCATATCTCTAAAACAAAATCTCTGTAGTCCTCCACCTCTGACTTGTGCACCCCCATTTTTCCAATGCTCCACCATTGTAGGCTGCGATATCAGTTACCTGGGCCCAGGCTCTGGAATCTTCTTCTTAAACCACTTTACCATTCCACTTATTTTTCTTCCTTAAGGTGCTAATTTGATATTCAAGAGTCAAGAGTGTTTTATTGTCATGTGTCCCAGTTAGAACAATGACATTCTTACTCGCTGCAGCAAAACAGAATATGTAAACATTGTACACTGTAAACAATATGATAAACGAGTGAAAAGAAAATTCAGTGTGTGTGTATATGTATGTGTGTATATATATATATATATATACACATACATATACACATATATATACACATATATATATATGTATATATACATATACATATATATATGTATATATATATATACCCACAAGTACACACATACATATATACATATACACACACACTCAAAAAACAAACAATAATAGTGCAATAATAATTGTAATAATAGTCTATTATAGTTCAGAGCTTACCTGAGATTGTAGTGTTTTACAGCCTGATGGCTACAGGTAAAAAGCTGTTCCTGAACCTGAACGTTACAGTTTTCAGGCTCCTGTACCTTCTTCCCGATTGCAGGGGTGAAATAAGTGTATGGCCAGGTTGGTGTGGGTCTCTGATGATGTTGGTCGCCTTTTTGTGTAAGCGACAAACAAATATACTAAATAAACTACTATACAACTATGTTACAATTCTTGTCAAGGATGCATTCTATAAACAACAGCCTGATGTAAGTGTTTTTATTGTCCAAGTGGTCCAGTGCGGAATGGAGAGCCAGTGAGATCGCATCCTCAGTTGACCTGTTGTGACGGTTGGCAAACTGTAATGGGTCGAGGTTCTTGTCGAGGTAGGAGTTGATATGCACCATAACCAACCTCTCAATGCACTTCATCACCACGGACGATAGTGCTACTGGTCGATAATCGTTGAGGCACGACACCTTACTCTTCTTGAGCACCTATTATTGATGCCCACTTAAAGCAGGTGGGAACCTCAGACCTCAATAATGAGAGGTTGAAAATGTCTGCAAAAAACTCCAGCCTGTTGGTCTGCACAGGTTTTGAGAACTCGATCGGGTATACCATCAGGTCCAGGCGCTTTCCGAGGGTTCAACCCCCCAAAGGATTTTCTGACGTTGGTCTCTGTGACAGTGACTGACTGTATGGGGGCTCGGGAAGACACATCAGTGTTCTCTCTTTCAAAGCGTGCGTAGAACGCATTAAGCTCATCAGGGAGTGATGCTTTGCTGTCACTTGAGCTGCCTCCTGATTTTGCCTTGTAGGAGGTGATGGCATTCAAGCCCTGCCACAGTTGCCGAACATCCGCGCCATCCTCCAGCTTTGAGAGGGTTTGATGACCTTGTCAAGGTCGTATTTGGACTTCTTATAGACCTCTGCGTTACCAAACCTGGATCTGGTGCTCAGAAGAATGCGGATCTCCTGGTTCATCCAAGGCGATGTCACTCATGTTTCCCTCTTAAACAATACACCATGAAGTGTTTGAGAGGCTGGTAAACACGGCCAAGCCCCTCGGTGTCAAGTGGAGGTAAGACCTTAGACCTTCACCACTGTACCTTAGTAGTGGTTTCATTCCAATTCAATTCTGCCCTTAACAATGAGTGGATTCTATTGGCTTTCATATTGAGCAGCTGTTCCCATCCCCAATGGTCCACTAACTGTTGTAAGTATAATTTTACAGCAACATAATAATTTATATCTTTGTTTATATATCTGACAAGGGGGCAGAGTAAGGAGATGGCTATAAGGGAATGCTGTCAACGGGCACATTCCAAAGTGCGGGATTGTGTGCTGAGGGCTCATTGAATTGGGATGCAACCACTACTAAGTTACACTGGTGAAGGCCAACAGTCTAAGGTCGTACTGTCACTTTACACCGAGGTGCTTGGCCGTGTTTAACAGCCTCTCAAACACTTCATGGTGCATTGTTTGAGAGGAAAACATGAGTGACATTGTAAGACCTGATGGTTCAACAAACATACAGAAGGATTTGTCCTGGTCCTATTTACTGTATATAGAGCATCAAACATTACACCCCACAATATCCTAACTGACCATGATAAACAACTATGCCTTTGCCTGCATATGGTCTACATTCCCTGTTCCCTACCTGTTCAAGTATCTGCTCAAATGCCTCTTAAATATTCCTATTATGTCTGCTGCCACCACTTCCCCAGGCAACATGTTCCAGGCACCTATTATTCACTGTATTAAAAAGCTTCTCGTAATTCTGATTTAAACTCATCCCATATCATCTTAAAACTGTCCTCCAGTATTTGAATATGTATTTTGGGGGAAAAGATTTTAGGCATTTCTTGGATTTTGCCAAAGTTTGCCTAATAGGTCCTCATTTAGATGCCATTTGAATTTACAGGGAATGTTTGTGCAAGCTAATCACTGTTTAACTAACATCTTCAAGCAGTACTGGATTTAGGTTTAATCCTTTTGTAAAGGCTGGCAGCAAGTCTAACATTCAAAATGTAATGCTTTGCATCACTAATTGTAACTTCAAGTCACTTGTGAGACTGAGCACACAATTCATGCTGGTCATCACTGAGCACGACTGACCATCACTGAGGGTGGCAACGCTGTTGGAGAAGCTATGTTTCAGATGAGAAGTTAAACCAACATTAAACCAACACACTGCCTGCCTTTTCACAGTAGAGGCTCTTTTCGGTGTCCTTTATTGCTCAACCATTATCTTCAGAAACTGATGGGTTATCCCATCACCAGTTGTGGTATTAGTGCCACTTTTTCAACAATATAGCAGCAAATGCACTTCAAAAGAATACCCATGCAGACTTGATGACGCAGCACAGAATGGGACTATTTGAATATCTCCTGGAGTAGCAAAGTGGAACAAATGGCCCTTGATCTGTGAGGTTGTAGTCTACTATTCTTGTGTGGAGAGATACCGAGATGTTCCATGCCCTTTTCTGCTTTCTCAGTAGATTGTACTTGAGTTTGACTTGATTGTATCTATATACGGGTATATCTGATCTGTGTGGATAGCATGCAAACAAAGCTTTTCTCTGTACCTTGGTACACGTTTCTATAATAAACGTAAACCTAAAATCATACCCTTGAGTGAAATATCAATACCAAAGAATAGACAAGAATAGAAAAAAAAATCATTTTCATTTTTTGGTTTTGAAAATCTGAAATCTCAACTGATGTATAGTCTTAAAGAACAGGGTTTAAGTGGAGAATGTTCTTCAGCCTAGTTCTGGCCGCCGGTGGGAGAAGGGAAGTGGGATTCAGGCTGAAGAGCCCTTGTGAGTTGCAGTGTCTCTAGTTGCCTGAGATGAGAGGTAGCCTTGCTGCAACCACCACACTTACCTGCTCACTGCCTTAATCATGTGCGGTCTTAGTGCCAAGAATGTGAGTACGCTTCATGCAAATCAAGAGACCAAAAATAATAGAGCAATTAAAACGACTGTTAGTTAATATCTTCCAAATCCTACCGGACCCAGTTTATATGTTAATTTTACATTGGGAGAGATTTTCAGCAGTGACTGCTGCCATCTGCAGGAACTACATTGCATGATAGAGACGGACATTTTCATATTTTAAACTGATGTGTAACTAATCTATTCAGAATAAAAATATCTGGCATTAATTTATGTATTGTGTTGTAGAAGATCCTGTGTTTAAATATCTGAACTGCACGAGGGTGACCTGAGGAGTTTAGTTTAGTTTAGAGATACAGCGCTGAAACAGGCACTTCGGCCCACCAAGGCTGCGCCGACCAGCAATCCCTGTACACTAGCACTATCCTACACTCTCGGGGACAATTTACAATGTTTACTGAAGCTAATTAACCTACAAACCTGTATGTCTTTGGAGTGTGGGAGGAAACCGGAGCACCCGTGGAAAACCCATGCAGGCCATGGGGAGAATGTACAAACTCTGTACAGACAGCACCCGTAGTCAGGATTGAACCTGGGTCTCTGATGCTGTAAGGCAGCAAGTCACCATGCCGCCCCAATGTTGATCTTCACCCCTCAAGTCCTCTGAGCAGGTGCATATCTGTGTCTATCCTGTAGGTGGTGACAATGAAAACCAAGTCTTCTTGGCTCAGATGCTAATGTTATCCTTATCAGGTGGTTTTATCACTCTTCACTTAATTCTTCATTGGGGTCTGGTTCTGCACTCCCCACCCTTCTGGTACCTGCCCAACCCTGCTGCCTATGTTATAACTCTCTCTGCCCCATTAACTATCATGTGTGTGATGATTATCGTTGGTTTATTGAATTGAATTGAATTGAATACCTTTATTTCTCTGTGACCTCTTTCATCTCCCAGATAAAAAACTGAAAATACTGAGTAGGTCAGGCTGTATCTGTGGAAAAGAAAGCTAACGTTTCAGGTCGAAGACCATCCTTTAGAACTAGAAAGTAGACAAAACCAGCTTGTGAAGCTGCATGGAGGGTGGGAAAGCGGGATGTCTCAGAGAGTGTAAAACATGGGGAGACCTTGGGGATAACCTGTTAATAAGATTAGTTTTCTGGGAACAGTTAGAAAGTGGAAGCATAGACAAAAGACCATGGAGGTTGCAAAATGCAGATCAGGAGGACAAACTCAGCAGGTCAGTCTGGACATGCCCTCCACTCCCAGGGGACCCAGAGGGAAAAAACGTCAAAAGACCAAAAAGGGATCGTAATAGGCATAAACAAACAGGCTGACCAATATCACAATTGGACAACTGACAGTCATAGAGTGATGCAGTGTGGAAACAGGCACTTCAGCCTGACTTGCTTACAGCAGCCAACATGTCCCACCTACACTAGTCCCACCTGCCTGCATTTGGTCCATATCCCTCCAAACCTGTTCTATCCATGTACCTGTCTAACTGTTTCTTAAACGTTGGGATAGTCCCAGCCACAACTACCTCCTCTGGTAGCTTGTTCCATACATCCACCACCCTTTGTGTGAAAAAGTTACCCATCAGATTCCTAATAAATTTTTTCTCCTTCCCCTTCACCTTAAACCTATGTCATCTGGTCCTTGATTCACCGACTCTGGGCAAGAGACTCTGTGCATCTACCCGATCTATTCCTCTCATGATTTTATACACCTCTATAAGATCGCCCATCCTCCTGCGCTCCAAGGAATAGAATCCAAAAGACTTAACTTCTCCCTATAGTCCAGACCCTCTAGTCCTGGCAACAATACACAGCAACAATGATACACAGCAAAATCAAGCTACTGGAAGTTGCAAACACTGAAATTGCTACATTAGATTGGAAGAAATGCAACTTCAGCTAGAAAGACAATTTGGTCTCTGGTAGATGGGAAGTGAAGAGATGAAAGGACGAGTGTTGCATCACCTGCAGTTGCAAGGGAAAGTGATGTAAGCTGGGCAGGTTGGTGGGAAAGGAAGAGTGATCTGGGGAATCTCGAAGGGAATGGTTCCTGAGAAATGTGATCAGGGGGAGGGTGTGCTGGGTAGTGGATGTCTTTGGTGCTGCTGGAATCTGTTGAATGCGAAGGCTGATAGGATGGAAGGTGAGGACCAGGAAACTCTATCCTTATTTTATCGCAGTGCAAAGGGTTGAAAGCAGAGCCACGAGAAAAAGATGAGATGCGGTTATGGACTTTGTTTACAATGGTGGAGGGGTATCCATGATTCAGAGGCATAAGAATGGAAACTCTCAGTATCAGAGCAAATGGGGCAGAGACTGGGGAACTAGGAGAGACCTTATATGAAGCAGAAAGGAACAAGGAGTAGTTAAGATAGTTGTGGGAGCAAGTAGGTTTGCAATGGATGCTCCCTGCTCTTCACATCAGTCTCACATGGGCGGCACAACGGCGCAATGGTAGAGTTGCTTCCTTACAGCGCCAGAGACCTGGGTTCGATCCTGACCACGGGTGCTGCCTGTACGGAGTTTGTACATTCTCCCCGTGACCGTGTGGGTTTTCTCCGGGTGCTCCAGTTTCCTCCCACACTCCAAAGACGTACAGGTTTGTAGGTTAATTGTCTTTAGTAAAACATTGTAAAATTGTCCCTAGTGTGTAAGATATTGTTAGTATACGGATGATCACTGGTCAGCGCGGACTCGGTGGCCCAAAGGTCCTGTTTCTGTGCTGTGTCTCTAAAATCTGAAGTAAAGGATGTTTTACACATTGTGCAAATGCCAGTGAGGTGCTCCCATTTGAAAGGCAGCTCTTGTGATAATGGAACTCTTCTTCATTGCTGCCCTCGGTTTTGTGCTTAACTTTCTAAAAGTGTCCTGCATCCAAATGAAGTTAGAGATGGCAAGCACAGAGTCAGTACAAATTTAGTGTCACAGTGGGATAAAATCTGCATGTTCAGAATCGGCATTGTGATATGTATAACTTTCTTCAAGTGCAAAACCTATTTGAAAACTTTGTGTTCCTTGATTCTAGTACAAAGTCCAAGTGCTGACCCAGCTAGCAGCAGAGCTGAATAAGTACATGCCTGAGAAGGTGCTAGAGGACGCTGGCAACAGTATAATGTCACCAATGCCTGGAACAATTGTCAGTATAGACATTGCAGTTGGAGATGAGGTAAGTGGTATTGCCACGTTTGCTGTCATTACGTTCTTTGTTATGTTATTTGAAGCTGAACCACACAGAGCCAAGCTATTTATCTTTACACAATTTCAGAATTCTGATTTTGTATGAATTTATATTTGGCATGAAGTAATCTTTGATTCCCGATTTTTGACGCTTTCAATCAGTTGGCTGGTTTGCAATTACAAACTGCATCACCCAGGCTATTCATGGCAATGTATAGTCTATTTAGACGGCATACTCTAGTAAATAATCTGCAGCGTAACCAACCGAACAGTTGAAAAGAGTCTTGGCTTAAATGGTGTTATAGATTTGCAGTGGAATCCTGCAGAGCTTGGTGCAAAGAGCCAATGTGTGGGTGGCGTTGGGAAGTTCCGTGGTAGGACAACCTGCTCTGAAATTTATGTTGGAGTAAATAGGCAGCTATAACAAGCTGTGAAGAAACCAAACATAAGATGGTCGTTATTGCACAGTGTTTGGAATTTAAAAATAGGGAGGTTTTGTTCCAGTTGCACAGGGAGTAGGGTGAGGTCACACCAAGAATATCGTGCACAGTTTTGGTCCCCTTCCCTAAAAAATAAAGATAGCGTACCACCAGAGGCAGTCCAAAGGAGATTTACTAGGCTAATTCCTAGAATAAGGGGTGACCTATCAAGAGAGGCTGGACATTTCGGATTTATTTTCCTTGGTGTTTAGAAGAATTAGGGGTGAATTTATTGGAACACGTCAGATACTAAGGGGGGCTTGACAGGATACTTGTTGAGATGCTTCATACGTGGGATAATCTTGAACAAAGGCACATAGTTACAAGACAAGGGCCTGGTCTTTTAAAATAGTGGTGCATAGAAATATTTTTTCGCGGAGGGTGATGGTCCAGAAATTCTCTGGGATTTTCTGGACCATACAGTTGTGAAGGCTGGATCATCAGAAACAATTAATGTGGAGGAACTGGCACAAAAAAGGAGTTGGGATCGGCAGAGATCAGCCACAATTATACCAAATAACAGGGCAGGCTTAGGGGGCAAAATGGCCTTCTCCTGCTCCTTGTTTCTTGTTTCAACAATTGCCAACAAGATGAATTTATCTCCTATAGACTGACAGAAAGGATAAATAGAACAAAATGGAGAGGTTCATTAAAAAGTACAAGCAGCGACGAGTGTAATTTAAACAGGTTAGCATAGAAATTGAACTAATTTCCAGCAGAACATTGCAAATGCACCTTCATCAATATTCTGTGCTGGAGGTGAAAATCACATGCACAGTGCGGCTAATTTGCCTCTTGCTGTCTAAAGGCTTTGTGATTTAATTGAGCACTTTTATCCAGTGCAATTAATTCTTATTAAATGCTGCTGCCATAGGACATGAACTCTATTGTGTACCTAGAGAGCAAGTAAGGCTGGTCTGATAGCGGGACAGTGAGAGAGAGAGGAGTTGAAACACCAAACTGCAGTCTGAGGATGTCTCACTAATAGGCTTGGCTGAAAGATGAGGGCTGTGCATAACCACAATTTTTAAGCACACCAAGGGCTGTGATAACAACTTTGGGCAGTAAACCTTTGGGGTATGCTGTCAGTTAATGTTGCCACTTGGCAAGATCAGAGGGGCAGGTACAGTGAGAACTTCCTGTTGCATTCCCACCGTCCTCCTTTTGAAAGATGATGAGCTGAATTGACAGGAAAATCAGCTCAGCCATGGTCCTGTGAAGAAAAATAGAGTTAACTGATAGGTAGAGCACTCACCTGCTCTTTTTAAATTGTGCTGTGGGATCTTTTTCTACAGTCTTGCACAACACAAAATCTGCTGCAATTCTGGTTTTAGTGTGTTGCCTGAATGGCCATGGTCAAATTAACACAATGAAAATACCTGCGAGAGTACGGGTACAACCCTGGTTTCACATTCCTAATTCTGATGGTACTGCACTATTGTCCAACTTAAGTGCTGAGTTAAGGTATTCTCTCAGATCAAGGTTGAACCACAACCCTTTTGACCCAGAGACGGGAGAGTGGCCCCTGAGCAACAGCTGACGCTCAGAGCTCTACCTCATTTTTTTAGAGAACTACAGTACTTTAATCAGTGCCCATCTGCTGCTGTGCGAATCTGCCTGTTCCAAGTATCTTCATTGTGTTAATTTGACCTTGTCCACTCAGCCAACGCACTGAAACCAGAATCGCAGCACATTTTGTGTCGTGCAAGACTGTGATCCTTCAAAAGAACTCTGGGTTTAAGAAATGAGTAACACAGGCTTGACTTAGGATATGAAATCAGAAATAAGTACTTCGCACCTGGTACCTAACTTTCTATCGCTTGGGGAGTCTGCATCCTCTTGGCATGAACATCGAATTCTCTCAATTCTGTTAACCCTTGTTGTCTCCTCCCCTTCCTACCTCTCCCTCAGCCCTCGGGCTCCTCCTCCTTTTTCCTTTCTTCCCCCCGCCTCCCCCCACCCCCCCATCAGTCTGAAGAAGGGTTTCGGCCCGAAACGTTGCCTATCTCCTTCGCTCCATAGATGCTGCTGCACCCGCTGAGTTTCTCCAGCATTTTGTGTACCCTCGATTTTCCAGCATCTGCAGTTCCTTCTTTAAAACTACATTACACATCCTTGGCTTGGATTTTCCATTGTTTCATTCGCTGGCAGATTGCACTCAGCTGTGACATATTGCATACTGTTTTGAAAGCACAGTTAGCTGATTTTTATTCAGACCGTTGGTAAAAAATAAGGACAATAGTTACCAGAGGAAGTCATATTTTTATTGATCAAGTGGAAATTAGCAATATTTTAGGCAGCTAAACCATTTCTAAGCAATCAGTGTTGCAGTTGAAACTTAGGCTTTGGGTTAGGGGATGGTTTAAATCACACAGTGATCTCAATGATCATCACTGTTGCATGAGCATTAATGGAAGAACACTAATGAAAGATTGTTTTGGCAAGGGTGAAGCTGTCTGTGCACCATCCAATAAACCTCTGTTTTAAAAGAATAGTGAAATATGCAGGCTGCCTTTGTGCAAAGAGTGGGGAGCAGAAGAGCACAAAATGTGCAAACCAAGCCTCTGTGCTCCTGGAGGAACAGGCTGAGAGCGAGGCCAGGTTGGTAATGGATGTACTCTCTTTCTTCCTGCAGCTGCTTATTCTTCCTGGAAGCTTTGAGCAGTGAACATAATCTGTGCCATGGTGACCCGTGCGTATTGTCAGTGTTAATTGTGCAGCCTTAATTACCAAACGCATTGGCAACGTTGAAAAGGATTTAGTTAATTCCTTCCTTTTTAGTGTCAACCTCTTGAATTGAGATTTTGAGTCTTGAGTCAGTGCCAGCTATCTGTGCATAGTAACAAGTGCCTCTGATTGCACAGTGGACTTGGCAGCTAGAGGAGCTGTTGCACACCATACAGATGTTTGGCTGGGGATGAATAGGGAGCCTATGCTCTATTGTCAATAATCTATCTTCCTGTATCCTATGAATTTCTATGGGATTTCGGCATATGGTTGAGGGAACCCTTCCCATTTGGTTCAGCATCACCGTGTGGCATAGCTAACATTGTAAAATAGCCCAGAAGTCATTTAGTGTACAGAAGTCAGGGAGGCATAGCATCAGTAAACCAATCCACTTTAAAAGGTTGCAATGGATGTAGAACTGCTGGGTATAACAACTTCATCTGGTATGCAGTAACAGGATGAGGCAGGCCATTCAGCCCTTTGATCCTAGAATTGCAGATGGTTTACAATACCACTGATCTTTCATAATAGCTCCTCCGCCTTATTCCATCTTTCAGCGGTTTGTGGCCCTATAAGTGGAAACAACCACAGATTATCGACTGCCCATTTATACTGATTACATTTAATTCCCCCACATTCCCCATCATCTCCCCCAGACTCCTCACCTAGATGCTCAGGCAATTTACAGCGGCCAATTCATCTAACTACAGGCATACCTTTGAGAAGACTGTGGTGTGAGGGGAATATGAAAACTGTATTCAGCAGCACCAGAGCTCAGGGTCAAGCCTGAGTTACTGGGAGTGAGAGGCAAGCGGCTCTACTCGCTGGCCCACTCTACCATCCTTCTGGCTCTTCAAGTACTTTACACAAATTGCCAGGGTTTCTGCCTCTACCATGCTTTTTGGAAGTAAGTCCCAAACCTCTACCATCCTCTGGATGAAAAGATATTTCCTTCATTCCATTTCCCTCTTCGTTTAAATCTGTATTCCCTGTTTTGGGCTCCTGTTACTTTTTTTAGTCAAAGGTATTTAGAGTTGTACAGAATAATTAGGTCTTTGCATTAAGCATTGGATTAGGTTACATTCTTGACTTCATTGGATGTTAGAAGAGGACCGAGTGGCCAAATGGCCTCCTTGTCCTTTGCAATCCAAAAGGCACGAAAACTTCAAATACAAGGTCTTGCATGGAGGAAAATGGAAATAAAACAGAAAATGTTTGAAAGATTCAGGAGGTCAGGCAGTATCTGCAGAGGAAGAAATAGAGTTAATGCATAAGGCCAATGACCTGGAAGCCTTACTGGTAAATGCTAATTAGTTTAATTTGTAACTCGCAGGTAAATACAATAAACTCTCATTTTAACAAACCTCTTTATAACGGATTTTGATTATAGCGGACAGACGTACTGCCGACACCACACCCGCCTCCATGGCCGCTTCCAGGCCCAGCTCCCGATGCCATCCCAGCTTGCGCCACCTCCCACTTACAGCCCTGGCAGCCCATGCCACTCCTGGATCACACCGTATCCCCGGCCGCTTCCAGGCCGAGTTGCCGACGCCATCCCCGGGCTCGCAGTATCTGTAGAGAGAGAAACCGAGTTAATGCATTGAGTCGATGACCCATAAACTAGACTGGTACATGATGATAAGTTTAATGAGTAACCAGCAGATCATTACAGTAAACCCTGGTGTTAATAGACCTCTATACAACAGATCACAGTTAAAGCTTGTGGACCAACCGATGGCTGCCGAAGCAACCCCCCACCTGCATCACTTCCCTGTTCGCTTCCAGGCTGGGCTGCCAACGCCGCCCACATCACCTCCCTGGCCACTCTCAGGCCGGATCTACTGCTGCCACCACCGGCCCACACAGCTTCCTCGGCCGCTTCCAGGCTGCTCCTGCCACTGCCACCACCACCACTGACCCTTACCTGCACTCTACCCACCCGCAGTTATCAACACCGTAACCTTCTTGGTCTGTGTAATGTGTATTTAATTCTAAGACGAGTCCTGTTGCAAAATCCTCTGGGCTCCTCTCATTGACTAGATCAAGACATCTTCAAAAGACTTATCCATCTTAATGCTCTTAGAATAGAATAGAATAGTTTATTTATTGTTATTGTAACATGAACCATGTACAACGAAATTTGAAAATGTCAGCCAGTCAGTGCACCATTCAAACATTTCTAAAAACTAACGATACATACAAGGTAAAATATTTAAAAAAAAAGATAAACAACTAAAACAAATATGAAAATAGCATCCAACCCTACATCCTGTCGATTTCACGAGACGCAACACCACCTTGTTGATCTCAAAGTACCCTTGCATATTAGTATACCCCACACTGATCTCACTTTTCCCCATGTCCTTCTCCTTGGTGAATACCGATGCAAAGTACTCATTTACGATAGGGAAATTGATCATAAAATACAAAATACATGAAACATGAAATTAAAGTGACAAGTGGAAAGGATTGGGGATGTGCAAAGATTTGGGGAGGGGGCGGGGAGGGCCGTCAGTCTACCACATGACAGAAGGGCGAGGAGTTGTACACTTTGATAGTCACAGGGAAAAATAATCTCCTGTGGCGTTCTGTACTGCATCTTGGTGGAACCAGTCTGTTGCTGAAGGTACTCGGGTTGACCAGTGTGTCATGGAGGGGGTGAGCTGCATTGTCCAAGATGCTCTGCAGTTTGAGGAGTATCCTCCCTCCAAGACCATCTCCTATGAATCCAACTCCGCCCCCAGGACGGAGCCAGCCTTCCTGATGAGTTAGTTAATCCTGTTGGCATCCGTGGCCTTCGCCCTGCTGCCCCAGCAGACGACAGCAAAGAAGATGGCACTGGCTACCACCGATTCATAGAACATCTGCAGCATCTTGCAGCAGACATTGAAGGAGCGGAGCCTTCTCAAAAGATACAGCTGGCTCTGCCCATTCTTGTACAGGGCCTTAGCGTTCCACCAAGGTATTTGTACTCCTTGGTAAACTGCACATCCACATCATCGATAGAGACGGGGGACAGAGGTGTTCCTCTCCTCCTGAAGTCCCCCACTAACTCCTTAGTCTTGTCGTTGTTGAGCTGCAGGTGATTAAGCCCATATCACTCAACAAAGTCGTTGACTACACCTCTTTATTCAGCTTCCCTCACTGATGCAGCTCACAATTGCAGAGTCATCTGAAAACTTTCCTCATGTATCTCCTACAACCTCTGACTCTGACCATAAAATCCCTCCTTATGCTCTAATTGTCTAATCCTCTACCTAGTTACTTTCTTGTTTTAAATGTATGTATAAAGTGCCATGGAAATTTCTTTAATCTGACTTGTCACTGACATTTTATTGTTCCTTGTGACACTCGTAATTCAATGTTTGAGTTTTAGGAAATGTGACCAAAGATTTGGTCAAAGCTTTAAGTGCATCTTATTGAAACTGAGAAAGGCAGATGTTTGGGGAGCAATTTCCAAAATCTCAGACTTGGGCAGCTGAAGGCATGAGTGACATTAGTGGATAGATTAAAATCAATGACATGTAAGAGACTAGAATTGTAAGAGCGCACAGAGAGAAGAATACAATGATAGGGGAAGGCCACAGAAGGGGTTAAATCTGCCTGAGCTCATTAGTGTACTTGGAGGTGCATTGAAGAATTTCCATTTTGTTGCAATACACAGCATGTTACATGTAACAGAGTCAATCAGTCATCTTACATTTGGATCATTGGTATCGTTAATTGAAAATTGTACGAAACAGGTCAAGAGTTCAGGCTTCAGTGCAGGATCCAAAACGAAGTTTGACTGCATTTGTTGGTCATGAAGCAGAAAGATAAGGCGGGATACTGAGCGATTACAGAGAATGTTCACTGTAGTACAACCACATAACTATCCAGTGCATTTGTGCACACATGTAGGTTTGTGTGCACACACAGGTATAGTATGTAATGTGTGTGTGTTTATTATCCACAGTAATGTTAAAATGCTTCCTATGTTTCAGTTCTTGTTTCATGACCTTGTGGCAGCAGTGACTGGGCTGGGCACTATATTGACCTTCCCCTCTATTGCCTCCACTGATTTTTAGGTCTGAATCCGTATCTTTAATTAACTTTACTTAGGATGTATTCTGTCTGTATGTATGGAATGAACTAGATTACAAAATGCTTAAATTCCAACAAAGGCAGCGTTGAGGTTTATGGTAAACAGGGGGGTGAAGTTGGACGAGGTTGGGGAAGAATGCCAAACAGGCAGACATTTGCCTGCTGTTATGCAACATGTCTAGTACACAGACTTGCATTGCCTCTCATGACCTCAATGTTTTGCACTGTTTGAAGTATAATCAGTGTTGTATGAAGAATGTTGTATGATTCATGGTGATCCATATGTACAGCAAGATCCTAGAAAAGAGCATTGACCAGATTATAGTTTTAGTGATGTTAATTAGGGATAAAACTTAATCAGGACAATATTTGCAGATGGAATCTATTATTCTACTTCAGAGAGGAAACAAGGCTTTTGTTAATGACTCGTTCACAAGACAATGAAGATGACTATGTTCTGTGCTGGTACAGCAGCTTGGATTATTAGCTCGAGCCACTGGAGTGAGACTTGAAGCCACGATGCTCAGACTCAGAATAATATTTCTCAGTCAGCTACAACTAGTGCACACTGAAAGTTTGAGTTATCTGGGATTGCCCTGGAGCCAAAGGAATTGAAGAATAATTTCAGAGGCACTAGTGCGAGCAATAGACAGGAAAAAATTATTGGAAACAAACGGTTGTTTCTTTGAACATTGACTTGTCTGAGTTGTAAAAGGAATTGGACATGATGCGGACTATTTAACTGACTGTCAACATTCACTGAATTAGGCAATGAATAGTTTGGTGAACAAAGGCAGCTGGACATGTTTGGCAAACAGTGGCAGGCATTTGGAGTGGGGTGGGGGATGGGGAGATGGGGAAATGTTAGTTAATCATTTGATAACACTTCCAGAAAATTTGTGTGGCCAAAGCTGGCAACTTCAGTGGAACTAAAAATCAGATGGGTCTGTATCGATAAAATTCTGCTGCTTTTGGTTTTTCCTATCTTGTAAATGTTCCCCTCTCTTGTAAATATCTCCAGTGTCAGCGGCAATTGTTCAGCTTGATCTTTGCTTTGTAGTAAAAATTCAAATGGTGAATAGGAAATGGCAATTTTAGAGATCAATTGTTTTGTTCTACTACTGGTTCTCTGATAGCACTTGCCTCTTCTCTCTACTTGAACTCCTCTAGCTTTTCTGTTCTCTGCCCTCCTTCGATTCCCGTCTCTTGCATATCTTTCGTTTAATCACTCCATCGTGGGCAACTGTATCTTTAGGCCGAGCTCTGGAGTTCCCTACCAAAACCTTCCCGTTACTCTGCCTCTCAGAAACCCTTAAAGCTTAGCTGACTTTCATTGTCTTGTGTAGCTCGGTATCAAAATTTGTTTGATGCTCAATTCTGATAGGATGTTTTACTTTATTAAAAGCACAATGTAAATGCAATTTGTTGATTCTCCACAACAAAGACTTTGAGGAAGTAGTGGTTTTAAAGAGTTTGAAAATGTTTGACTGAATTATTGTATTATTGAACAATAAAGGTAGTCGGAGAAGAATAACGCAGGAGAATCGCTTGCAGAATTAAGTTAGTTGGTTGATTTAGTTAGTTTAGGTTATTGTCACATGCGCTGAGGTTTGTGAAAAGGACAACCCACTGGGGTAAAAATGCTGAAGGGAAGAAAAAGAGGTTGGTAAAAAAACCCATAATAAATAAGTCCTCTAAACACACAGACATGTTAAAGTAAGTAAACTCTACTGATGAAAATCAAAATCTTAGCTCTCACTTTTTCCCCCCCACATTGGTATTTTCACAAACAAAAGATAAAGTTACAGGACAATAATTTAAACTGGAACAGCTGAAAATCGGCAGGGGAACAGTTCGGCTTTGGATTTCATATTACCCGCAGGCATATTAAATGTCATTACATTTCTGGGTATAGCTATAGCGAACTGACGTTTTCCAATGAAATAATTTTGGTACGCACCCCTTGTTGGTGTTGAACAGCACGAGAACAGAAGGTGATATCGCAATTGGACCTACATGATCCTCTTAATGCCTTCTGTCAGTTTTGGCAGCTAAATACAGGGTGACACTGAACAAAAAGAAGAGGTGGCATTAACAAGCATTTCTCCAAAGAACTTTATGCTGCTTAAAAAACCTGCTGGAAGTTGCCTCCCTACCTCATTGATATCATTTGTGTTTGGAAGAGACACAATCAGCGTTTCAAGCTATCAAAATTGTTCTGTGGTGCTTTTGATACTGTTCTGTACAACAGATGCTCTGCTCTAATTGGACTGCAGATTTGACCCTGGCAGTGGGTTTTAGCTGTGAGTTTCATATTTATCGCTGTATTTTATTTGGCATGCATATTATGAGCACGCATGCTAAAGTATTTTGTGGTCGGCATTTTCTAATGTCATGTGGGTTTAAAAAACCTGTGCTTCTTTGGTAATGTTCCAGTAGCAGGTAAACCCTAAATGCCATCAATCAGGGGGCTTTTTTTTCAATCCAGATACACAAATGACTGATGAACCTGTCTTTTGTATGAATGTTCAGCTCTGCAGAAAGCCATATGTCACTGGCACCATTTCCAGAGCAATCCTTTCCATGCTGGAAGCATGTCAAGACAAAAAAAAAAGGAAGCTCTTGTTTTCTGTTATATTTTCCACTTGGTTGAAACAAAATCGATGTGGGAAAAATAATCAGTAACTGGCCCTCACAATATTGAATGGCATTAGAACTTGCTTTTGGGGTCGATGTTCTTTGGGAGGAGTTGCGACGATGATGATGATCATGGTGTTTGGGAGATGGCGGGGGGGGGGGGGGGGGGGGGGTGGCTGGGTGCAGGAAATTCTAATGTGCTTTTCCATCTGTTCAAAACAGATCTCAGCCCATGATAGTGCACACTCCCTCATGAGGGAAAAGCACAGCTGTTACTGTATGCCACATCTAGTAAATGTATTATCCTCATCTCATATCTCCAAAATTATGCTGCCCCGTGCTCCGCCCGATCAGGCTGCAACCCTTAACTCAGACCTGTTTCAGCACAATCATTTTTATAATATCATCACCTAAAATAGCCACGCTTAATTTTTGTTTCCAAACTTAATTCACAAGGTTGCCCAAAATACCTTCGACATTGTTATGCTCCAAACACATATGTACGTGTCTGCGTATTGTAGAGGTTGCAGCCAAGTGTGGTTAAATAGTAAGTTGAGAACATTGTTTTCTTGTTTTGTGTCCAATGCATCTACCAATAGTATTTTCCCTTGGCACCTAGTGCCATCTGTGGTTGTATTTGTAGTTGAAGGACTTTCGGTAAAGGCTCCATGGAAAAGAAGCCTTACTAACCTTACTAAGCTTCAGCATCATCTTGGACTCTCATGGTCATTCAGCAGTTACTCCATGCAATGGGTGTGCACAGGCAAGAGCTAAAATAGTTTTATCCACCTATCATTCTGCATATAAAGTTTTGAGAGGACAGTCCCAGGAGAGGATCACTCTGTGGCAATAAATAGGCTTTGATAGATCTCCCTATCATTTATAACTTTGTTTAATTGCACGGGGAAGAGATGCCAGTGAAGCTGGAAAGTTGGCAGCTTATATCCATTATAGTAATGTTGCGGGCCAGTAGCAAGCAGCTGGCCGTCTTTCCAATCACTCACAATTAATCATCAGTCGGAGATGTGTGGGAGAGCTTTGTGACATGCAAAATCTGGGCAACACCAATGTCTGCGAAGTGAGTGGGCCCGGATTCTCTCAGCCCCCCCCCCCCCCCCCCCCCCCCCTTTCCTTCCACTGCTCCTCGTAGTTCCAGGCAGACTGCGGCCTAATGAGTTGCCAGTTTGATAATCTGATGTGAATGTGAACTCTGACCTTATGTCAAAAAGGAGAGGGCTGAGTAAGCTGTATGAAAGATATGCATTTCTAATCAGCAACCCTTTACATCAATTAGAGGCAGAAAAGAAACTCATCAGCAGTGATTGGGTTCATCAGAAAGACTTCTAGGGCTTGTGACCATTTTGCAAGCAGAATGTTGAAGAGGCCTTGTCATAATCATCAAGCCTTCACACGAATTATGAAATTGTTTTGAGATCTGTCCTTATTAGGAAGCACTGTTAATTTGCTAATTATTTGAGCTTTGTGTTAATGGTTTTCATTCACGAAAGGAATTGATCAGGTACACAGAAACTAGATCCTCTGATGTCCTGACATCAAACAAGTTATTGCTTATATTTTTCTCCATTCTGTACAGCAGGAACAATGGCAAACTCTTTCACACAGGGTTCAGGTAGTGCAAAAGCGCCAGTATGGAGCATTTGGGCCGAATGGTACTTTTCTCAGTTATGCCTTCTGTGATGGATTTAACCAGTGCTTCTTGGACAGAAATTTCAGTTGGAAAAACTGGCAGACACTAAGAAATGTTTGGAGATCGACAGAAGGTGGGGAGGTTTCAAAACCTTTGGGAAGCCTTTCACTTCAGTCCAATTCCTTGAGAGGCCAAGGGCTGGTTTGGCCCAGGCCAACAGATGGAGTATCTACTGCAGTGTTGTCAGAGAAGGTTGGGCAAGGCGAGTGGAGAAAACATAGAGCATTTCCTGCTTATTTAGCTTACATTCCCTTCTCATCTGGGATGTCCAGAAGGAGCACTGCAGCAGATGTGAATAGGCCAAGCAGCCCTGCCTCACACCAAAGAAGCAGGATGAAAGAAACAAAACCCTGGCTCTCTGCACACAACTGGGGATACGTGGAAACATAAAAAATAGGTGCAGGAGGAGGCCATTTGGCCCTTCGAGCCTGCACCACCATTCTTTGTGATCATGGCTGATCATCCACAATCAGTAACCCGTGCCTGCCTTCTGCCCATATCCCTTGATTCCGCTAGCCCCTAGAGCACTATCTAACTCTCTTTTAAATTCATCCAGTGAATTGGCCTGTACTGCCTTCTGTGGCAGAGAATTCCACAAATTCACAACTCTCTCATCTCAGTTTTAAATGGCCTCCCCTTTATTCTTAGATTGTGGCCCCTGGTTCTGGACTCCCCCCAATATTGAGAATATTTTTCCTGCATCTAGCTTGTCCAGTCCTTTTATAATGTTTTTGCGTTTCTATAAGATCCCCTCTCATCTTTCTAAATTCCAGTGAATACAAGCCCAGAATACATCACTGCTCTGCCACTTCCTCACCATCCGACCATTTAACCTCTTGCCCGCTATTGGAGGTACCCTGCCACAAACAAATGCATCATGGTGCATAGTGAGGGACTGAATGTGTCGTGTTCTACGATTAGTCATCCACAGGTCATGTTTTAAACAGCAAAATTAAAATTAAAATCTGAAAGTTGTGAATCAATAGACATTATAATCTAAAGGGTCTGATTGGGTAGAGAAAGAGGGAATTTCCCCTCGTGGTCAAGTGCAGATAGGGGCAGAACCATGCAATGAAAAAATGAGGCATGTTGGAAAATGAGCAGCAAATTGACATGGAATAAACATAGTAAATGGGTAATTATTTTCATATGCAAACAATCAGTGAGCGCTGATTTAAGTATATTCACGGGTTGAGTGCCCACAGCCTTCTTGGTTATAGAATTCAAATATTCCTTGAAGGTGGCATCACGGATCAACAGAGTGGTCAAAATGGTATTTAGCACATTGGCCTTCATCAGTCAGAGTATTGAGTATAGAAGTTGGGAGGTCATGTTGCAGTAATATAAGACATAAGTGAGACTGCATTTAGAGTATTGTGTTCAGTTCTAGGCACCATGTTACAGGAAGGATGTTGTCAAGCTGGAAAAGGTACATGGAAGATTTACGAGGATGCTGCCAGGACTCGAGGGTTTGAGCTATAGGGACAGGTTGAGCAGGCTGGGACTCCTTGGTGCGCAGGAAGATGAGGGGTGATCTTCTTGAGATGTATAAAATCATGAGAAGAATAGATCGGGTAGACACAGAGAGACTTTGCCCAGCGAAGAGGAATTGAGAACCATAGGTTTAAGGTGAAGAGGGAAAGATTTAATAGGAATCTGAGGGGTAACCTTTCCACACAAAGGGTGGTGTGTGTATGGAATGAGCTGCCACGGGAGGTATTTGAGGCAGGGACCATTGCAACTTTAAGAAACAATTAGACAGGTAAATGGATAGGACAAGTTTGGAGGAATTTGGGCCAAATGCAGGCAGGTGGGACTAGTGTAGATGGGACATGTTGGTGCCGAAGGGCCTATTTCCACAAAGTATGACCCCATGACTCTCTATGACTCTATTAGCCACCTGCCAAGTTCCTTAAAAATTGTGATTTCAATGAGATCATCTCTCATTCTTCAACAGTAAAGCATGTAAAAGCGGTGGCAGTTCAATCTCTCTTATAAGACATAGGAGCAGAATTAGGCCATTCAACCCATCGAGTCGACTGCCATTCAATCATGGCTAATCTATTTTTCACCCTCAATCTCCTTTTCCTGCCTTCTCCCCATTACCTTTGACGCCCTACTTAAGAACCTATTAATCTCTGTCTTGTCTTGGCCTCCACAGCATCCGTGACAACGAATTCCACAGATTCACCACCCTCTAGCTAAAGAAATTCCTTCTCAATTCAATTTTGAAGATATGTCCTTTTATTTAAGGATAAGGGGGAAATCTTTTAGGACCGAGATGAGAAAAACATTTTTCACACAGAGAGTGGTGAGTCTCTGGAATTCTCTGCCACAGAAGGTAGTTGAGGCCAGTTTATTGGCTATATTTAAGAGGGAGTTAGATGTGACCTTGTGGCTAGAGGGACCAGGGGGTATGGAGAGAAGGCAGGTACGGGATACTGAGTTACATGATCAGCCATGATCATATTGAATGGCGGTGCAGGCTCGAAGGGCCGAATGGCCTACTCCTGCACCTATTTTCTATGTTTCTATTCTGGCTTTCTGGTCTGAACTAACCAATTACTGGAAACATCCGTTCCACCTACACTCTATCTAGGCCTATCATTAACTGGTAAATTTTATCCTTCTAAACTTCAGCGAGTCCAGGCCCAGAGCCTTTAAACGCTCCTCACATGTTAACCCAATCATCCCTGGGATCATTCTCGTAAAACTCTTCTGCACCCTCTCCTAAGCCAGCATATCATTCCTCAGATATGGGGCCCAAAACTGCTCACAATATACCAAATGTAGTCTCACCAGCGCCTTATAAGGTCCCTGCACTACGTCTGGCATTTATATTCTAGTCCCCTCCAAATGAATGCTAACATTACATTTGCCCTCCTTACCGCTGATTCAACCTGCAAATTAACCTTTCGGGAAACCTGCACCAGCACTCCCAAGTCTTTCTGCACCTCAAATTTCTGAATCGTCTCTCAATTTAGAGATAAAGAACCATGAATGAAAGATATCCAAAAAAGTAACGATGATAACAGAAACAGACCAATGTAAGCTGTTTGAAGGGTGAAAATGAGAAGCTAGTGTGACTTGGCTGGGGGCGGGATAGAGAGAGAGGGAATGCCGGGGCTACCTACGGGGCTTCAGGCTCACCTAAGTGAGAGAAATCAATATTCATACCACTGGGCTGTAAGCTGCCCAAGCGAAATATGAGGTGCTGTTCCTCCAATTTGCATTTCACCTCACTCTGACAATGGAGACCGAGGACAGAAAGGTCTGTGTGGGAATGGGAAGGGGAATTAACGTGTCCAGCAACCGGGAGATCAGGTCGGTTCACATGGGTTGAGCGAAGGTGTTCCGCGAAACGATCGCCCAATCCGCGTTTGGTCTCGCCGATGATTAAGAGTCCAGATCTTGAACAACGGATACAGTAGATGAGGTTGGAGGAGGTGCAAGTGAACCTCTGCCTAACCTGAAAGGACTGTCGGGGTCCCTGGACAGTCGAGGGAGGAGGTATAGCGACAAGTGTTGCATCTTTTGCGGTGGCAAGGGAGGGTACCTGTGGAAGGGGTGGTTTGGGTGGGAAGGGATGACATAAGCAGGGAGTTGTGGAGGGAACGGTCTCTGCGGAAGGCAAAAATGTGGCTAGTGGTGGGATCCCGTTGCAGGTGGCGGAAATTTTGGAGGATTATGTGTTGTATGCGACGGCTGATGGGGTGGAAGGAAAGGATTAGGGGGACTCTATCTCTGTTGTGACTGGGGGAGGGGGAACAAGGGGAGAGCTACGGGATACCAAGGAGACATGAGTGAGGGCCTCATCTATAATGGGAAAGGGAAAGCCCCATTCCCTAAAGAATGAGGACATCTTGGATGTTCTTGCATGGAACACCTTATATTGGGCACAGATGCGGCGTAGATGGAGAAATTGGGAGTAGGCGATAAGAGTCTTTGCAAGAAGCAGGGTGGGAAGAAGTGTTGTGATAGTTGTGGGAGTCAGTGGGCTTGGAAAAGACGTCACTCAATATTCTATTTCTTGTGATGGAGACTGTGAGATCAAGAAAGGGGAGGGAAGTGTCTGAGATGTTCCAAGTAAATTTGAGTGCAGGATAAAAACTGGTGGTGAAGTTGATTAAGTCCATGTGCACGCCTAGAACCGGGATTGTTCAACGCCAGTGCACGCATCTGCAGTTCCTTCTTGAACATTTTATCTACTCCACTGCGATATCTCCTCAAGGTATGCCTACTTTGAAGAGGTTCTCCTCCTCCCTCCGAAGATGCTCCATAGATGCAGCCACACCCGCTGAGTTCCTCCAGCATTTTTGTCCACCAGGGATTGTTCAACGTACCCTACAAAGAGGCACGCATTGCTGGGGCCCATGCGGGTGCCCATAGCTATGCCTTGGACTTGGAGGAAGTGGGAGTAGTCAAAGCAGTTGTTGAGGGTGAGGACCAGCTCCGGTAGGCGGAGTAGCGTGGTAGTAGAGGGAAATTGGATGGTTCTGTGGTCGAGGAAGAAACGGAGGGCTTTAAGGCCTTCCTGGTGGTGGATTAAGGGGTAGAGTGACTGAACGTGCATAGTAAAGATGAGGGAGTGGGGGCACGGAAAGCGGAAGCCATTCAAGTGATGAAGGGCATGTGAGGTATCTTGAACATAGGCTGGGAGAGATTGGACGAGGGTGGACTTGAGGTACATGGAAATCATTTCCGTGGGCCAACACCTGTCGCTATACCTCCTTCCTTGACTCTGTCGAGGGACCCCAACAGTCCTTTCAGGTTAGGCAGAAGTTTACTTGCAACTCCTCCTACTTCATCTACTGAATCCGTTGTTCAAGGACTTATACATCGGCGAGACCAAATGCAGACTGGGTGATCATTTCTCGGTACACCTTCGCTCAGCCTGCGTGAACCAACCTGATCTCACAGTTGCTGGAAATTTTAATTCTCCTCCCCATTCCTACACAGACCTTTCTGTCCTCGGTCTCCTCCATTGTCAGAGTGAGGCTAAATGCAAATTGGAGGAATAGCATTTCATATTTCACTTGGGCACCTTACAGCCAGTGGTATATTGATTTTTCTCACTTCAGGTAGCCCCGGTATTCTCTCTCTCTCTCTATCCCTCCCCCACCCAAATAGTATTAGCGTCTCATTTTCACCCTACAAACAGCTTAAAATGGCCTGTTTCCTTTATCATTGTTACTTTTTTGCATATATTTTATTCTTTGTTCTTTATCTCTCCACATCACCATCTATATCTCTCGTTTCCCATATCCCTAACCTGTCTGAAGAAGGGTCTCGACCCGAAATGTCACCCATTCCTTCTCCCCAGAGATGCTGCCTGTGCTGCTGAGTTACTCCCGCTTTTTGTGTCTATCCCAGGAATCTATGTGGTTAATCTCTATTGAACTCCCTCCCTCTACATGCTTCCCTCTGTAGGAAGTCCACATCCGTTTCTTAGACCTAATACGATACTACTTTTGCTAGCAATGGCAAGATCATTTTTTGTTGTTTTTTTATGCCTTTAACACTGTGCATTAATTCTATAGTTCACTGTTGCTGTTTTTCTGTTGTATCATTTAATATTGTATTCCCAAGCTTGTATTCACTGGAATTTAGAAGGATGAGATGGGGTCATATAGAAACATATAAAATGTAGAAAAAATGTTCCCAATGTTGGGGGAGTCTAGAACTTGGGGGTCACAGTTTAAGAATAAGGTGTATGCCATTTAGGACTGAAATTAGGAAAGAAAAATTCACAGAGTTGTGAATTTGTGGAATTCTCTACCACAGAAGGCAGTGGAGGCCGATTCACTGGATGCATTCAAAAGAGAGTTAGATGGAGCTCTTAGAGCTAGCGGAATCACAGGATGCGGGCAGAAGGCAGGAACGGGGTACTGATTGTGGATGATCAGCCAAGATCACATTGAATGGCAGTGCTGGCTTGAAGGGCCGAATGGCCTACTCCTGCACCAATTGTCTGTGTATCCATGTAACAATGTTCTCGGCTGATTGAACAATGCGCTGCAGCCTCCAGATGTCATCCTTGGTGGCTGAGCCAAACCTGACCGGTATGGAGAAGGTGAGAGACTGTATCACGGCAGTGTAAAACTGGACCATCATTGCCTGTGGCAGGTTGTGTTGGAAGTACACCCTCTGTTGGGCCTTTTTGACTGTGGAGTCAATGGTGGCCTCCCATTTAAGGTCCTTGGAGATTATGGTTCCACCATAATCATGAAATGACTCCACAGTTATGACTGTAGTGCTGTTTATGACGCGTGGGGGAAGAGGAGGGGGAGCTCTCCTAAAGTCTACAATCAATTCCACTGTCTTAAGAACATTGAGCTCCAGGTTGGTGTGATAGCACCAGGATGCCAGCTGTGTCACTTCCTGTCTGTAGGCAGATTCCTCTCCATCCTGGATCAGTCCAATCAGGGTTGTGTCGTCCGCAAACTTGAGAAGCTTGACAGAGGAGTCTGTGGAGGTGCAGTTGTTGGTGTAGAGAGAGTAAAGGAGAGGGGAGAGTACATAGCCTTGCCGTGCTCCTATGCTGAGGGTCAGCGGGTCCCAGATGTACTTTCTCAGCCTCACATGCTGCTTCCTGTCTGTCAGGATGTTTTGGATCCACTGACAGAGGGGTTCAGGCAGTCAGCTGGGAAAGTTTGGAGTGTAGTCGCTCTGGGTGTGGTAGCTTAGGTAGTCGGCATGTTCCCAACAACCTTCACCAGCTTCTACAGATGTGCCGTAGAAAGCATTTTATTGGGATGCATCCAAGACCGCAAGAAATTGCTGAGAGTTGGGGACGTAGCCCAGACCATCATGCAAACCAATCTCTCTTCCATTAAATCCAGCCTCACTCCCTGTTCTCCTCTCTCCCATCAGGCAAGAGGTACAGAAGTTTTAAAATGCATACCTCCAGATTCAGGGACAGTTTCTTCCCAGCTGTTATCAGACAGCTGAACCAACTTTTAACCAAGTAGACTGCAGTCCTGACCTCCCATTTACCTCTGGAGACCTTTGAACTATCTTTAATCAGACTTTATCTTGCAATAAATGTCGTACCCATTGTCTGTACACTGTGGACAGCTTGATTGTAATCATGCATAGTCTTCTATGACTGGAGAGCACGCACCAAAAAGCTTTTCACTGTACTTTGGTACACGTGGCAATAATTATAAACTAATCTATACTATTGGGTGGAGAGATGATGACATTTGCAGCAGTGTTTGGAGGATAGCTGGGGTTTGAATGTTTTGTTTTAACCACATAAAATAAAAATGTGGCATTTTATTTTACACTGTCTATTTGACTTGTTAACAATGTCTAGTTTTGTTTTATGTGTGGACTTTGTCAATGATTTGTCTTGGGAACTCTACTTGAATAGATTTGTAGGCAACAACGGGCAGATTTAGAATTGTACAGCACAGAAACAGGCTCTTTGGCCTAACACATCCACGGTGACCCTTTTGCCCATCTAATTGTCTCTTAAACAGGATTGTACCTGAATCCACCACCTCCTCTGGAAGCATGTTCCACATATCAACCATTGTATGGAAAGAACTTACTCCTCTTTGGAAAGAGAAGGGGTGGGGAAGAAGGAGTGGAGAGTTAAGTATAATTAAGTTTAGCGGGCATTTTACCTACCGGTTGGTTTTCCTTGGTCCTGAAAACTCCAAAGAGCCAATTAAAAGGCCCTGTCAGCGAAGGAGATTGCCTACGGTTGCCCTCGACTGCCTGTAACTAAATAGCGATCCCACTCCACTGCACGATGAGTTCAAAAGAACCGTGCTGACCAAATTTTACTCATGGAAAAATTTTCAACATTTTTCCGCGACCTGGCTGTATTCAAGAACTTCCCTCGAGCATGAAGGAGAGTTCCAGTGAGCTCCTAGGACCTCTCGTGTCGACCATGCTGTGAGATTGAGTCGAGGGCAAGTTCTTCTAAACTCGCAGATTAGGTCGCCGCAGTGGGACAGCCCCTTACCAGCATTCACGCCAAGTGATGTTTTACCTCCAGCCCCAACCAGTGGGCCAGACAAATCTGGACGTGGCTGCGCTGCCCTAGCAGCAGCGACTCGCCTGCAGTCCGTCTGTTTTTTATTTGTTTTCATTTGTCCTGTTTTAGTTAATTTTAGTTTATTGGGTTGTGTATGTGTGGGGGGAGGGTGGGAGAAACATGTTTTTGGTCTATTCCTTCGGGGGGGATGCGACCTTTCTTGCTGTATCCTCCGTCTCTGGAGCTGGCGGCCTCCAACTGCGACTGACCTCGAGGCTCCGGAGGCAGAGCCAGCCAGGACTTACCAACGCCGGGCTGGCTGACTTCGGGGCTGTGGTGGCATTGCGACCCGACTTCGGAGCCCCGGAGGTTCGGCGCGGGCCAGTAGACGACATCGTCAGGAGCTTGCAGGTCACAGATTGGTGACCTGTTTTTCCGGAGCTCCCGCAATAACAGCTTCATCCGCTGGACTGGAGGACGGCAGCTTCGACCGCCCCGGGTAGCGGAGTTTGAACCGGCTCGTTCTGATTCAGCTGCGGGACTTAATTACCATCACCCGCAAGCCACAACATCGGAGGCCTGGATCGCCTCAGCGCAGAGGGAGAAAAAGGAGGGAAGAGACAAGGACTTAAGACTTTTTGCTTTCCATCACAGCGAGGAGCACCTGGTGGACTCACTGTGGTGGATGTTAAATCTGTGTTTATTGTGTATTTTTGTTTTTTTATTCTGTGTTATGACTGGAAGGCATGAAATTTTGTTCAGACCGAAAGGTCTGAATGACAATTAAGGATACTTGACTTGAAATGAGCTGTGAAATCCACATCATTTATTTGCAACTCTTTCATTGGGAGCAATTACCCAATCACCAACATTGTGTTTCAAGCACAAATGTGGTGAGCTCAATACAGGTGTACAGATTTGCATTGTGCTTAAGAATCACCTCCGTGGTAATTTAATACAGACAAGGAAGCATAAAGTGCTTCTAACAACTCATTTGGTCTCACCCCATCAGAGATATTCTCTCTATTCTACCCTTCCCTTCCGAACCATCACTGCTAATGAAATTAACCTGTTTTCTCTCCTTTGTTCTGACAAAGGGTCTTCAAACTGAAACGTTATCTCTGTTTCTCTCTCCACAGTTGCTACCTGAACTGATGTATTTTTTCTTCCAGATTTCCAGCATCTGCAGTGTTTTTGATTTTCACTTAAAGGTGAACTGAATAGGCATTGGGGACTAAATAACTTGCATGGAAAATGGAGTAACAGGACTGAACTCTATGCAGCTGCAATATCTTCATTTGCCCAAATGTCTAATTCTGAGTCGTACTCATGCTACAAATTTGTGAATCAAGTTGGGGTTTTTTTTTTGGAAGTGTTAGAATGTCGGTTATAATTTTGTAAATTCCTTTGTCTGTTTACCTACATCCTTCTTTTTTTAATTAAAGCATCTTTCCATTAAACAAATCTTGTGCAGGTTTCAGAAGGTCAGGAGGTCTGTGTAATCGAAGCAATGAAAATGCAGAACAGTTTGATCGCAACTAAATCTGGGAAGGTAGGTTTATCTCAGCCAATTTAACATTAAATTATTTTCTTAATCGTGAATAAAATATGGTTTAAGGGATAGGGCATAGTTGGAAAAGTTACATTTCTATGAATCACTGTGGCTGTGAATCTTGGGGTAAATACAGGAGATAGTTTTGACTGTAGGCTGTTCAGTAAGAATAGACGTGAAGGCTGTCATTTAATTACTTTTAATTGGAATATTGAGGGTCATCCTTGCAGCTGCCTACAACAGTCTGAAGGAGGGTCTCGACCCGAAATGTCACCCATTCCTTCTCTCCAGAGATGCTGCCTGCCCCGCTGAGTTACTCCAGCTTTTTGTGTCTATCTTCTTGCAACTGCTGGTCTCTTATGAACATGATTAAATAATCCCACTTTAAGGCATAAGTAAAAAGCTGTTTAAAATGCTGATCAGACACTAAGACTCAGGACCTCGAGCGGTTAGGAATTGGCAATAAGTCAGGGGCTTCTGGATTTTATGTATCAATTTTAAGATATTGTTTCAACTAGCAGTTTTTCGAGGTTGCAATCATTCCAGCTTAATTATAAACTCTTGAGATAGTTCATGATTTGGCAAGACCTGGTCTTCCCACACTAGTTCATATTGATCTAATTAATGAAATTCAAATAAAGAGTGTAAAATGAAGTGTAATGCAGGTTAGAAACAGAATCTAATTTGTGATAGCTTACATTTTAAAAAATGCAGCCGAAGCAGTAATGAGGAATATTCCGAAGCGGGTGTGCAGCATCTGCAGAGAAGCAATATTAATTATTCAATCACTGACCTATTAAAATATGGAAAACGTTTGAGACTTAACCATTCCAAAATAATTGCAAGTGATTCATAATAAATATTATTTTTTTGAAATATCACACTGAACAATGAGAGGTTTAGTAGTAGCATGTGGTTGGTAAGTGGCTCCAATGTCTTGTGTGTTTGCAGACAACAGCATTATATTGATCGGCGGGTCTTTTTCTAGGACTGTGCCTTACCCATTTTTACCACCTTTCTCTAGATTAAAGGGATAAACTGCAAGCCAGGAGACACCGTGGGAGAAGGAGATGTTCTCATGGAATTTGAGTGACGTCCATTTTACAGAGGAGTATTTTACTCTGCATCATGTCTCCAGATTTTTGATCGTAACTCTGACCCATAACTCCAGTACACATTCCAATATGGATTTTTTTTTTAAAATGATGCCTCTAATATTTATTAACTTTTACATAATGGGGGAAAAGTGTTTTGTTGCGTAGGTCAGAAAGCAATTCAGTACTTTCACAGTTGTCCTGAACTGTTGATTACAATAGTAAATCACCAACAGAATACAGACATTTTTTTTCAGAATTGACTTCCTCAGAACGGAATACAGATTAGATTGTCCATTAAATAAGGTTTCTTTGCTTTTTGTGTTCAACCAGCCCAATTCATTGAAGCTGCTACTGGCCCTATTCGTGGATGCTGATTAAATGATTCTGACAATGTTTAATCCACCAAAATCATACAAATTAAGTGAGGCCATTCGGTACCTCAAGCCTGCTACGCCATCTAATAAGGTTGTAGCTTTTCTGATTTCAACCCCTTGCTGGCCAAGGATTCTGAAAAAAAATAATTGCCAATCTCCTCTTAAATGGGCATCCTCTTATTCTTAAAGCAAACCTCTACTTTCTCAATTTTGCCACAAGATGCTACAACTTCTCCCCATCTACCCAGGCACACCTCCCACAGCAGCTGGGTTGACAATGCAATGGGTGGATTTGTTTTTTTTGTTGCCTAATTTTGTGACTACATTGTATTGGCCTGGAGCACCCAGCATTTACTATCATATGAGGTTAGACACAAAATGCTGGAGTAACTCAGCGGGACAGGCAGCATCTTTGCCAGTCCCGCTGAGTTACTCCAGCATTTTGTGTCTACCTTCGATTTAAACCAGCATCTGCAGTTCTTTCCTACACAGCACTGTGATGAGTCATCTCACCCTCAAAAATACAGCATTGCTGCAAGGTCAGCATTTGCTCAGGTCTGCACTGTGATCTGACAATAAGAATGCTTCCCACAACATTGTTGCAGCCTGCTACCAAGCTCTGGGATAAATGGGGCTGACAACTCCAAATCCATAAGTAAAACAGCCTTCAAAAATGCAGCCAAGATTGAAAGTAACTAATGCAAACATGGATTAATGTGCCTATCTTGAGTTATGACTTACCTGTACATTTCTATTCTTAACCAATGAAATTTTAAAAAGGATACAGATTTGGTGTGGAATAAAATTTAATAAACTTGAGACATAATTGACAGAATTATTTATATAAATGAATCAAGATTGAAAATCTAACATGTCGAGCCATCATCTTCAATAACGCTTCTATTTACCTATAGTCACGTATGACGTATTTTGGCTGCCCTAACTTCCCGAAGGCATCATAGGTGCTGTGGAAAGGAAGCTTTAACCACTCTCTGTCATATGTACTGGTGCAGTACACAAAGCACAGGAGTATTCCATCAGCATCCGGCTGAACGTACAGCCTCTTGTCCGTAGCTTTCCACTCCACCGTGCGGATCTTCACCTGCTTGCGCTGGTACATTTCTGGGCAACCTTCAAACTCATCCAAGAATTGCAGCAGTTGAGAATCAACGGTGTAAATATCCCCAGTGACTTGCTGTCCCGATCCTGGTTCGTTCAGCAAAAAGGGGATGTTATATTTTCCTGCAACGACTAGTGGATACTTTTCAACTGTAACGCCACTGCCGCAAGACTTCCCCCTCCCCTTGATTCCACTGATCATGTAGTGGTGGTTGGGCTGGCCTTGCTTGAGAGTGCCGTACACAAACACGTTAGTCATTTTGCCTGCAGATTACAAAATCGAGTAGTTTTAGACAGTTGAAAAAACAAGAGTATTTGAAAAATCATAACCTAAAATAACACGGTTTTTTTTGAAGCGGTGGTACTTAAAAGGGGAATAATTATAAGGCAGACACACTGAACACAATCCTGTCTTTGTCACCAGCAGTTATGCTTCCTGCTTAACAAACGTAAGGGTAAGGTATTCTGGAAAAGTGCAAGAAATTGAGGATCAGGTTTTGTGCCATTCCAAAGTGAATGCATAATACATTTTATATTTAGTTTGTGGGAAGTATTACACCTCGTCCCGCCTCGTCTCAGCCTCTCCATCTACCCTGCCACTTCCTTCTCTGCTGTGTGCTAATCCAGCTTCCCCCTTCGACCTAATTTCTGTTCTTTACCTCCACCCCTTCCAGTGGGAACGAGTTCCACAGTCTCTGATGCAATTGTGGTTGAGACAACGATAAATTAAACAAGACGTTTTTGTTTGGCCATGTCATCTTATTGCTTAAGATGTGAATGATAGCGCTTAAAGCAAGCAGCAGAGGTGGGACACTCCCTGTGAACAGAAATTAATGTGAATATCTTCTTTCACAAGACTTAGATTGGAATGCAAAGCCAAAATTCTCCAATGACAAGATCCATTTATAAAATGTTTTCAGAAAGCACAAGTGTTTGAACATGACTGCATTTAACTTGGAATTTCGGTCATCTCCTAATTCAAAGTTCTGCAAGACAATTAAAGGCACCCGACTTCACCCAAACGGATTGTGTAAAGTTCCCCCCCTCCTACCCCTTTTCTTTTCCCCATCAGGTTCACAATCCGTGTTGAAGCACACGGGACAAGACGTTAACTCGCATTGGCTACTGCCTGGGTAAAGTGCATTTGCAGTGTCCACTCTTTGCTGAACAGTAAATCGATAAGGAACATACACTGCCACTGGGCCATGTCTCAGTCAAGCCCGAGATCTCAGTCCATCTCCGCTGCACCAATCTCCTTGGTTAAATGGCGTGCAAGGAACACACATGCCAGATTTTGCTGCAAGACTGTTCACAATTCAACATAGTCATACAGTGTCTATACACAATTCAACATAGAGTCAAACAATGGGATAGTCCCAGCCTCAACTACCTCCTCTGGCAGCTCGTTCCATACTCCCACCACCCTTTGTGCGAAAAAGTTACCCCTCAGATTCCCATTAAATCTTTTCCCCTTCACCTTAAACCTATGTCCTCTGGTCCTCGATTTCCCTACTCTGGGCAAGAGACTATGTGTATCTCCCTCATCTATTCCTCTCATGATTTTGTACACCTCTATAAGATCACCCCTCATCCGCCTGCGCTCCAAGGAATAGAGACCCAGCCTACTCAACCTCTCCCTATAGCTCACACCCTATAGTCCTGGCAACATCCTCGTAATTTTTTCTGAATCCTTTCAAGGTTGACAATATCTTTCCTATAACAAGGTGCCCAGAACTGATCCCAATATTCTAAATGCGGTCTCACCAATGTGAGATAACTTCATATACAACTTCAACATGACCTCCTTAATTCTGTACTCGATATTCTGACTGACAAAGGCCAATGTGCCAAAAGCCTTTTTAACCACCTTATCTACTTGCAACTCGACCTTCAAGAAACCATGCACCTGCACTCCTAGATCCCTCTGCTTTACAACACTACCCAGATGCCTACCATAGATCATAGAGCGGAGCAAGATAGACCACTCCTGCAAAATCCAATGGACTGACGTGTAGTACGCAACGGTAAATTCCAGTAAACCCAACCAGTTATGCCTCTCGCAGTGTAATCTAAGTTGTGGGGGAACAGTTTGTGTTTACTATGTTTATAATATCTTTGCTTGGACACTATGTAATATTATAATACACTTATAATACTATGTTTATAGCATCTTTGCTTGGAGCCCTGCACACAGACTGTGTATCCAGCCCCCCGGTGCAACACTCACAGACTCTGCTGCCAGAAGGCAGACTATTAAATCAATCTGGAGCTTAACACTATCACTGTCACTACACTAGTCAATACACTGGTGAATTGATCATGGGGAACAAGGACATGGCAGATCAATTGAATAACTACTTTGGTTCTGTGTTCACTAAGGAATACATAAATAATCTGCTGGAAATAGCAGGGGACTTGGATAGGTTGGGTGAGTGGGCAAATGCATGGCAGTTGCAGTATAATGTGGATAAATGGGAGGTTATCTACTTTGGTAGCAAAAACAGGAATGTAGACTATTATCTGAATGGTGGCCGATTAGGAAAAGGGGAGATGCAACAAGACCTGGGTGTCATGGTACACCAGTCATTGAAAAAAGGCATGCAGTTGCAGCAGGCTGTGAAGAAAGTGAATGGTATGTTGGCATTCATAACAAAAGGATTTGAGTACAAGAGCAGGGAGGTTCTACAGGGTCTTGGTGAGGCCACACCTGGAATATTGCGTACAGTTTTGGTCTCCTAATCTGAGGAAAGACATTCTTGTCATAGACGGAGTACAGAGAAGGTTCACCAGACTGGGATTCCTGGGATGGCAAGCTTCCATATGAAGAAAGACTAAATAGACTCGGCTTGTACTCGCTGGAATTTAGAAGATTGAGGGGGGATCATATAGAGATTTACAAAATTCTTAAGGGGTTGGACAGGCTAGATGCAGGAAGATGAGGGAGAGGGAGAGGGAGAGGGAGAGGGAGAGGGAGAGGGAGAGGGAGAGGGAGAGGGAGAGGGAGAGGGAGAGGGAGAGGGAGAGGGAGAGGGAGAGGGAGAGGGAGAGGGAGAGGGAGAGGGAGAGGGAGAGGGAGAGGGAGAGGGAGAGGGAGAGGGAGAGGGAGAGGGAGCACGGTGGGGTTTTATACTAGAGCCAAGAGGAGGCACCAGAAAAAGACGATTTGTGTGGTCTTCGGTAAAAATAATACCAATATGAAGACGCCATCACCAAAGCAAAGCTACTAGAGCGGAGACGGAAGCGGCACTAAAGATTACCCATGACCTACTACGCCTTTTTCGTCGAGTGGAGTATCTTGCTGTGTAGGTCCTGCCCATGTTAGACGTCCCAAAATGCAACTCCCCCCACTTCTCTGTATTAAATTCCATTAACCATCCCTCAGCCCACCTGGCCAATCGATCCAGATCCTGCTGAAATCTTTCTCAACCATCTTCACTATCTGCAAAACCACTCACTTTTGTGTCATCAGCAACCTTGAGTATGTTCTCATCCAAATCATTGATGTAGATGATTAACAGTAATGGGGCCCAGCACCGAACCCTTTGGCACTCCCTTTGGCAGCTCTCACCATCCTACCATAGCTCTTCCCAAACTCTCCTGCCTATGGTTTTAACCTGCTCCATGTCCTGTTCAATTTCACATTCACATTCACAGACCAGCTTCTGCTGTGCAGTGTATATTCCTTGTGGGGTAATACTCTCGATGCCTCTAGGAACAAACAGTAGTCCTTCCTGAATTGAACCCTAAGACACAAGAAACTGCAGATGCTGGATCTTAAATAAAACACAAAGTGCTAGAGGAACTCAGCAGATCAGGCAACATCTGGGGAGAAAATGGACAAGCGATGCTTCAAGGTGGGACCCTTGTTCAGACTATTAAGAATTTAACCCAACTTTGATGCAACATTGATGCACAATCTACATTTACATTGGTATAAACAGAAAATATTGGAAATACACAGTCAGCATCTGCAGAGAGAGGTTATTAATAATTTAGGTTCATAACTTTTCCATCAACACAGCAATGGGAGGTCATGAATATACATTCATAATATCCCGCAAGATCGCAAATATTAACCAGCTTAGGCTGCATTCATCACTGGTTCATACAGTTTTAAGTGAATCCAATTTTGTGTAGAATTGAACACAATGCATTAGCCCAGAAGTGACACTAGCTCCTTTCCATCTAGAACATTCCAAGAAATTATTCTTGTCCTATTACTGAGGCTGAAAATGTGTCCAGGAGGGACATTCATCTGAAATCAGACACCAAGGTTATTGTGAATATCTAGCACATAAACAGGCTGTTCAGACCATCTGCTCCCAAAACTAAAGTCCTGCAATCCAGGCAACATCCTTGTGAATCTCCCCTGGTGATGTAGAATCTTGCAAAAATGCTTGTACAAACTCTTTGGATTCTCCTTTACCTTTTCTGCCAAAGCAATCGCATGTCCCCTTTTTGGCCTCAAGATTTCCCTCTTGAGTGCTTCTATACCCATTATACTCAAGGGGTTCACTTGGTACCACTTCACTCATATTAGGACATATCCTTCTATACCATTCCAATTCAAGTGACTGTCTAAATGCCTTTTCAATTTAAGAGACTGTGTTCGATTTTATCACCTCCTCTGATAGCAAGGTCGAGATATTAACCGCTGTGTGCAAAATAAACGTTCCTCTCAGATTCCATCTAAAATCCTTTCCTCCCATCTTAAACATATGCTCACTTGTTTCTGATACTCTTACCTTGGGAAATTATGATGTCTACCCTAGTTCTCTTCCTCTGGCTTCACATTTCATGCATCTTATCTCACAATCATTTTGTCTTTTCATCTCAGGCCTTTGTCCAACCATCCAACAAACCTATCATTTGACAGCTTTGTGCTGACCACATTTCTATTCCAACTTTCTCCTCCCTACTAAAATCAATCTGAAGAAGGGTCGAACCTGAAACGCCATCTATCCATGTCCTTCAGAGATGCTGTCTGACGCGGTTACTCCAGCGCTTTGTATCTTTTTTTGTAAACCAGCATCTGCAGTTCCTTGTATGTCTGTCACTCTCTCTCACAATTGTATACGTATCTATCAAGTAACCCCAAGTCCTTTGCTTACGGGAAAAACTATACCAGCCTATCCAATCCCTCCCAACACTAAAGACCTCCCAACACTAAAGAATAGTTCATTGGATGAACTATTCATAAAACACACTCAATGTACATTACTAACTGTATTGGAAAAGCGGACAGCACACAAAGCAGTACTGTAGCGTAGGTAGAAACATTCAATTTCCATAACACATAGCTATAACATATCTATCCCTCAGTAGATCATAAGTTTCTGCAAACATCAGTTTTGATTTGTAATTAATGTCCCAACCTTCTGGCATCACTGAACAGAGATTTCAGTCAGCACTGTCCTAACAAGAGAATAAATAATTGTAAGGGGGAATTAATCCTATCAATAAAAAACAACCAAGTATTCAAGGTGTCTCTATGAAAGGGAAACTAATGAGAGTAGTGAAAGAAATCTGCCGAGTGTCACTTTATGTCAAAGAAAAATCTTCAAAGTTTTAATAAAAGTAGCCAGGTTAGAAAAAAAAGCACAAAATCAAGTAACTCAATGTTTCTATTCATTTAATCGATGCTGTAGATCATACCAACACCATGATAGCAACTGACCATTAGGAACCAAATGCCTTCTCTCCGACAACCTTCTCTGACAAAGGTCCAAGAGAGGAAGAAGCAAAATCTTGAGGTAATTTAGGTCCAAGTCTAAGACAATAAAGACTTTAAAATAGTTTGGCTGTATCACTGGATAACTTTAGTTCCAAGTCGAGACCAAAGTAGATGTGATTGTGCGGTTGATAAAACAATAAAATGTTAGAAGATTAGTACAAGGCGCAGTATAATAATTTCAATAAAAAGCATTACCCAGAAATGACATCACCCTGGGCAACAAGTTACTTGGACACCTTCCAGCCTAATAATGATCTTTTCCAGAACTATTTATGCAATATAAGTTATAAAGTTTCCTTAATGGATTCCGATGTCTTTCTCTGCTTCTATGTCTCTTGGGATTGCTTTAAGATCCATATTCTTGCACTGCATGGAATCCAAGGGTATTAATAGGAGAACGGTCAGGAAAGTGGAAGTGAGACAGAAGATGGGCTGTATTCTCATTGAATAGTTTTATTAAGAGAAGCCAAGAGTACAAAAGAGAAGTAGTAATTTTGTGGTAATCTCTTCCGGAACATTGGGTCCCCAATTCAGGAAGGATGTCAAGGCTATGGAAAGGGTGAGAAGGTGGTTTACTGGAACTGTCCCAGGGATGCGGGATCTCACATTTTTGGAAAATGTGAAGAAGATGGAGTTGTCGTTCCCAGAACAGAAAATGTTAAGGCGAGATTTATTGGAGGAGATCAAATTAGGAACTGTTTTGAAAGAGTAAATAAGGGGAAATTGTCCCCGGGAGAGAAGGCTGGGTGCCCACAAGACACGGAGTGTAGGAAACCTGCAGAATAACCGGGGGGGGGGGGGGAAGAGAGTTTTTGCACGGCTAGATATGGGACATACTACCTGATGCGGTCTATAGGCACGGAAGCAATCAAAAACCATTTACATGCATTTAAATGGATGAGTTGATTAGGGATAGACAACACGATTTTGTATGTGGGAGATTGTGTCTCACAAATCTGATTGCATTTTCTGCAGATGTAACCAAAATGCCTGGACACTATTCCTTGGATCACAGGGGGATGAGGGGTGATCGGGAGAGGAATAGATAGGGTAAATGCACTGTTTTTGTTCACACAGAGTAGGGGAATCAAGAAACAGAGGGCATATGTTTAAGGTGAGGGAAGAAAGAATAGGAAGACAGGCAGGTGGGACTAGTGTAGATGGGGCATGTTGGTCGGCGTGGGCAAGTTGGCTGAAGGGCCCGTTTCCACACTGTATGACTCACACAACAATCAAGCCAATGAAACACATTCCTTGCACAGTCCCATTTAAAAATGTGGATTATCACTATGTATTAAACTCACCAAATTTCTTCACGGTAGGGTCAGATGTTTGCCAACAGCGTGTTGAAAAGCATTTAATGGTGCTCAGAACATTCTGTACCGTAAACATCCACTGAAGGGTTAGCAATTATCATTTAACACAGTAAATCTGTTGGAGAAATAGTTGAAAATTCCAAAAGATATAATCAGCGTTGTAATGGCATAGTCATTTACTTGCTTTCAAAGTAAAATAGTGTACTTTTTAAAAAGTTATTACTCAAGTCATATTTGTAAATAGTTAAAATTCCACAGATATGTAAACTTATTACTATTAGTAAGAGCAAATCAAGAGATGGCAATATAAAGACTATTAGTCAGCCAGTTTTCAAAAGACTCAAGTTCAGTTCATTAGATCTTACCTGTGTTTAGCCAGCACAGCATTCACAAGGATGTATTTCAAATTATCTAATCTTAGCTCCACCCCAAAGTTTTTAATCATATAATTCAGGCTGACAAACCCAATAAAGTGCAGAGGGAGAGCGGCACTGTTTGACGTGACAGCTTTCAGTCCAAGAGCTTTTTGCTCACTTTGATGAATGCAAATGATTCCTTAAATTTATTTTTCTGCAGCCCATGTGTCCTTATGACTCAGGAAGTCATTTCTACCCATCCCACCTGTGCTGCCTCACAGCAATTTTCATTGTAACCTATTCTCTCCTCTTTCCCCATCAACTCCCACCTACCACTCACCCACACAATAGGGGGCAATTTTCAGGAACCAATTAACCCACAAACCGGCACATCTTTTCGATGTGGGAGGAAACTGGAGAACCCATAGGGTCACTTAGAGAACATGCAAACTCCATGCAGACACTACCTAAGGTCAGGATTCAATCTGCATCATAAATAATATAGCAACTGAATAAGCTCGTCAGCCTACCAAGTCTGCAGTGATCATCAAACATCCGTATAGGTGAACTCAATTTTATTCACCCCAGATGTTCTCAACTCTCCCAGGGGCAGTCACCTCACTAACACACTTGGGGCGATTTGAATGCGAGTGGAAACCAGAACAAGGAGGGAAACCCACCCAGGTAAGGGATGCACTCTAATAGCAGTCTTTGCCAACATTTATCTTGAGTGACCTATGACCTAGGCAAGCACAAGGGAATAGGTGGCGTTTTGTCCCGAAATGTCACCTATTCCTTTTCTCCAAAGATGCTGCCTGACCCGCTGAGTTACTGCAGCATTTTGATGACTGGAGCTCGGCTTTCGCCGGCACCGAGGGGGTTAACCGACAGCCACCGGATAAGGCAAGAGGTGCAGCTGACGGTCCCTGGCCCATCGGGGAATGGGTTCCTCGGGAGTTGGAGCAGCGTTGAGCTGGAGTTAGCCCTTCTTCTCCGTGCTGGCTGTAAGCCTGGGGCAGCCAATGCTCCGGGCCGGTGTCCCATCAGTCCAGGATCACCCGGACAGGGACGGTCCAGTAGCAATTCAACAGCGTTAAAGAAGGAACTGCAGGAAAGTAACCCACATATTTTACAACAATTCCCTTTTAAAATAGTAAAAGAAAAACTTAAATATCTTGGAATTTATGTAACAAAGAGATATACTTCTTTATTTAAATCTAATTTTCCGCCTTTACTGAATAAATTAGATAAGAATATTTTGTATTGGAAAACATTACGCATCTCTATGATGGGTAGAATTAATGCGATAAAAATGATTTTTCTCCCGCAACTATTATACCTTTTTCAATTAATCCCGATATATCTCCCAAAAACCTTTTTTTAAAAAAGGTTGATTCTATAGTTACTAATTTTATATGGGATTATAAGAACTACAGAATAAACAAGAAACATTTATGTAAATCAAAAGTAAATGGAGGCTTAGCATTACCGAATTTTATGTTTTATTTCTGGGCAGTTAATATCAAGAATATGAACTTTTGGTTGGAAGAATTAGATAAACAACCAGACTGGTTAAAAATGGAAAAAGAAGATTGTTTACCTTTTGAAATTGGGTCAATTCTATTTGCTAGTACCAAATTAAGCAAAAAAACCTATAAAGAAAACCCTATAATACACAGTGGAATATGCACTTGGAAACAAATAAAGAAAACATTGGGTGATCTCTCTAGGAAAAATACACTTCTCTCATTTCAGGAATTACAACAAATTTATGGGCTTCAATCAAAGGATTACTTTAGATATTTACAAATCAGAGACTATGTTAAGTCAATTACAAATGAATATAGATTTAGAAAGATAGACATTTTTGATGAATGTTTGAATAAACATCCGAACACAGAAAAACTGATACCATATATTTATAGTATTTTATTAGATAGCGATGCTCCAAAGATGGATTTATATAGGCAATCATGGGAAAATTAATTAGGTCAAACAATTAGTCCAAAAATTTGGGATGATAGTTTACAACATATACATCACTGTTCGTTAAACACTAGACATTCTTTAATACAATTTAAAATATTGCATAGACTACATTATTCAAAAACAAAACTGAATAGAATTTTCCAAGTGTTTCCCCTATTTGTGATAAATGTCAACATTTAGAGGCTAATCTATTGCACTCATTCGTAAGTTGTATAAAAATTAATAATTTTTGGATGGAAATCTTTAAAATAATCTCAGAAGTCGTCAATACCAAACTGGCTCCTGACTCAAAATTAATAATATTAGGAATAACAGAACCAAATCAATTCATTACTTCGAATCAAAGAATTTTTATTGATTATAGTTTAATAATTGGGAAAAAATTAATATTAACATTTTGGAAAGGCTCTATAACCCCCACAATTAAAATGTGGACCACAGAAATGTCAGAGACCCTATATTTGGAAAGAATAAGATTTATCTTAATGGACAAACAAGAACTACTTAAAAAAATATGGTCCCCATTTATTGAATATTTGAAGAGGAAAACTGGTTCGGCACGAGAACCCGACTGAAACCAGAATCGAAGAATAGATGAAGTAGTACATTTCATAAAATGCGGATATATCTCCAACGATGTAAAATCTGTAGAATATTAAATTCTTTCCCAACTTTTTATAAATATGTATATATATATTTTTTGTTTAATCTTTTTCTACCTTTATAAAAAATGGAAATAAAATAATATAGAAGCACAATTATTAAGCAAGGATTAACATAAATAATACTGATTATGTATATCTACAAAGAACAAAATGATTTTTATTATGTCAACAATGAACATATATATTTTTTTATTATGCAATTGCTTCTAACTAATAAAAAAACTTAAGAGAAAAAAAAAGGAACTGCAGATGCTGGCGAATCGAGGGTACACAAAAGGCTGGAGAAACTCAGCGGGTGAAGCAGCATCTAAGGAGCGAAGGAGATGGGCGACGTTTCGGGTCGAGACCCTTCTTCAGACATCTGAAGAAGGGTCTCGACCCGAAACGTCGCCCATCTCCTTCGCTCCTTAGATGCTGCTGCGCCCGCTGAGTTTCTCCAGCCTTTTGTGTACCCAGCAATTCAACAGCACTTGCAGCTCCGGAGACCCTGGTTCGATCCCGATTACGGATGCAAGGTTCAATCTCTCCTCGCATCTGCCCCCTCTCTCGCTGTTACACCCTGTTCTCCCGCTACCTGGCACCTCCGTTCCTCAGATTAAATATATTTTTCCACATAAATTATGAATAAAGATAAGAAAATGTTTCAAAGACAAGTAATATTTTCTTATTCCAGCAGCAAACACATTAAGGATTAACTTTAAATAATACATTCTTTAACCGTTTGAATCTCATAATTGCAGATTAATGAACTAAACTAGAACTGGGACTGTGTAAGTAGTGGGTGAACAGCAGAACAAGACAGGAAGCTATTGAGTTGGCAGAATTCTAGATTAATTAATTGGTAGCATAGTTAACAATTTATACAGCCAGTGCTTTGTTCGCTTTTTCTTTACCACAAAAGACTTTTGATAAATCCCATAATTCCTTGCGTTTTCCGGAATACCGAACTCGCTTATCTTTGCTTATTCAATCCCTTCCCTGTACCCCAAGCAAGTCTTCCCCAATTCCGGTCAAAAGTCATGCAGCATTGAAATAAATGCAATTTAATCCATCCGCCTTTCCTTTTTTTTCTGAAAACAAAATATTTGATATGCTCGCACCACCCTTCGTAGCCATTAGCATTTCTGATTATCTCCAATTTGAGCAATTTTAACGCAGTTTTAGAAGCATCTAATTGTGAGCGTTGTAGCCAGCGCATACAGTCTGCGGTAACCCTGCCTTATCTTCGCGATGTTTAGCGGCGACTGATTTACGGGCCTCCCGAGCCTCACATCCCGGGGGCTGACCTGGATAGTTTGCAGATATTTGCAACTGCACGGGAAAGCCCGAATCCTCCGCAAAGCACCGAATTCACCGTGCACACACCAACACTGGCCGCCAAAGACCCTTTCGCTGTAGGATCTTTGCAGGACACGGATCCCAAGCACGAGTTCACGAAGCGTCAGCTGCCGGGCGGAAATTGGCAGCAGCCTATCGTGCAGCAACTAATCACACGGCGGCGGGGCGGGGGATAGTGCCTGTTTACCGGCCTGATACTCACTCGCAGTCATCGTGATTGTGCAAATAAGCACATTGTTTGCAGCAAAGATCCCGGTTTGCAGTCTGTGCTAAGGGTGGCTCTTGAACGATTAAGGCGTCACTTCCCGAAAGACAGGAATCGGATGCCCTACTTGCATGCAAAGTGCAACGCGGCAGCAGCTCTCCGCGTCGCGACAGTTGCAAAATTAGTTCCAGGGATTCCAGGAAAACACAGATTGTTGTACTGGCTGTTGTCTGGGCCAAAGCTCATCAAGTATCTTTGGTCTGGGCTGACAGAGCAGCCCTGCACACCAAATATTCTAGAGCAAGAGCTCCATGATCTTTGTAGCAATGTTACAAAATGTTGAGATTTTAAAAATCAAGTCTGCAATTTATCCCATCAGATAAAGCATAAAAAGAAGTTTAATTTGACACCTAATTCACTTTCATATCTTCAGTATTAACAAAGTTATTACCATTTTCATACTCGGAAATTAGCATCTTGTTCCCCATTGCCTTTCAATTGACAACTCAAAAGCTGTGATCTGGAACAGTTAAAAGCCCATAACTTTCTTAAAAATTAAGAGAACTCAATGAAATTTCCAGTTATTATAGATTGAAGCAAATATGAAACAATCTTACTTGGATGACCTGAAATTAAAGGATATAATTAGTTAGTTATCTAATTGTAGCTAATTACAAAATTCAATGAGTAGATCGAAACATCTATCCATTTCTTAAGAAAAGATAAACTTTTTAAAAATTGCCTAAGTGTCCAAATAACATTCACACAATAATCCACAATATAACATAATTTTTAAATCTCATTTTCATGAATTTCTGGGCCAAATGGAAGGAATTTAGTGTTTAATTCCTGTAAATTAATGGCCATTTAAATCAACTAGCGAGTGGGTTTTAGTGGAATGCGGTGGATTGGAACGTTGTGGTTTGCTGTTAAGTCAGTATGAAAAATACTGTTGGTTCATACATTTTTTTTGGACCCCATTTTGCAACATGAAAATATTATTAAAGCCTCCATAAAAACCAACTTTTAATATAAAAATAAACTGTGTACCTTTTTTTCTCCCCTACGCAAAATCCTTCCCGTTATCGGCACTCATGGCTTTTGAAGGTGATTTTTAAATTACTCTAGATAATAAATAATCTAGCGTAATTTAAAAATACCTTAAGTAATGAAATGTCGGAGCGATTTTTCTTCCGCAACGAAATCGCCCGACATTGATCGATTTGCCGAGTCTGAAGAAAAACGGCACTTTAAGCCCGCCCCCCTCTGAAAGGCGCCAAAGTCACGCACATGGGGAGCGGCAGACCTGCAGCGCTGCTCATGGTAAGTTTTGTAACATACCTACAGTTAGACGTTTCTCGATCTGATGGTCTTGTTGATTTATGTGATCTTTATCTTTTCTATTTGTTTTTCTTTTTAAATGAAGAGAAGTATTTTTAAAGTGTTACAGGAGTAGCAGGTACGACATTGTTTTGGTATCCTAATCTGATGAAAGACATTCTTGTCATAGAGGGGGTACAGAGAAGGTTCACCAGACTGATTCCTGGGATGTCAGGACTTTAATATGAAGAAAGACTGCTTAGACTCGGCTTGTACTCGCTAGAATTTAGAAGATTGAAGGGGGATCTTATGGAAACTTACAAAATTCTTAAGGGATTGGACAGGCTAGATGCAGGAAGATTGTTCCCAATGTTGGGGAAGTCCAGAACAAGGGGTCACAATTTAAGGATAAGGTGGAAGTCTTTTAGGACCAAGATGAGAAAAATATTTTTCACACAGAGAGTGGTGAATCTGTGGAATTCTTTGCCACAGAAGGTAGTTGAGGCCAGTTCATTGGCTATATTTAAGAGGGAGTTCGATGTGGCCCTTGTGGCTAAAGGGATCAGGGGGTATGGAGAGAAGGCAGGTACAGGATACTGAGTTGGGTGATCAGCCATGATCATATTGAATGGCGGTGCAGGCTCGAAGGGCCAAATGGCCTACTCCTGCACCTAGTTTCTATGTCATGGGAGCAGTCAGGTTCGTTGCACAGCTGTAGCTTGTGAAAATATCTTGACACTGACTAATGGTGTAATCAGGAGTCAATCAACAAACAAATGTCCTTGTGGTACTTACCTGTGAGACTGAGAAAGCTGGGCAGCCTGTGGATAAACACTTTGGAAAAGCAAAAACAGGTCCACGAGGCAGGAGACAACTCACCGTCAAGTTAATTTGCCTATGAGGCAATTAACAAAAAATGTCCTGCCCTCTTCTCTTCCAGCTTTCTGTTTACCAGTTTTAAGACGGTTCCTTTTTACCAAGTCTGGGCCTCCAATAGTTGGCAATGGGTTGATGACCAGGTGCTGTGTTCTGCGCCAAACATCACCGATCCATGCTCTCCAGAGATATTGCCCGACCCACTGAGTTACTCCAGCACTTAGTGTCTTTTTTTTGTAAGCCAACATCTGCAAAGTCACTAAATGTTGTACCTTTGTCTTCTTTCTTGAGGTAGAGGAATGACCATGATATATTATGTTGCACAGTGGGCTAGAAAACACCTTCAGCTTATGTTTCTAAACCCATTTTCAAAAGCTTCCATATTTTCAGCTGAATTTCTGGAGTTTGCCAAGGCAGCTGAAAAGCCGTTTTTACCAAGTCTGGGCCTCCAATAGTTGGCAATGGGTTGATGACCAGGTGCTGTGTTCTGCGCCAAAGATCTATCGCTGTGTCTATCACTGTCCTGCAATTTCCACTCCTCACCACCAAGGGATGAGCACAAACCCACAGAGACTGTCCTCCACTGAAAACATCCTCCGCTCTCAGTGCCGCCCAAATCAGCACCATTGTCCTACACTACACTACTCTACTCATTCTAGTCATAGCCGATTTCTGATGGATGTATTCATCATGTACCTGGGCCAGGAAAAGCATAAGAATCATAGTCAGCACAGGCCCTTCAGCTTGTGCCAGCTTTGGAAGAGCTCGCAAACAATTCTACTCATAGTCAGAATAATATAAGCCCTTTGGCCCAACCTGTCCATGCCAAACAAGATGTCCTATCTAAGATAGTCCCATCTGCCTTCTTTTGTCCCATTTTCCTCTAAACATTTCCGATCCATGTACATGTCTAAATGTCTTTTAAACTTGTTCTTAATCCTTCCTCAACCACTTCCAACAGCTCATTCCATATACGTACCATCCTCTGAAAATGTTGCCTCTCGGATTCCTATTAAATCTTTCCCCTCTTGCCTTAAACCTATGTCCTCTTTATTGCCCTACCCTGGGAAAACGATTGTGCATTCACTTAATGCTCTTGCTCATGCTCCTCTATGATATCATGCTTCATTCTCTCGTCTCCAAGAACAAAGTCCTCGTGTCCAATTCCTTGAATCCTGGCAACATCTTTGTAGCTCTTTTCTGCACTCTTTCCAGGACATCATTATACACCAAAACTGCCCACATTACTCCAAATGCAGCTTCACTAACGTCTTGTACAACTGTAACATAACATCCCAATTTATGTACTCAATTCCATGACTGGTGAAGGCCTGGTGCCAAAAGCCTATCCACATGTGATACAACTTTCAGGAACCGAGATTCCTCTGTTTTATAATACTCCCCATGGTCTCCCCATGGATAGCAGTAACAGGATCGGTCCAAGTCAGCATGGATTTACAAAGGGGAAATCATGCTTGACAAAACTTTTGGAATTTTTTGAGGATGTAACAAGTAAAATGGACAAGGGAAAACCAGTGGATGTAGTGTACCTGGACTTTCAGAAAGTCTTTGATAAGGTCCCACACAGGAGATTAGTGGGCAAAATTAGAGTACATGGTAGGGTATTGACGGATAGAAAATTGGTTGGCCGACTGGAAACAAAGAGTCGGGATTAACGGGTCCCTTTCAGAATGGCAGGCAGTGACTAGTTGGGTGCTGCAAGGCTCAGTGCTGGGACTGCAGCTATTTACAATATACATTAATGATTTAGATAAAGGAATTAAAAGTAACATTGGCAAATTTGCAGATGACACAAGGCTGGGTGATAGTGTGAACTGTGAAGAGGATGCTTGAGGATGCAGAGTGACTTGGACAGGTTGGGTGAGTGGGCAGATGCATGGCAGATGAAGTATAATGTGGATAAATGTGAGGTTATCTACTTTGGAGGCAAGAACGGGAAGGCAGATTATTATCTGAATGGTGTCAGGTTAGGACAGGGGAAGTACAACGAGACCTGGGTGTCCTAGTACATCAGTCACTGAAAGTAAGCATTCAGGTACAACAGGCTGTGAAGAAAGCTAATGACATGTTGGCCTTCATAAAGAGAGGAGTTCAGTTAGGAGCAAAGAGGTCCTTCTGCAGTTGTACAGGGCCCTGGTGAGACCACACCTGGAGTATTGTGTGCAGTTTTGGTGTCCTAATTTGAGGAAGGACGTTCTTGCTATTGAGGGAGTGCAGCGTAGGTTCACAAGGTTACTTCCTGAGATGGCGGGACTATCATATGATGAAAGAATGGAGCGACTAGGCTTGGGATCACTGGAATTTAGAAGGATGAGAGGGGATCCTATAGAAACATAAAATTATTATGGGATTGGACACACTAGATGCAGGAAAGATGTACCCGATGTTGGGGGAGTCCAGAACCAGGGGTCACAGTTTAAGAATAAGGAGTAGGCCATTTAGAACTGAGATGAGGAAAAACTTTTTCACACAGAGAGTTGTGCATTTGTGGAATTCTCAATTGTGCCTCAGAAGGCAGTGGAGGCCGATTCACTGGATGCATTCAAAAGAGAGTTAGGAATCTCAGGGCTAGCGGAATCAAGGGGTATTGGGAGAAGGCAGGAACGGGATACTGATTGTGGATGATCAGCCATGATCACATTGACTGCTGGCTCGAAGGGCCGAATGGCCTACTCCTGCACCATTCACTATAATGGTTATGCCCTGGATTTACTTCCCAAAATGCAACACCTCACCTTTATCTGAATTAAAGTACATTTGCTATTCCATATATCTGCCCAGATCATCATGATCTTGATGTAATTCTTGATAACCATCTTCACTGTCCAAGACACCACCTATTTTATCAACTTCAATCATGCCTTGTGCATTTGCTTCCAAATCGTTGAAATACATGATAAACAACAATGGGACCAGCATCGACCACTGAGGCACACCGCTAGTCACAGACCCCCAGTCTGATAAATAACCTTCCACCACCACCAGGGTTCTCTGTTGGAAACAGAACCTACTGATATAAACTAGTGATTGATTTGACTGTGTCAGATACCATGTTGACGTTTATGGTTATGAAATGGTCTGATAGCATGTGGTGGAGGAAAAACACTGATGAAGGACAGAGTCCAAATAGCCTGCATGTGTGCTGTACATTCTCTGGATTCAAACTATGCACATTTATTGAGTAAAAAAAAACAAATTGCTGGTGGAATTCTTTAAGTCAGGCAACTTCTGTGGAGGGAAAGGGACAGTCGATATTCCAGGTTGAGCCTTCTTCAAGACTGGAGTAGATGGGAGATAGCTGGTGGAAAAAGATGAAAGGGTCGGGGCAAGAGCTGGCAGGCGAGAGGTGAATTCAGCTAACATCTGCCATTCAAGTGATAACGTCCACATATCACTTGCCAACTCTTGCCGCACCCTTGCTCTCACCTTAGTTTAGAGATACAGCGCAGAAACAGGCCCTTCTGCCCACCGAGTCCGCACCGCCCCTGCACATTAACACTAGGGGACAATTTAACACTTATATCAAGTATACAAACCCAAGCCAATGAGCCAGTATGTCTTGGAGTGTGGGAGAAAACCGAAGATATCCAAGAAAACCCATGCAGGTCACAGGAAGAACGTACAAACTCCATGCAGATAGTACCTGTACGCGTGATTGAACCCGGTGCTGCAAGGCAGCAACTCTACCTCTGCGCCACCGTGCCGCCCACTACCAGCTTTCCACCAGCACTCTCCCGCTTCTCCAGTCCTGAAGGGTCCTGATTTGAAATGTCGTCTGTCCATTTCCCTCCACAGAGACTGCCTGATCCACTGAGTTCTGTCAGCAGTTTGTTTTTTGCATGGAGTTCCAGCATCTGGAATCTCTTCTGTTTCCATGCACAATTATCAGTGTGTGCCAATTTCAAACAAGTTAGGCACCAATGAATTGATCACATTAATAATTACAAATGCTGAATGGAACAGCATGTTTTAATGACAACATATACGCCTCAGACACCAATATACAATTTGAAACATGCAGCCAATGAATGACTCAGTCTCAGTACACATTCAACAAATGTTCACTCCAAATTTCACAATTACTCAAAGTGGAATAAATTATGAGACTTCAACACAAAAATGAAAAGACAGAAGACAAAATGCATCCAGAAACCCCAGGCCAAATGACAGCATTTGTTTTTCTAAAATGTAGTTGCATTCAAATGGACAAAACAATATTTTGGAAGAGGAGTACTTTAGCCAGTTTTTGATAGGTAGGTGATTGATGAGGAGAAACAGGTGAGGCTATTCAGTGGAGGCTGTCCCTGGGTTACAAGTGCCGGACTTACCGACGCCCTTACCTTTGATCGAGCTCCCATAATATTAAATTCATGTCGATCGTACATACATAGGAACGGCAGAACTAGTTTCACCACACTCCACTTTTAGCATTTGTTCTTTCTTATCAGATCATATGCTTTTGATGCCATTCACTACAATACTGTGGAGGTATGGTAGAAAATCCACTTAAAACCGCCTGTAAAACCAAAACCTGTATGTTACCTGTGGACAGCTTGAACCATACACTTATTAAGCTGAAATAAAGACAGGGAAATGAGGACTGTGATTTGTATTCTTTAATTCAGTGAGATAACTAGCTTAATTTCATAGAGATGCAGCATGAAAACATGTCCTTCAGCTCAACCCATCCATGGCAACCAAGATGTCCATCTAAGCTTGTACTATTTGCCTGTAACTTAACCCATATCCTTCTATACATTTCCTATCCATGTACTATCCAAATGTATTTTAAATGTTGTAATTGTGCTGGCCTCTTCAGCTCCCTCTGTAAGCTCGTTCCAAAGTTGTTCCTTGGGTTCTTTTAAAATATTTCCCATCTCACCTTAAATCGATGCCCTCTAGTTTTAGATTCCCCTGCCCTTGGAAAAAGACGTGATCGTCTATCTTTGCCATGATTCCTCTGATGATTTTGTATACCTCTATGTCACCCCTCAACTTCCTATACCGCAGAGATAAAAACCCCAGCCTATAACTCCTTATAACTCTCCTCTGCGTATAGCTCAATCCTCCAGTCCTGGTAACATCCTTGTGAATCCTTTCTCCACCTTAATGGCATCCTTCCTATAGATGAGAGGCCAGAACTGTGTACAATACTTTGTGTGGTCTCACCAATGACTTGTACAGCTGCACTCAGTGCTTTGACTCCATGCTCTGACTGGACTCATGCCAAACACCTTGTTCACTACTGTGTCTACTACCTGTGTCACCAGAAAGGTAATTATTTTCTATTTGTTTTTCTTTTTAAGTGAAGAGAAGTATATATTTTTTAAGAGTTATCGGTGTAGCAGGTACGATGTGGGAGCACAGGTCAGGTTCATTGCACAGCTACAGCTTGTGAAAATTCCTAGATACAGGGTGACCACATCTCACCTTAAATCGAAGTGCCACCATTCAGTCCAACGTTGGCACTAACTTCTGGGGGCCTTGATTAATATTGATAATAATAGAGAAACAGGAAGGATGAGATCCTGCAACTTGAACAGGGAGCTGGATAACAGATAAAAAAAGCAAGACCTTAAAGTTTGGATGACATCTGGTGTCATATGTTAGTGAGTATAGAAATGACAGGGTAGAATGAAACTGGAGGACATGGATTTAGGAGAAATCTGAAGGGGACTTTTTCTGCAAAGAGTGACAAGTACAGGTAGACAGGTGAAGAAGGCAGTAGACATACTTGCTTTCATTGGGAAGGGTATGGAGTACAAACGTTGGGACATCAAGATACTGCTGTACAAATCATTGGTGAGACCACACTTGGAGGACTATGCACAGTTCTAGTCACCCATCATGATTTGTGAGAGAATGGTGTTTGAAAGGGGATTTGAGGGATACCTGTTTTTACGCAGAGGAAGGTATTTAGACAGACGTTTAAATAGGCAAGACATAGAAGGATGCAGTCCTAAAGCAGGCACATGGGATTAGTGTAGATGGCCAGAGGTTAGCATGGACGTAGTGGGATTTGTTGTGTTCTAAGATTGGCAACACATGTTAGGGGTTATGGGGAGAAGACAGGAGAATGGGGTTAAGAGGGAAAGATAGATCAGCCATGTTTGAATAGCAGAATAGACTTGATGGGCAGAATGGTCTAATTCTGCTCCTATCACTTATGAACACATGTCCCATGGAATCTAATCACCAGGTGGAATGGTCAGGGGCAGGGGGGATCTGTAAAAGAGGAAAGGGCATTGCAATATTCAAATTCATATTCAATGAGAGAGGATATCCTTGAAGGTTCTTCAAATGAGGAAACTTAGAAACAAAACATAGGTGATCATTTTGTTGGGGGTGGACCACCAGCCTCTGGACAGATAGCAGGAGATAACGGAACAAATCACAGACAGGTGTAAAAATAATATGATAGTATTATTTAAACTCAATATTCACCGGGTTGTGAAAGATTTAGAGGAGGTAGAATATTTAAAGTGCATCCAGGAGAACATTATGAACTAATACATGGATAATCATACTAAACAAAGTAATAATGGATCTAATCTTTAGAAATGTCATCAGGCTAGGGATTGAAGACTTGGTGGGAGAGCATTTCCGAGATAGTGACCATACAGTAACTCTATAGTTTGAAGGTTGGAGTTGAGAAGGACAAGGAGAGACTGAAAATGACGGTCCTGAATTGGATGAAGGCTGATCAGATGGAACCTATCAAAAGTAGACAGGACATTGCGACTTGCAGATAAGTCTACAAGCGGCCAGTGGAAGCCATTCCAAAGTGATGGTGCGGGTAAGAATCAGAAGTTCAAGGAACCCTGGATGTCATGGGACATTGAGGGTTGATTTGAAGAAAAAGTAACAAGTAAGGTTAGGAGAAAAGTAAGCAAAGCATAAAAGTCCTTAAAAAATTAGCTGCACTAAGAAAGTCATAAAATGGCACTAATGGCAAGATTAAGAAACATCTCAAAGCATTTTATAGATATATTAAGGGCAAAAGGATAGAGTACAACACATTATGAATGTGTGCACGGATGGAAGTGATTTCTGAAATGAATATTTCTCACCTGTCTTTGCTACAGAGGAGGACAAGTTAGCTGAGTGAATTCAGGAAGGGCAACTGTTGAATGTTAGGACAAATTACCATTGAGAAGGGGAAGAGATATTAGATATCACAGTGATCTTAAAAGTGGATAGATCCACATAGCCTGACAACATGACACATCCCAGGCTGCTATGAGAAGCAACAGGCCTCTGACAAAATCTTCAAACCTCCTCCGGCCACAGAAGAGGTAGCAGATGTATCGAGGACAGTGAATATAGAACCTGTATTGACAAAAGATAGTGGGGTAAGCCAGGAAATTATAGTGGTGGGAAATTATTGGAAAACTCTGAGAGACAAAAATGATCTGCACTTGGAGAGGATTTATTGGTCAAGAATAGTCTGCATGGCTTTGTTAAGGAGAGATCCTGGCTGACCAATCTGATTGAATTCTTTGGGGAAATGACCAAGTATGTAGGTGAGACGAGTGCAGTTGGCATAAATAACGTGGACTTCAGCATGACATTTGACAATGCCCACACTGAGGCTAGTCCAAAAGGTCGGTGAGACCCAAGGCAAGATGGAAAATTGGATCCAAAGTTTCTTGGTGAATAGGGTTATTTTTGTGCTTGCAATCCTGTGTCCTTTGTACACAGCAATCACTGCTGGAACTTTTGCCATTTGTTATGTACAATAACAATCTAAATATGAAATAGAAGCCATGGATTAGATGGATACAGAAGCTTTGAGAAACAAAATTGATAGTTAGATAGTTGATGGCCAGTATGGAGAGAGTGGGGCCTGTTGTCTTGCATAACTCTATGACCAAATTATACCAAGACTGAAAGTGAAATGAAGCTCTGCTTCACATTCCACATCTGTGTTCCCCAGAGGTGAAACAGATTAATAGAGAGAAACAAAGACAGAGAGAGAGAGAGAGAGAGAGAGAGAGAGAGAGAGAGAGAGAGAGAGAGAGAGAGAGGAAAGAGAGAGAGAGAGAGAGAAAGAGAGGAGAGAGAGAGAAAGAGAGAGAAAGAGAGATAGAGAGAAAGAGAGAGAAAAGAGAAAGAGAGAGAGAAAGAGAGAGAGAGAAAAGGAGAGAGAGAGAAAGAGAGAGAGAGAGAAAGAGAAGAGAGAGAGGGAGAGAGCGAGAGGGAGAGAGCGAGAGAGAGAGAGGCAGAGAGAGAGAGGGAGAGAGGGAGAGAGAGAGAGAGAGGGAGGGAGAGGGAGGGAGAGGGAGAGGGAGAGGGAGAGGGAGAGAGATAGAGAGAGAGAGATGGTCAGGCTAGAGTCGGCTGCCTGCCCCTCTTTCGGGCCTACGTCCGTGCACGTGTGTCCCTGGAGAGGGAACACGAGGTGTCCACGGGGACTCTGGAGGCCTTCCGTCAACGCTGGTCACCACGTGGGGTTGGGAGTATTGTAAACAATGAATGTACTGTTGTACTACAATGATTTGTTTGTTATAGTGTTATTTTTGATTATGTTTTGATGTGTTGTATTATATGATTGTGTTGAATAAAGTTTTTGGAAAATGAAAAAAAAAGAGCTATGCAGAGACAGAGAGGGAAAGACAGACAGAAGAGGTAGGTCGAGAACATTGTGAATAATGACTGTACCATTGTACTATAATAATTGCTTGATGTATTGTAACTTCTGAATGGGTTTTTGATGTCTTGTATTATGCATTTTGATGAATAAAGTCGTTGGAAATGGGGGAAAAAAGAGACAGAGAGAGAGAGAGAGAGAGAGACAGAGACAGAAAGACAGAGAGAGAGAGAGACTCATGGTGTCAGGAAGCAGCCTGACACATAGAAAATGATTATGGACTCTCAAATGCCAAAAAGGCCATGGGTGAAAATATACATTTTTAAATAGAGTACAATAGATATTGCTGGGCAAGGAGAGTGAGCATTTTGGAAGCATGTGAAGAGATGGAGGTAAAATACAGATATTTAACAGTGGGAAAAGTTTGACAGGTTGAATGTTTCATCATATTCTAATGAACTTCACCTGACACCTGACATAATTCAAACCCCTGACATTTGATAACCTGGATCAGATGGGGTTTTTTCCAGCAATGCTAATCCAAGTTGAAAAAGGTCCAAACTCTGTCCACAACGGCAGACAAACTATACTTTCCACAGACGATGCACTGTTGCAAATAGTGACAGAAGCCGTGTCACTCACAATGTATTAAGACAGTGTCCGATAAATACTGGCAGAGAAAAGAGCACTCAATGTTGACCTAGTGGATAGGAGCCAGTGTTTACACAAACCTGAAGGACAACTGGCTTTGTGCTTGACTCTTTGTGGAAGTTCAGTGCTTTCCTGTGGCAGTCCGCTGTTTATCAAGTGGGATCTTGAACATTATCTCCACCACTATCTTGAACAGCTAGTGGTGAGTTCTTGGAGATTTTGTTATCCCTTAACTCTCTTCCCTCATGATTGGCCCTGCTTGAGTTGTTCAAGTTTCTTCTTCAACAAGCTGTAGTTCTCTGCAATCCCAGGCGAGGCCGAGTCAAGTTTCAGTGCAAACTCGTACCGCTCCTGGGCCAGATCCAGCCTTCCCCAACGGTGGTAAAGTACAGCTGTAAGAGAATGCACACACTCAGTGAACCAGATCTGGCAAAAAACACAAATGGCTTTAGTGCAGGTAAAATTGAGCTTTAAGGAAAAATTGGATAGCTTCAGATTTTTACTTTGAACAGAGCAGCCTGAAGGATAATTACCTGATGTTTACAAAATGGTTAGGGGCTTAGAAAGAGTAAATAGGAGGTTCCTGTTTCTGATAACTGAGGTGTCAAAAACCAAGGGGAAATAATTGAAAGAAGGATCAGCACGGAGATGAGGAAAATGTTATCATTCAAAGGATGGTGGGGTTTGTAACTCAGGGTGGGAGAGGCAAACATCATCATGTTGCAAAAGCTCAGGGTGACTTGAACAGCGGCAAAAGGCAGGGCCACTGACCTAGTCTGGAAGGTTGAATGAGATTGTACAACTAGTTTTTAACCAGTACAAACACCATGGGCCAAATGGCCTCCTTCATTATTGCAAATCTTCTATGATTCTAACTCCTCCTTTTGATGGTGTACTGTTGGATAAATACATTATATTTCTGATATATCTGTTTATTACTAGTGGGTTTTTTAAATACCATATTCAATTATTTTCACGAGCATTCTACACAATGGAAAAGTCTTTTTTGACTGAAATTATGACCTTTCGTTATAATACACAGGCTCACCATCTGTTCGCCTTCTAATGTCCCTCTCATTGCATAACAACATCCAATGATACAGCAAAACGTTCTATAAAGTTATCCAAAAAGTTATCTGCCACCCAGACCCACAAAATAAACAGGGGATGGCAAGAAGATCATTGGTATTGGTTTATTATTGTCACGTGCACCAAGAGACAGTGAAAATCTTTGCGTGTTATCCAGGCAAATCATACATGAGTACAATCAAAAAATGCATGTGTACGGAGGTTTAGGATGGTAATTCCAGAACTTGGAGCCTTGGCAGCTGGAGGCATAGTTGTCTGCAATGGAGCAACTGAATTCAGGAATGGACGAGACACGTTGGGGGAGTTCAGAATTCTTATTTTGGGTAGGAGGACATTAGAGATGGGGAGGGAATGAGACCACCACAGGTTTTCTAAAATGGAATCACTGTCACACCACGAGCCAATATAGGCCAGCAAGCACAGGGGACCTAGTGCCTGCTGCGACAAGAATTCAAATCAGATCTTAAAGGGGCATGGTTAAGTCCTAAGTTGACGCCAACCATTGTTTATGATGAGCTCTTACAATATCTTCAACATACATATATCTCAATATATTTACATTCAGTAATCAAACACTTTGTACTTTTACTTACAAGTCAATGTTAATTAATTTATCTTAATCAAAATAACTCAGCGATCATTAGCTTTTGGAACTATTTTTAAACAATGTCAAGGTAAATACATCAGCCCACCACTCCTTTGAGGGGTTTGAGAACCACTAAGTGAAAAGGTTAACTACAATCTCACGGACTGATGGGCTAGTTTGTTTCCACTAGGATGTTCCCACTAGTTGGAGAGTCCAGGACTAGAGGTCATAGCCTCAGAATTAAAGGACGTTCGTTTAGGAAGATGCGGGGAAGTTTATTTGGTCAGATGGTGGTGAATTGTGGAATTATTTGCCACAGAAGCCTGTGGAGGCCTAGTCCGTGGATATTTTTAAGGCAGAGATAGATAGATTCTTGATTAGTACAGGTGTCAGAGGTTATAGAGATAAGGCAGGAGAATGGGGTTAGGAGGGAGATATAGATCAGCCATGATTGAATGGTGTAGGAGACTTGATGGGCCGAATGGCCTAATTCTACTATTCCTTATGACCTTAGTTTGAGGAACCTCCTCAAACCGCTCAAATATTCTGGACTGCAGGTGTGCTCCTGCCTCTAATATTCTTGTTGGGGAAATGCAAAGGATACTAGGTGATAAGTGAAGGATCGGTTTATCTTGAAAAATAATTCTGCAATCACAGACTTTTGGCTCTTTAAACGATACCAAAGTAAATGTAACAGTAGGAAAAAATAGAATTCTCTGTACTTCATCAAAATCTGGGAAGACGTAAAATTGGCATAAAAACAATCAATTAAAGTAATTTACAGGTACTACATTTACAATAACACATACCTAAATTTCCATGATAGCTTGCTATATTAGGATGAATTTGAAGCGCTTTTAGAAACAGATTCTCTGACTCCTGTGTGAATAAATTCAGTCAACGATTCAATTTTAAAATGATCAAAGTAAATGAGCACTACAATTTAAAGTTTTCATAGTTATTGATACCTTTGTTTTAACAATAAATTGCAGTGTTTCCCTGGTTACATATCCATACCCTTGTCGTTGTTGTTGCTTGGCTCAGGGGACTGTCACTCTCTCTCCTCAGAGTTAGGTTCAAATCCTACTCCAGACACAGCCAGGTTGTCACCCCAAGTGCAGTCGTGAGGCTGGCATTCAAAATGGGTGTTTAAACAAAATTCTGATTGCTCTCTCTCTCTCTCTCGTGAATCCAAGAACCCATAGGAAATTTTTTGAAGAGGAGCTGAGAATTGTCCTGGACAGTACTAATCCTTAAATCAATGTCAATGGAACGAGTTAACTGGTCAGTCACTTTGTTGTTCATAGGAGCTCACTGCTGCAAACAGGCTGCCTCGCTTTCTACATTACTAAATAACCACACCAAAGGTATTTCTTCAGTCAAAAATGCTTTGGGATGTCCGGAGAATGTAAAAGTTACCTTAATTGTTTTTATCTTGGATTTTAATTGGTCCATCTGACAATGAAAGCGCCCTCACAACTATTAATCCATGGGAAAAGCTTCTTACTCATGTCGTTGCACAAGTGCCAGTATTGGTGCAGCACAAGTTGATACTTTGCTAAGAACATCAGCTTGGGTGGGCCATTGACTATGTGAAGTGGAATCCTAGCAGACAGGGCTCTGGTGGGGCAGCAGGGTTAAGATGCCATGGTAAATAAAATATCCCTCCCACCACAATAATAAACACCTGATGGTGTCACCAGCCACTTCTATGGATTGGAGCCTTCACATGGGATATCTGAAAGCTCTATCGCCATGACAGCTAGCGTAAAAGGACATAAAGTGCTGGAGTAACTCACTTGTTTAAGAAGGAACTGCAGTTGCTGGAAAATCGAAGGTAGACAAAAATGCTGGAGAAACTCAGCGGGTGATGCAGCATCTATGGAGCGACGGAAATAGGCAAAGTTTCGGGTTGAGACCCTTCTTCAGAATGATGTGAGGGTGGGGGGGGGGGGGGGGGGGCGGTGGCAGTGGGCTGAGGGAGAGCTGGGAAGGGGAGGAGAAAGCTTGGCCAGGCAGCATCTCTGGAGAACATGGATAGGTGATATTTCGGGTCAGGACTTTGTTTCTACTTTGCATGTATATTTTTATATTTTCCTATCTTATGTCAACTTTTTAACTGAATTGCCTCAATATTATTTAAGTCTCACAAAATGCCTATAATCTTTGGCATCCTTCTCACCCCAGCCCCATCTCAGGAGGTTGGCAACTATTGAGCTACATGAACAACACAGTCTCACTGAATGGTTCAAGGAACCATTTGATATGGTTCTGCTTGAGTACTTGATCAAAAATTGCAAAAGCAAACCCAGTGATGTGAAAGGTGGATTGAAAGCACACAATCCCAGAAACCCAACAGTGAAGTTGTCTGTGTGTGCCAGGCACGTTCAATAAAATACATTCAACATCTCCAACTTGTGACAACTCACCTTATATTTCTTTAATTTACCAAGCACATTCGCAAAGGAAAACATTATGGTATGATCATTGGGTAGCATTTTTAGAGCCTCCTTTCCAACTGCTTCAGCTTTTGCTAAATTGCCTGGTTATTAAAGCAACACAGGTTTAGAACATGAAAAAACCCAGTGCAACAACAGTTAGAATTAGACAGGATTCATGGGATTGCAACCTTCACATGGTCCACCCTGTTTCAACTAATGCAATCAACGCGACGTGCACAAACAAGATCAAATAGAACAAGTTGACCTACAACTTTAGGCTGTGCACGCAAGCAGAAGAAGAAGATCTGTACAGTTTGAGAACTTCTTTATGTAACAAGTTGTGAACTGGTATATCCTACATGAAAGGGTGTGGAAGCAGATTCCACAGATACCGTTACAAGATTTGTAGCCTGATCCACGGAACAAAAGGAATATTCATTCCACTTTTAGTTTAAAAAAGCAACTTGAGAAATTTGACACGTATCTAATACCTTAACAGGAGCTTGTTTTTGAGCCTGGCTCTGTGAGTTTACACAACTATTAGTTTTAGGGGTGTGGTCCACTCAGACAACAGGATAATACATTCATGTGCATCATAGTAAGGTGAACAAGACATATTATTTTAGTGGGCAAACACCTCAATGTTGCAGTAAAAACTGGTCCCACTTAGCAATTGGAAAGTCATTACAAATTATGTTTATCTGTCCATAAAGTGATCCATAAAGGCTGTTGAGAATGGGTTGAGCCATGAGGTTATATACACACACAGCATGCTGTAAAGACACAGCGCCTGAGTCCCAGGTACGATCTTCACCGTGGGTTCTTACAGTGCTGAGTTTGCACATTCTCCCTGTGACTGCGTAGTTTTTCTCCCACATCCCAATGATATGCGGGTTGATTGGTTAATAGATCCTTTTTAATTGTGTGTGGTGAATGCGAGACATGGGAGGAGTTTGTGAGAATGTGCGAATAAAAAATGGGGATTAACATGGTGTTAGTGCAAATAAGTGTTCAATGGTCTGTGTACACTCAGTGGGCTGAAGGGCCAGTCTCCATTTCACATTTCTCCATCACTCAATGTCGCTGTCCCAACTTCATTTAAAATACATTGTTTGACCTCAATACCCAAGGAAAGATGTCCTGTCCCATGTTGTAAAGTGGAAAGAATACAAAGCAAAAGGGCTTAGCATCTAAAAGCCAGCACATGTCACCGCCAACTATCTGTTCCAGAGTGCAGCTTGCATCTGTTGTAACCAGTATTACAGTATTACTGTCCAAACATGGCATATAAAACCTTTGTCCGTCACTTGCAGGACCTGTTAGGCTAGATTCTATTGAGTTAAGAGTGTTTAATTATCATAAGTACTGAAAACAGAACATTAGATTCTTACTTGCAGCAGCATAACAAGTCTGTAAATACTGTAATTATAGATAACACTAGACTAAGTGGGACCCGTTGGGTCCCCCAACGCAATATTCCACCTCTCCACCAATTCTAATATTGGTGGCCAGTGGGGGGAGGGGGGGGGGTATTGTGGCCTAAAGGGACTGGTCTCCAGAGGGCTAGTATGGACATTGTGGGTCAAATGGATTCTTGGGATGACAGCTCAGTCACTCAAGCCTGATGTGCTGGCAGCTCACTCACGGTTGGTGGGCGAGCAGTTGACTCACGGCTATTCCTTGAAATTCCATTTCAAGCAGGGTGCAAGGCCACCAAATTCAAATGCAGTTTCCTACCATTTCAAGCAGGGTGCAAGGCCACCAAATTCAGGTGCAGTTTCCTACCACTTCAAGCAGGGTGCAAGATCACCAAATTCAAATGCAGTTTCATACCACTTCAAGCAGGGTGCAGGGCCACCACATTCAAGTGCAGTTTCATGCCATTTCATGCAGGGTGCAAGGTCACCAAATTCAAGTGCAGTTTCATACCACTTCATGCAGGGTGCAAGGTCACCAAATTCAAATGTAGTTTCATACCATTTCATGCAGGGTGCAAGGCCACCACATTCAAACGCAGTTTCATACCATTTCAAGCAGGGTGGAACCACCATAAACCCACCATAAAACCACACAAAACACCACATAAACACCACACTCACAGTTCAGTAGACCTTCAGTGTGTTCAGTTGATTCACAGCTCAGACAGAGTCATGACCTCTCCCTCCCCCATCCTGCAGAGACTGAGCCACACCCACACTTCCGGGTTTTATAATCCCTCCCACCGGAAGGGGCCATTTGCAGTGCAGCATTTCAAAGCAAGCCCCACCGACAACCATTTGCAGTGCAGCATTTCAAAGCAAGCCCCAGCAACAAACATTTGCAGTGCAGCATTTCAAAGCAACCACATTTTCATTTTCAAACCACATTAAGGGCACTCACAGTTGAGTAGACATGTGTTCAGTGTTATTCACAGCTCAGAGAGACGTGACCCGCTTGCTTCCTCCATCTTGCAGAGATTGAGTGAGGCACAACACTTCCGGGTTTTATAGTCCCTCCCCCCTCCCACCAGCAGGGGCAGCAGAGAGAATGTCAACATTTTTTAAACATTAATAACTCTTTTATTTTTAATCAATGGGAAAAATCCTATTGTCCTGCGCAGCAGAGGGGGACTCTGAGTAAGATGGAAAAAAATCACAGCCGTAAGTGGCAGCGTTTTTTCAAAAATCAGGAAACAGGAATACAGGAAGTGGTCAAGAGCTTACTTTTAGTAATATAGACAATAAACATAAAATAAACAACAAAGTTCAATAAATAAAAAACAATAATAATGCAAAAGAAAAGCCCAAAGTCCCTAGTTCGTAATTTAGTTGGTGTTTGGAATATAATTGGTGTCTGATACTTTTAAACCCACAAAGAGCTTGTGGCAAGGTGAATTTCATCACCATTTTTTTCATACATCCATTATTCTTCCTGCAGGACAATGGACTACAATTTTACTTCCAAGTCCATTATATGTTTTAATGTATTGATCACATATAAAATTATATTGAAAAAGAGGCTGGACACTGTAGCAGGCTGAATCCTGAGCAAAAAAACAAATTGTTGCAGGAATAGTGCGTAGGCTCCATCTGCGGAGGGAAATGGACAGATGATTTTTCAGGCTGGGACCCTCTTTACACTGATCAGTGAAACGATGGCTGTCCTTTACATAAAATAAATAATTTTCCACTAGTTACCTGTGTTATCAAGTAGTATGATCATGTTATTCCAAGCCAAACCATGGTTAGGCTTGAGAAGTGTAGCATTCTGCCATGCATTGAGGGCATCTACATTCCGATGAAGATCTGCATACTAAAATCAAAGGAAAGAACAGAATAATCTAAACTCAGGGAAGTCCTAGTAATAACAACCTTTTGTACTATGCAAATAGACATGTCTCTCTCCCTTGAGTCTCTTAGTGCATTTTATATGTTATCATTTCATACCCATTAGAGACCAAGTGAAGGGGACCAATGATATGTTACTCACCAAAGGAAGTCTCCCAGCCTAACACATTAATAATCAGAAGAATAGTTGGAAGGTAATACAGGAATTCAACAATAATCCAAAATATATTTGTAATGCAAAGGCACAGTTGAAGTATATTTATCAGGCACAATAGCTTGAAGCAATAAAATAAATAGGTTGTAACAGCACCAATACCCAAGAGTGAAGCATAAAAGCATGTAGATGCTCCACGTTGCCTGGTGTTTCTGTCTGGCATTGGTCTCCTCCCTCCTCCACTACCCCACACTGTCCCCTTACCATCCCCTTACTCCTCTTTCCCCTTCCTTAAACCTGTCTCTGCTCTTTACCTAAACTTCTCCACCTGGTAGTGCGTACCTCGTTCTCCCGTTTCTCTGGGAAAGAAGTAATTGTGTTTCTGGATGGATTTATTAGTGACTGGAAATGGAAAAGCCTCATCAAGAATGACAACAGTTTGAGAAAAATAGCAGAAGCTCGATCTCTGAATTCAGACACATTGACCCCCAACTCCACACTTACCAGCCGCCCTAGATTGTAGTAACAGTCTGGATATCTTTTCCTGTATCTTATTGCTGTCCGGTAACTTTTCTCAGCCTCTTCAAATTTTCTCAAACTATTTTGTACAATCCCCAGATTCATCCAAGCCGCTGCAAAATCAGGCCTGTACATTAGAAACCAAGTGTGAAAACTAGATCCTCGTGCTTCCACAGATCGTACTGACACAGAATTATATCGAAAGTATCCTCATAAATAGGACATTTGGCTCTTGTGCTACATTCTTCCTCACAGACTTCATATACAGTATAACGTCAAGACATAATGAATAAAAATTGAATATTAAGTTCAGCAACATTTTGAGGTACTAGTGTTGATGTTTACCACCTTAGATTTTGATATATGTAAATATAACAAGGAAACATTTGTAGAATTATAATGCACCTTATTGACATACTCTCCCCAAAGAAAACTGACTGAAATAAGACACGAGGAACTGCAGGTGCTGGAACCTGGCGTAGAAGACAAAGTGCTGGAGTGACTCAGCAGATCAGCCAACATCTCTGGAGGACATGGATAGATGATGTTTTGGGTTGGGACTACTTCAGTACTTTGTGTTCTGAGTAAATTTAGATCTAACACAAGACGTACTGAATGGCCACAGCTCTGGACAGTAACTGCTCAGCTTCATGAAGTTCCTTCCTTTCTTTCAAGATGTTTCCAAGATTGTTCATAGCATGAACGTACTTTGGATGGAGCCTGGAAAAAAAAGGGGCTTTTATCATTTCTCTACAAAAGGATAGAGAAAGCTGTGTCCAATTAAAAGGAGAAATTTGCGGCAGCTGCAGAGTACTAGAACTAATTAATTCAACAATACCTCACAGCTTCTCTGTAGAACTGGATTGCAGACTCTTCCCTTCCTTGGTCAGCTAAGTTTTTGCCAACATTATAGTGCACCTGCAATGAAACAGAGTGTAGGTATGTTACAAAACTTACCTTGAGCAGCGCTGCAGTTCTGCCGCTCCCCTTGTCCGCGACTTTGGCGCCGTTCACAGGGGGGCGGGCTTAAAGTGCCGTTTTTCCACAGGCAGGGAAAATTGATCAATGTCGGGTGATTTCGTTGCGGAAGAAAAATCGCTCCGACATTTCATGAATGAAGGTATTTTAAAATTACTCTAAATTATTTATTAACTAGAGTAATTTAAAAATCACCTTCAAAAGCCGTGAGCGCCGACAACCGGAAGGATTTTGCATAGGGGAGAAAAAAAGGTAAATCGTTTATTTTTATATTAAAAGTTGGTTTTTCGGGAGGCTTTAATAACATTTTCATGTTGCGAAATGGGGTCCAAAAAAATGTGTGAACCAACAGTATTTTTCATACTGACTTCACCGCTAACCGCAACGTTCCAATCCACCGTATTCCACTAAAACCCACTCGCTAGTTGATTTAAATGGCCATTAATTTACAGGAATCAAACACTAAATTCCTTCCATTTGGCCCAGAAATTCATGAAAATGAGATTTAAAAATTATGTTATATTGTGGATTATTATGTGAATGTTATTTGGACACTTAGGCAATTAAAAAAAAGTTTATCTTTTCTTAAGAAATGGATAGATGTTTAGATCTACTCATTGAATTTTGTAATTAGCTACAATTAGATAACTAACTAATTATATCCTTTAATTTCAGGTCATCCAAGTAAGATTGTTTCATATTTGTTTCAGAATGCTTCAATCTATAATAACTGAAAATTTCATTGAGTTCTCTTAATTTTTAAGAAAGTTATGGGCTTTTAACTGTTCCAGATCACAGCTTTTGAGTTAAGTCAATTGAAAGGCAATGGGGAACAAGATGCTAATTTCCGAGTATGAAAATGGCCATAACTTTCTTAATACTGAAGATATGAAAGTGAATTAGGTGTCAAATTAAACTTCTTTTTATGCTTTATCTGATGGGATAAATTGCAGACTTGATTTTTAAAATCTCAAAATTTTGTAACATTGCTACAGAGTGCTGTGATAGGTGTGGTTCAACATACAGAAATCTGTTTGATCTTGTTATGTAGGAATGGCAATCCCGGACTTTGTGTACACAAAATATACCGGCAGTAGTACACTCAGGTGTCATCTTGCATCTGATTTCTCACACCGTGCTGGGAGAGGGGGAGTTGGAGATGGAACTATCACCACCAGATGCCCTGGCAGCAGTCCTGGATCATACAGGTTCTTTGACCTATGCAATATTAGCAGTCTTCACCCTCTGATTAAGGCAGGTCCTGCAAGTAATGTCGGTACTGCTTGCACACATCATGTTCAGAAAATTACACGAGTGATCTCCACGGTGCATTGCCTGCCAAATAATTGCACCGTATCTACACCCAACACTCCATGCAAGGAAGTGTGCTTTATGTGCACAGAGTTCTCATTAAACTGTTGGGCTTGATTTCAGAATTTGTGAACCTTTATCTGATTTGAACGACATGGGCTTTGTATTTCATTCTGCTTCCCAATGTGGCTCAGTGGTTAGCAATGCTCCTCTATACATTGTAAATGGATCAATTGTAATCATGTATTGTATTTCTGCTCACTGGTTAGCACGCAACAAAAGCTTTTCCCTGTACCTTGGTACACTTGACAATCAACTAAACTGAAATGGAAACTGAAAAAAGTCAGGACGATCAGGGTTCAAGCAATAGATGCTGCTTTTCAGATGAAATGTTATAACCTGACTCTGGAGAAGCCTAAAAACTCCCAATGCACTATTTTTAACAGAAGCAGTGCAGATTGTTTATAGGCTTGGAGGTACTGTTCATAAGGTCATGTTCATGTGATGGGAGCAGAATTAAGCCATTTGGCCTATCAAGTCTACTCCGCCACTCAATCATGGCTGATCTAACTCTCCCCCTCAACCCTATTCTCCTGCCTTCTCCCCATAACCCCTGACACCCGTACTAAACATGAAGCTATCTCTGCCTTAAAAATACCCATTGACTTGGCATCCACAGCCCTCTCTGGCAGTGAATTCCATAGATTCACCACCCTCTGACAAAATAAATTCCTCATTATCTCCTTCCTAAAGGAACATCCTTTTATTCTGAGGCTATGATCTCTGGTCCAAGACTCTCCCACTACAGGAAACATCCTCTCCACATCCACTCCATCCAAGCCTTTCATTATTCCTGTTCGGAGTATCCTTAGCAGGTTGGTACAGTGCTTTTTAAATGCCACATGCTGCAGTCACTGCATATCACCAGTGCAGATGATCGTTTAGGGTAGTGGATAGGCTGACAAAACAGATTTACTTCCTTATCCTTGAATGGAGGTTTAATCTGCACTTATCCAGCAAAGTGTAGTGTGTTTTCCCACTCTTCAGGCTGGTAGGCGACGAAAAGGCTTTAATACCTCATTTCATTACTCAGCAATGTACAAAGCATCGTCCGATTGCGAGCAGCAAAATGGTACAGGGGTAGAGTTGCTGCCTTAAAGTGCTTGAGACCCGGGTTGATCTTGACTATGGGTGCTGTCGATACAGTTTGTACACTCTCCCCGTGACCGCACGAGTTTACCCCGAGTGCTCCGGTTTCCTCCCACACTGCAAAGATGTACAGGTTTGTGGGTTAATTCTATGTATATTTTTAAGGCATAGATAGATAGGTTCTTCAATGGATATTTTTAAGGCAGGAATAGATAGATTCTTGATTAAGCAGGTGTCAGGGGTTATGGGGAGAGGGCAAGTGAATGGAGTTAGGAGAGAGAGATAGATCAGCCATGATTGAATGGCGGACTTGATGGGCCGAATGGCCTAATGCTGCTCCTATCACTTATGACCTAATTTGGCTTTGATTTAAAAAAAAAATTGGAAATTGTCCCTAGTGTGTAGAATAGTGCAGTGCACGGGGATGGCTGGTTGCGCCGACTCAGTGGGCTGAAGGACTTGTTTCCATGCTGTATCTCTAAACTAAACTAACCTATGCAAAAATAATTCAATCTACACTTCAAATTTTTCTTTCTATAAAAAGGAAGTGATCTTTCAATAAGATTCAACATCAGTTCTTTTAGTTTATTTTCAACAAGGTGTTATTTTAATTATTTTTATAGATGTAGAAATAAAATAATTTATTAAATTAAAATTCTTTGAAATGTGTACGTATCCTTACTTTGGCATTGAAGGGACACACAGACAAGGCACTTGTGAAGAGAGACTCCTCCGACCTCCAGTGATCACTGCGTCGGATACATTGCGTAATGTTCAGGATCACCATGCCCACCAGAGCCACAGAAAGGATGGTCTAAAGAAAATCACGGAGTAAAAATGATATTAGAAATTTGTCATTTGTGGCACCCACCTTCGTTTATTTTAAGTACAAAATGATTAAATCAATGACCTCCCACCTTGATTAGTCGCCCTTTCCTAGACAGAACACATATGGCGTAAGACAGGAGGATGCAGTAACCAGCACTGGAGAGGTAGATCACTCTCTCTGCAATCACAAACCCTACTCTGAAGAAAACATTAGACGCAGGGAGGAAGGGGATGATCACGAGGGTAATTCCAGAAGCAAGGATTCTGTAAGCACATGAAAATTAATCTGTTAGAAATTGTGCTTGGAATTAAGAAAAGTAATCTCAGATTAACATGCCAACATTAATTTTGTTCACACTTAATTTAGATACAATCTAATGAAAATTGCCTCAAAGTTAGTACAGAAATACTTTCAAACTTTTTAATAATCATGCTTTCACTGTAAAACCCATCTAGCCTCATTGGAGTCGGGTTACATTCCTTGCAAGAGGAAGTAAGGGTCAAGAAAATAAGATGGTTCTAAAAATTATCACATATTACCTGTGAGACAGTTACCTTTTGTGAATCAAACTAAGCCTTCGGGCGAAAAATGTCCTGATCTCCTGCCATAAAATCCCATTAGTTTGTATCTAAACGGCCTGCAAGTCCCCAAGCTAGCAATCTATCAGTGGCGTGAAGAACTCTGAGTAGAGTAATAGCTTGTATCTATGAACCTGCCATCACTTTGACAGTCAATAATAATTCCAATAGGAAACTCATTCCCAAAGAGAGTAACTGAAGCAAAGAGAGGAGCTACATCCCAGAGACAGCTGGTTAAATCCACCAGAGAGAGGGGAATATAAGGATGTGGTCATAGCAGGAGATGGAAACGAATGAAAGGAAATCCATGTGGGACACAAAGACTAGTTTGGAGCAAATGGGTTCAATGGCCTGTTTTTGCACTTTAAGTCTTAAGAGTAGCTTCCTCCTTGTATTAGTGCTTCACCATATTAAGTTTGCCATATATGTTGATATTCTCTGGCTTATAATATATAGGTTCTATTTTGAGGTGGCATTTTCAGCAAAGCGTTTATCAATTAACCCTTTCCCTGCCCCCTTTCCTGCCATTTCAACTATTCCTCCCAGAAGTCTCACTTACCCAATGTAAAACGGGAAAGTGCAAAATGACCAATTGATAGGGAACACTAGTTTTTCCTCCATAAATGCTCCAAAGGTCCTTAGGACAAGATGCAAGTATCCAGGTTTACCTCCCTCTACCTCTTCAGTTACTCGCACTCTTCTCACCTCTCCCCAGAGTCAACCAAATGCTTCCCTTTCCAATATTTCTCCACTTCCCCTTTGAAAGTTCCTACAGCATCTTCCACTGCTTGATTAGGCAGTACAGCAACTCATTGCATGAAAAAATTATTTCCCTCTCCCCTCTGGTTCATCTGCCAATCCCTCTCACTCACTGCCCTCTGAGCAATAACTCTTTTACCTTTGAGAAGTTTTTCCTCATTTATTCCATTAAAACTCTTCTTGATTTTGAATGTCTCAATTTAATCGTCAATCTATTCCCCAAGATGACCCCCCCCCCCCCCAACTCCTCTTGACACAGTGAAATTTGTTTTAAGAAAAACAATAAAAATAAAAATAAATTGTTAAGGAAACCCTTTTTAGATCTTAGATCTGAAATAATTAGCAGAAAATTCACAATTGAGCTGTAATGCCAGACACACAAGATAGCATTATAAAAACAAAGTGCGGGAAACACTGAGCAGTTCAGGCAGCATCTGTGGAAGGAAAATGCAAGAACAGGAGCAAGAGAAGGCCACTTGGCTCCCAAGTTCAGGGTGATCATGACTGATCTATGTTGGCCTCGGCTCCCTTTCTCCCTCCAATTCACATAACTCTTAATTTAAAAAATGTATCTAGGTCCATCTTAGTACTTCAAATGATCTAGCTCCTGGGACAGAGATTTCCAGATTCATCATGCTTGGCAATTTTTTTTTTTCTAGGTGGCAAAGATAGACACAAAAAGCTGGAGTAACTCAGCTGGACAGGCAGCAACTCTGGAGAGAAGGAATGGGTGACGTTTCAGGTTGAGACCCTTCAGACTCAACCCGACCCGAAACGTCACCCATTTCGTCTCCCCATAGATGCAGCCTGGCCCGCTGAGTTACTCCAGCTTTTTGTGTCCATCATCGGTTTAAATCAGTTCCTTCCTGCAAATTTCTAGATGTGTCTATTTTAAATAATTGGTCCTTCATCTTGTAACTTTTCGTAAGTTAACATTTCATGTCCAGAGCACAATGTGTCAGCTGTGTGCATGTGCACAGACTTTCCCCCACAAGCTTTCAACGTGCATGCAAAGAAAGTTACTTCATATGGAACTAGCAAGAGTGAATGTTTAAAACAAAAACAAATTTACCTTCTTTCATCTGGGTTTTTGGAGAATAAACCTTGCCATGTGATTCCAATAAGGAAGAACCAAAGTGTGAAAAGGGCAAGAATTCTAAAGTCGCCAACTGATTTAATCAGAGGTAAACAGCCCATCGACCAATCAAAGCACAGCCACCAGGGACACACAAGTAGCCATGCGTTCAGAGAGTAATAGTAATTATAATTAATAGTCTGTTAAATAAAATAAACAAGCCCAACATTAGTTTTTTTTAAATTGTACACCAAGCTGCTAAAATACTGGCCTTTACATCTCGTGAACCGGATGTTTAGATGACTACGACGTTTAGCTATCGCAATACAAAATCTTGATTAGACCATACCTGAAGCACTATGAGTACATCTGTGCTCTTACGAAGAATATGTTGGAGGGAGAGCACATTCTCTAAAATTGAACATAGAGTGTAAGAGTTAAATGACAAGGAATGTGACTTGTGTTGGCAAGTCTGAAATATTAATGAGACAAATCGGGGAGTATTCCCTAGAATTTAATGATTGTAAATAATTTCATCAAAGTTCTCAAGATATCCACGTGGATACGTGGAGAGAAGGAGAGAAACCCTTTTCGCTGGTTGGTGAATTCTGGAACGAGTGGCACAATCTTCAATTTGGAGCCAGATATTTCTGGATTAGGAGAGGAAACCCTTCCCTTCATAGAGAGTGGTGGGGGGGTTTAAACTCTCGTCTACAAATAACGGCTTTAGGTCAATTGTTTATCATTAGCATGCGACTGAGATTTTTGACAACCAAGATTTTAAGTAATTTGAGGGAAAAGGCAGGTCCACCAAGTCCTCATGACTCACAAAGGAGAGGGGCACAGACTTCCTGTGGAAAATAAAGAAATATGGATGTGCTTGGGCCATTGTCAATAACACTAAGGCTACATTGACATATGGGGTCAACCCATCATGGATATAACAACTTTGACATAGCTTTCAAGTTCCCAAAAATGACCACTCTTATTCTTGATCTGGGTTCTGGCCACCTACCCATCCCACGTTCCTGATTCCCAGTGTTCCCAAACTAGACCCTGGCCCGGCTGTATACCTATCATTGATATTTCATACTTGCCAACACGTCATCAAATGTAATCCATCTCATAGCAAACAGGATTCCCTGACTCTAAAGGGGAATGCTGTAGAGGAACTGACAATATTTACCAATAATCCAAGTAGTACATAGCCAACCTCACAAGTGTGCAGATTTGCAGATAATAATGAGGATGGTGTACATTGAATTTGTTGTTGATCATAACCTTACTAAATGGCTGAATTTGGCTGAGGGTTGAATGATTACCTCTTCTTCCTATAAAAGTAACACTAAATAAAAGATTAATCATACACTATGATACATCGCAAACTAAGCAATTATTTACTGAGTGATGGCTCACAGTACATTCAGTTTTAAGTATTCCATGCTGTTCCAAGCAGCTTCAAGGAGTGAGATCCTTCCTTTCCCATTCAACGCCATCATCTTCAGCCCCATTTACCAATCACGTCCCAGCCTTTATTGTTCTCTCTACCCCTCTCTCCCCAATTTGACTCCATCCACTAATTCAACCCTCCTCACCTAGATCCTCCTCCCCTCCACTTTTTCAGTCCAGAGGAAAGGTCTCCTCCTGAAATGTTGACTGCCCATTTCCATTCATAACTACAACTTCCCTAAACTATCCACACACGATCAATCCCAGCTTTTCCCATCATTCATTCGTGTAAATATTCCAGGTAATCTCCTCTGCACCCACTCAAAGGGCATGACCACATTAAAAAAAAAGTTCAATTGAAAATGTTCCATTGAAATGGAAATAGGACTATTTCTCCAGCTAAGCACCAACCAGTTATATATACAGACACCTCGCGTTTTATGTGTGCTTGATTTACGCACTTGTCTAATTATTACCAAAGTTTAATTTACCCGATCCTATTTTTGGAATAACTCATTCAAATATATGCCTGGCAAACTTACACATCAGCTTTCAAAGTTATCTTGCAAATTCAGTTTTGCTAAACAGAAACAAAGTAAAAATGATTGCCTGCAGCTGTTAGGTTGTATGTTTAAATGTATCTGCCTTTGGGATATATTATCCTAATTTACACCAGTTATTTTCCTCAGTTTTATGCTCCGACAGTTAGCATAATGCATTTCAGAAAGCTTTATAATGTTGTTTGCTGTGATTTGCACTCATTCATTTCAATTGGCACCGTAGTTGCGTGCGGCGTTGGGAATATATTCGATTTACGTGCTTTTTGATTTTCACAATTTTTTTAAGCCCATAACTCATGAAAATGCGAGTTGCCTGTAATGCACAATTCCCCTCTTCAAGATGGAGAATTGGACATAACAGATGGAAACTTAATGCATACTTTGATTAGGAAACATACACTTTAAAATTCATAATCTATAAAAATGTATAATATCTGGATACAGAAAATGTAGAAACGAACAGAAGGTTATGCTGATGGGAAAATGTGATGAGGTTTGAGAAGAGCATTGTGGATCATGATGTGCAACTTAACTGCAGCACAGATATATTCACAACATAAATAGCATCTTAAAATGTAAAGGCCTTGCTAGCTTTCGATTACAGTAACGTAGACCGCTTCATTTTTAAAATGAGTGCTGCAAGCTTACTCGCACGAGGGAGCTGTCTGCAAATGACGCCGGGTTATCAACCTCAGTGAACGCTGGAGGGCCCGTACCCATGATCCTCCAGCGACCGTACAGCAGCGCCGCCCCGCCAGAAGACACCAGGAGAACCCGGGTAACAAATCCTCTTTTCCAGCTTAGACTTCTCTGTGAAGCAAATGGATACAAAATTAAAGGAACTGGTACAGATAAAAATGTCAAAATATCCTAAAATTGCCTATTTGTTAAATAAACACATGACCTCTATCAACTTAATTTTTTTGACAAAAGCAATTTGCTGTAAATGACTTACACAGAATGTACTAAACAGAAGCAGCCACCCCATGCTGATGTTTCTATATCAACCATATCCAATCCTTTGCCATCTCCCCTTTTACCAACACCTCGTGTATTTATCCAGCTTCCTCTCCAACTCATCCCTACTCTTTACCTTCACTCTTCCCTGTGGGTGCCAATTCCCCAATTTTCCAATCCTTGCTACTGGATTTATCAGTTGCCCTTTACTACTGACACCCTCCACTTTTACAAAGCACCTCCATGTTTAACCTGCACAGGTTCTGCTACCCAAGTCTCTGGTCTCACAAATCTGCTCACATGCGTTCATTCATTTAACCTAACCAAACAATATTAAAATAATGCTTTGTTTTCTTGGGTTACTGACCCTTCTGTTTAGTCGAAGCACTTTCAATCTGTAAAATATTACTTTTAAGTTAATCTCCATTATATGTTGGAGCCAGTGTTTACAGGAATCAACCAGGGAAATGGAGTTAACCCAGAAATCAGCTCAGCCTCAATTTACGATACGATACAATAGAACTTTACTTATCCCAGAAAGGAAATTGATCTGCCAACAGTCATAAAACACATAAAATATAAGTGACATGGAAAGGATTTGGGATGTGCAAAGATTTGGGTGGGGGGGGGGGGGGAGGGTTTGGGGAGTCTACCCCATGACGGAGGGGGGAGGAGTTGTACAGTTTGATAGCCACAGGGAAGAAGGATCTCCTGTGGCGTTCTGTACTGCATCTTGGAGGAACCATTCTGTTGCTGAAGGTACTCCTCAGACTGACTAATGTGTCATGGAGAGGGTGAGCTGTGTTGTCCAGGATGCTCCACAGTTTGAGGAGCATCCTCCCCTCCAAGACACCTACCATGAATCCAACTCCGCCCCCAAGAGAGAACCATCCTTCCTAATGAGTTAGTTAATCCTGTAGGCGTCCGCGGCCTTGGCCCTGTTGCCCCAGCACACAACAGCGAAGAAGATGGCACTGGCAACCACCGATTGGTAGAACATCTGCAGATTGGTAGAGCATCTGCTGCAGGTGTTGAAGGAACGGAGCCTTCTCAAAAAGTACAGTTGGTCCTATCCGTTCTTGTACAGCGCTTCAGCGTTCCTGGACCAGTCCAGCTTACAGTCCAGATACACTCCAAGGTACTTGTACTTTGGATTAGATGTTTACAATCTAATTTAAGAGCAGAATCGTGGGGCAATATGGCCAACTCCTTCTCCAAGGTCTTGTCTGCTTTTATTTCCAGTGGAAAGATGGACTGAATAGTATGAACTGTGTTCATCAACTATCAGGTAATACAAAAGGCCCGTGAGTTGCCAGGATTACTTCCAGATTAAACACGCAGACATCTGTCGTGTGTGGCAAGGCTTGTGTGCTATAATGGGGCTACAAAATGAGTTGGGCAATCATCAGCAACAATGCATCTCTCCCAGACTAGCCAGACAACCTATGGTCAGTGAAATGATGTTTCTTGCCCAGTCAGGCTCAGGTGCACCTGCACCCAGATTGGCCTTTTTGTGAACGAACCCATGGAAAACAACTGGACTGGATAGAGTCCCTAAAAGGTCCCGAAAGGTCTGAATGACAATAAATAAAGGTAATCTGAGGTAATCTGAGAACCTGTGTGGACCAGCTGGCAGAAGTATTTGCAACACCTTTAACCTCTGCCTACTCCAGACTGAGGGTCCCATCTGATTTGAGAAGACTATTATGAGCCCGGAGTCAAAGAAAAGCAAGGTAACGTGTCTTAATGACTATCACTTGGTGGCTCTGATATCAAGCATTGTGAAACATAGAAACATAGAGCTACAAGAGACTAATCATGGTGCACTCCAGCCATGCAGACAGCCATGATTCACTGCAAGTGTCTACATCACAACAGGTCCATGACAGCCACCATCTCCCTAGCCATATATTAATCCCTGGAACATATGGATTACAAGGACACCTGCGTTAGATTCCTATTTATTAACTGTGTCTCTGTCTTCAACACCATAATTCCAACCAATTTTTATCACCATTCCCTGCCTCAGAAGGCAGTGGAGGCCAATTCTCTGGATGTTTTCAAGAGAGAGTTAGATAGAGCTCTTAAGGAAAGTGGAGTCAGGGGATATGGCGAGAAGGCAGAAACGGGGTACTGATTGTGGATGATCAGCCATGATCATAATGAATGGCGGTTCTGGCTCGAAGGGCCAAATGGCCTACTCCTGCACCTATTGTCGATTGTCTATTGAACTATAGTCTGCAACTGGATCCTCCAGCTGGCCCAGATGGAGTTCCTGGCCATGTCAGTAGCTTTGCAGGCCATCTAGTGGGAGTATTCGCGAACATCTTTAATCTCACCAAACCCCATTCTGAGGTATCCACCTGCTTCAAGAAGACCATCATTTTCCCAGTCCCAAAGAAAAGCAAGGCCTAAATGACTACCGTGCAGTGGCCTTGACATCCACCATCATTAAATGTTTTGAGAGGCTAGTTATGGAACGCATTAACTCCAGTCTACCCAGCGGCCATGATCCACTGAAGTTTGCCTACCGCCCCAACAGGACCACGGATTAATCCATCATCCTAGCCTTACACTCATCCCTAGAACAACTGGATAAGAGAGACACCTACGTCAGACTCCTATTCATAGACTACAGCTCTGCCTTTAATACCATTATCTCCATCCAAGCTGATCACCAAATTAGCGGGACTTGGCGTCAGCACTCATTTCTGCCACTGGATCCTCGACTCCTGACCAACAGACCCCAATCAGTGAGGATAGGGGACAAATCAAACTCCACGATAGTCCTTAACACAGTGCCTCCACAAGGATGGGTTCTCAGCCCCCCTTCACACAAACCAACCTCCCTTCTATTGACTTCATTTATACCTCACGCTGCCTCAGCAAGGCCAGCAGCATAATCAAGGACGACTCGTACCCTGGCCACTCCCTCTTCTTCTTTCTCCCATCAGGCAAAAGGTATAGAAGTGTGAAAACACACGTCATCAGATTCGGGGACAGTTTCTTCCCAGCTGTTATCAGGCAACTGAATCATCCTACTACAACCAGAGAGCAGTGCTGAACTACTATTTGCCTCTTTGATGACCCTTGGACTATCCTTGATCGGACTTTGCTGGCTTTACCTTGCACTAAACATTACCATGTATCTGAATTGATTGTAATCATGTCTTTCTGCTGACTGGTTAGCATGCAACAAAAAGCTTTTCACTGTACCTCAGTACACATAACAATAAATTAAACCGAACTAGAGTATATTGGGTATCTTGAATAGATTACAATAGCAGGGCTCTCGCTTAACTTGTTTTCCCTGTTGCCAACTTGGCAGCTTTTTAGGTTGCCAAATGACAGTTTAGGTGGTCATTTAAGATGGCTTGCATGACACGTGCGATAATGTGCTTGGACAAATTGCGTAGTTACCAGTCAGAATTATGGTCAATGAAGCATTCACATATTATTTTTGCTTCAAATAAAATCACAAACTAAACATATTCACCAATCAAGACATGATATATACCACAACGACATGCCGCAAAATTACAATACAGTATCTCAACTCTTTTTACACATTACAATTTCTATTATTTCTTTCCACTTCCAAACAAAAATGTGGTTGGATTATTCAGCAATCGGTGCGGAATGGATGGATTGAGGCAGGTGAATTAGTACGTGTTGGTTGGAGTATGTAAAATTGTGAGGGGAGAGCAAGGGGGATGTCAGTGGTGTTGAATGGGGGTAGACAAAAATGCTGGAGAAATTCAGCAGGTGAGGCAGCATCTATGGAGCGAAGGAAATAGGCAACATTTCGGGTCGAGACCCTTCTTCAGACTGTTCCCCCCATTCTTCTTAAATGGGGGGATCAGTACAGGATGGATTGGGGGGGGGGATCAGCACAGGATGAATGGGGGGGGGGGGTCAGTACAGGATGAATGGGGGGGATCAGTACAGGATGAATGGGGGGGGGGGGGGGGTGGCCAGGACAGTGTGGATCGGAGGGTCTGTGCAGGATGAATGGGAGATTACTACAGGATGAATGAAGGGATCAGTATTGGATGAATGGGGGATCGGTAAGGGATGAATGAGGGGATCAGTAGAGGATGCACGAGGGGATCCGTTATCAGGGTGATAGCGGCCGCTGCTTGCAAATCCACCAACGGCACTTTCAAAACAACCCCTCTCGCATGCTGAGGCCGGGAGGAGGGAGGGAGGGAGGGAGAGGGAGGCCTCCTTCCGCCGGGCGGGGTGCGGGAGGAGGAGGTGGTGGAGCCGCTATCGCGGCCCCTGCTGCCGCTGTTCGGGGCCCGTTATTCGCTCCTACCCTTCGTCACCACGCACTTAGTATCTTTGCCCCGCAATACAGCAGCCACCGAACGTCACGTTCCTATTCTCCAGAGATGCTGCCTGACCCGTGGAGTTACTCCAGTTTTTTGTGTCTATCGGTGTAAACCAGTATCTGCTTGCCAAGCTGGCCAAAATGACTCGGTATTTAAGTTGCCCGGCGGCACTTTGGGTGGTCAATGGCACCCGGGCAACTGCTAATTTCGAGCCCTGCAATAGGTGCTATATAAAAAGAATCAAGTCTTACCTCAGGTGTTTTGTCTTTTCCTAACAGAGTCACACCTAGTTGCAAGATATCCATTTTGCAGACTACAAGTGCATCAAACACTATGTTCACCCCCTGTGAATGCAGAAAAAGAATGGCACAAGTAAGCCTAATGTTAATTAAACCCAAACAATAGCACAAAGAGACCAGCAAAAGCGGAACGACTGTTTACCACTATAAGCAACGTATTTTCTCACCAGTACTGTGATACCCTGCTCCTTGCAAAGCATTGCAACTGCACATAACAACAAGCTGGCAAAGATCCAATGAAGGGAAAACTCTGCAGCCACATCATCTGGAATAAAATAAAATGCATTAATTGGCCTTAATTCAGATTTTACAACTACCACAGCATGAAACATTCCTGTTTGTTGCAACATTCATGTTCTTGCTCTTGCTCTCTGTCTCAATCCCTGTCTTTCATGCCCAGATTACCAAGTCTACTTCACTAGTTTAGAAGTACACAGTGACCTCCAGTGTGTGGCACAAGCATTTTACAAGTAAATGCACAAAGCAATTATACCTACATTTCCTGAAGGCTTTACAGTAGCTGATGAAGGACAATAGAAAGAACAGAGCACAGAGCAGGTCTGCTCTGCCAACAATCCCAGCAACCTAGAGGACACAAATCAAAGAGATGAATGAGTTCCGCTCTTGCCAATGTAAGGTGATCAATGTGGTGTGCGCCATCTTGCCAGGCTTTCCATCGTCCACTCACAAGATCTGCTGCCCATGCCCGAATTCCCACGATGTCTATTCACCATCTGCTCACTGATCTTCACTGATTCTATGACTGGAATTTCTCTCCAAAGCCTCCTGTTCTTTAGACTCCTCCTTAAAATCTATCCCTCCAGAAACAAACGTGAATCCATTACCTGTACATTTCAAAATGAAGCTCCAAATTATTTTCATAATCTGTCTAATAAAGCATCTTGGGACAACTAAAGAAGATAAATTGAAAGTACACAAAATGCTGGAGAAACTCAGCGGGTGCACCCGCTGAGTTTCTCCAGCATTTTGTGTACCCTCGATTTTACAGCATCTGCAGTTCCTTCTTTAACAAGATAAATTGAAAACTGCCTTTCTTAATAAAAGAAACACAGGTTGTACTTTAATTGAATGTAAGAAACAAAGTGTTGGAGGAACTCAGTGGGTCAGGTAGCATCTGTGGAGGGAATGGACAGATAACCTTTCAGGTCAGAACCTTCTTCAGACTTCCATTAAATGACCTGATTGCTAACCTGAAATATAAAAAGTGCAGTACCAGTGATAGACCCAAACACTACCGAGTGAGAGATTTAAACTGATGTGACCCTACCTGCCTCATACTTATAAGCAAATTTTAAACATGCTTTGAAATGACAGACTTACACTTTCAGTGTGTACTGGATGAATAGCAAAGAGCATAGCAGCGAGAAAGGATGCTTTTGGTGCCTTATTGAGCAGCTGTCCTTGCCCATCATGTACGAGACCACCCAGAAGTACAGAGAACACATCCAGTGTCATTACAGAAATCATACTGTGCAATGCGATGTTGACTACATGAAATCCAATCGGGTGTAATCCTCCAGCCACAAGATAGTTCAACCTAAGAAAGAAGAAAATATGACACATCCAAAATTTAGGCACATCACACTACACTGTATGTTTGGATGCGCTGACGTATGAAGTTACATTATACTCTTCAACTCTTCATTTATATGAAGATAACATACAAAATAAGAGTAAGAGAGACTCGTCGACCCTTTGGGTCTGCTAAGTCATTCTTCAAAATCATGGCCAATCTTCTACTGCAATGCAGTCTTTCTTATTCCCACATTTGTCGATTCCCTTACTATCTAGAAATCTGTTAATCTATTTTGATTAACTCAATGACGGAGAGTTCACAGTAATCTGGGGTAGAGAATTTCCAAAGATTCACCAGTTTCTGAATGAAGAACTTTCTACTCACCCAGTGCTAAATGGCATGCACCTTATTTTGAGATTGTGACCCCAGATTTCAAACTCAATGGAGTGGGACACTCTCCCGGCATGCAGCCCGTCAGCCCCATCAGAATTATGTAAGTGTCAAAGACATCACCACTTATTCTTAACTTAGATAGTATAGGCCGAGTCTACTCGAACTCTCCTGTTATTCTACCAGTTGAAATTACACAGGCATGCAACCAAGACCTAATCTTGCTTAGACTTTTGCCGACTCGGGCACTCCAAGCTTTTGTGTTGTTCGACTGACCCGACGTCGGAGTTTGGATCATCCCGACGAGAGGGCCTGTACATCGGCCTGTCCGTAGCGGCGACTACGGAGGGTTCATGGCCCCGACCACGGGTGATCAAAGGAGGAGGACTGGCTGAACTTTGTGCCTTCCACCACCTTGAACAATGCTGTGGTGGATGTTTGCGTTAAATCTTATTGTGTATTTTGTGTTCTTTTTAAGTGTATCGCTGCTGGCAAATTCATTTCACTGCACCTTCATGTCACTGCATGTGACGAATAAAATTGACTTTGACTTTGTGAGAAGCACACACTTGGTATATCTTGAAATACCCATGATATTGAATAAACAGACACTGGAGTGAAGTGCTACACATACCCCATACATTGACAGCACTGAGGTAAAGATGGTTGAAAGCTTTAAGTTCCTAGAAGTAAATATCACCAGCAACTTGTCCTGGAACAGCTATATTGAAGTGCATCAATGTCTCTACTTCCTGAGAAAACTTAAGAAGTTCGGCTTCTCACTACTTCTACAGATGTGCTGTAAAAAGCATTTTATCGGGATGCATCACAGCATGATTTGGGAACAGGTCCATCCAAGACAGCAAGAAATTGCAGAGAATTGTGGACGCAGCTCAGACCATGAGACAAACTAAACTCCCTTCCATTGACTCCATCTATACCTCACGCTGCCTCAGCAAGGCCACCAGCATAATCAAGGATGAGTCTCACCCTGGTCACTCCCTCTTCTCCCCTCTTCCGTCAGGCAAGAGATACGGAAGTGTGAAAATGCATACCTCCAGATTCAGTGAGAGTTTCTTCCCAGTTATTATCAGGCAACTGAACCATCCTATCAACAAATAGAAAGTGGTCCTGACCTGCCATCTACCTCATTGGAGACCTTCGGATTATCTGCAATTAGACTTTACTGGGCTTTATCTTGCACAAAATGTTATTCCCTTTATCCTGTGTAAACACTATGGATGGAATGATTGTAATCTTGCAGTCTTTCCGCTCACTGGATAGCACGCAACAAAAAAAAGCTTCAAACTGCACCTTAGCACACGTAACAATAATAATAAACTAAACTAAAGTAAACATGACATATAATCCGCACACAAAAGTGTTTAACCTCATTGACTTGATGTAGTAACGTTTTTCCCTGATGTTTTAGCCATTCTCCAAATTAGCAAACTGGCCTTAGAGATAAAGAATATCAGACAATTTTCTACATTTTTACATGAGAGCCTGGGAATATTCTGTAATAAATCAAGTTCACATTTATTGTCATATGCACCAATTAAGGTACAGTGGTATTTGAGTTACCATACAAACATCATACTCATAGAAAAATAATAAAGTAACTAATTCTTTATCCACACAATTAACCAGCATGTGGTACCTACCACGCAAATGACCTTTCTAATCCACTCTACACGGAGGATTTGAGCACATTATTAAGCACACAGGCTGATCCCCCTTATCATTGCAAATAATTACTTTTCTTAATGTAGTAGCTGAGATTAGCTACCAATAATTAAACAACTATACATTACAGTGGGAAATAATTTCAACAAAACCAAATTATTCAAATGATTTGTTTGCACGCAGTGACCTACTTTTGCTCTTCAAAAGGTCATTTTGTAAAATATAACTTGGTTGGAACAATGTGTGTGAAAACTGCCTGTTGTAATAACCTAAACAAGGTCTAAATTGGATGTTAAATACTAAGATTGAGCACTTCTACACCCATCCACCATCTGAAGATATATTTATCCCCTCCGCCACCAGCACACAGTGGTTGCAGAGTGAATAATTTACCAAATTCCCTGCAGTTACTCACCCAGGCCACTCTGAAAGCATCTCTCAAAGCCATGCTGTCTATCACTAAGGACAAGAGCATTGGGTGCACAGGACCACCGCCTCCTGGAGGTTCTCCTCCAAGTCCTGCACTATCCTGATTTTTATATATATATATATATAGATTTATATAGATATATATATAACTCCAGTCCTTCATTGTCACTGGGTCTAAATCCTGGAACACCCTCCACTCCTGGAATAATTATTTCTACTTGCTTCTCAGGCAGTCCCTCGAGATTGAGTTTGATTTGTTTCCACTAATTTTGTGGGTTCTGATGTGGCTGACGAGGCCATAGTAGGAACCACAGACTTTCCCAGAGCTTGGGCAGGAGGATCCTGTTGGGGTGGATATGTAGGTAGTTTATAAATGGGATGCACCCCTTCTATCATTTTCGCTGGACGTCTCTGTGCTCCCGATGCATGGAAAGGAAGTCTTGAGTACTTTCCTGAAAACGTCTCTACTTTGAGCAATCATGGGCCAGGCATTCCTTCTCCAGAAATGGTTCAAAAAGGTGGCTCACCACAACCTCCTCAAGAGCCATTAGCTGTGGGCAATAAATATGGGTCTTGCTAGCGACAACCAAATGCCAAAAATGATTAAAAACACTGACACTCATAGATGCTGCCTGGACACAAAGTCTAGAGCAACAATTCCACATTACAATAGAAGGTAGAATTCCATCCTTGGTTCTATATGTTAAGTGTTTAGAACAGCAGCAGCTGAATATTTTATTCCACTTATTAACTTCAGCTCTGCTGCAGTCAAGAGAACAACATTTACCACAGGAGTTCAACATTAAGACATATATAATGCACTTTTAGTGTTAATGTCTGAGGAAACAAATTTACAATTGCTTTAACCATGTGGATTCATACAGGAAATACTGAGCAGTGAATGACATATGCTGTGCTGCTGTCCTTATAACTTCCAAATATTGAACAGGAATAAAAACTATTTATGTAAAAAGTGCAGTTCAAAAAGACTGCAGAATACGCTTGAAGAAAGGTTCACGATTCACAAGGGAACTAACTATTGGCACACAAGTCCGGCCACTGCCTTATTTAGGACAAACAGTTCACCTTGGATGACAGGCCTTCACAACAAGATAACAAGGTCATGAAGGACCCCTACTACCCCAGCAAGACTGTTCCAGCTGCTACGGTCAGGAAAGCGGCTCCGCTGTCACGCAGCAAAAACAGAGAGATGAGACGGAGTTTCTTCCCACAGGCCATCAGGACTGTAAACTCTGATCTCACCAGGGTGTAAATATTGTTGTGTTTTATTTTTTAAATGTAAATACTGGTTCTGTTCTGTTCTGGTATGTTGTTTTGCACAATCCCGCAAGCATTGCCACTTTCATTTCACTGTACATCTTGTATGTGTTTGTGACAAATAAAGTTGACAATGAGGAAACATGGTATAAGAGTCAATCAAGAATTGATCAAATGCCACACCAATGAAAAATATAAAGGACAGAAGGTAAGGATATCATTGTTGTATTCAAATAAGTAATTGATTGGTCAAACTATAGGTGTCTTTAAAAATCATATTATCGGAGGGAAAATCCAAAAACTGCAGATAAAATCAAATAAAAGAAAATGCTGGAAACTCTCAGCAAGACGGAGCATCTGTGGAAGGAGAAACAGTTAATGTTTCAGGTCCAAGATCAAGTTCTGAAGAAGGGACTTGAACATGAAACAATGTTAATGTTTCTATTTCCATTGCTGCCCGTTGAGTGTTTATAGCATTTTCTGTTTTTATTTATATTCGAAAAACATTTGTACACATCAGTTAACCCAGGAGACTACAATTGGAATAGTTTACGTGATCTAAAAATAGAATCATTTAAGTGATTTCTAATAGTGGCACGAATACTTCTAGTACAAGTAGAAGGTGAATTAAAAACTCTGATTTACAAAACAAAAGGCATAAAATACTCGAATAACTCGGCGGATCAGGCAGCATCTCTGTAGAACATGGATGCGTTATGTTTCGGGTCAGGAGCCTTCATCAGTCGGAAGAAGGGTCCACTCCAAAAACGTCACCTATCCAAGTTCTCCAATGATTCTGCATGAAGTGCTAAGTTACTCCAGCACTGTGTCTTTTTTTTAAAAACCTGAATAAACATATAGTATTTGGTTAAGTTATTCTCATCATTTGTGTTATAATTTGCAGTGCCAAACTGTTATGAGGGACAAAGGGGACTTGGGAAGACTGTTTTTGCAAAACTTAAAACTACCCTGATACTTTCTGCGGGCTCTCAAAAAGCACCTTGCCAACATCAACAGTCCAAAACATTGTTGTGATCTATAGAGGGAACATGGGTGCAGTCAGGCTCTTCAACCAGTGACATAAGACAATCCTTACTGAGTGATGCAAGGATAGAAATGTGCCCTCTGTTGTGTGTTAAATATGCAGTCTGTTAACATCTGTGTATTAAACTTCACTTCTACAACAAAATGCATAGTTGTTACCATATCACACTTTTATGTCATGCAGCTGAGAATGCAAACCAGGAAATGTAGGTTTGGATAAGTACCAAATCATGTGTGGAAAATGTAATAAAAAGAGTAAAACATGGGATTAATAATAGCAGGCAAAATAAAAAGATTTTTTTTAATGCTCGAAGAACAAATGGAATCTGAATGAATGAAACTATGCACTTGAGATAATTAAATTTTCTGGGCTGGTAAACTTGATTCAGGATCATCACACCGTTAAAAATTCAACTAAATACACCAGCCCACGCATTCACTGCTTAATCTAGCAGGGAAACATCAGAACTGAATGTGGCTTGAGTACAGTTTCATAATGGCACACTGGTACAACAAAGCTCTCGGAAGAGCAATACAACCTGGATTCCAACTGATGAAGGGTCTTTGAACTGAAACACTAATGGTTTGCTCTTCCACAGATGCTACCTGACCTGCTAAGTACTTTCCGCATTTTCTGCTTTATTTCAGATTTCCCACATCTGCGGTTTAAATTTTTGTTTATTGACGGATTCCTGAATCTATGTTTGACTGAGCATATGCCAGTTCCAGAGTTATATTTCTGATCACTTCAATGGTACTTTTATTATTATGCGTAATTCATTTTTTGCACACAGATCAGTAAGATTATTGCTATACATAAGGATAATCCCCAATTAAATACCAAATTCAGAATAATGGCAAGTGCAGAGTGCATACTTTATCCCAACAATATAATTCATGCCAAGGTATTAATTTACAACACATTAATCTACAAAGCCAAAAAGATGTTCCATCAAAATTGAGTTGCCTGATAGAAAGGGGCAGATTGCAGGTATAGGGTAAATTATACAAATGGACCATGCCCCTTCACACAATAACACAGAGACTTACCTGAATGTAAGCACCGTAAGTGGTCGGTAGGATTTGTGACTGGTATTGCTAATGAGATTAGTTCCCCAGAAGTCATGTTCCCAGAGATGGCCAAGTGAGGTTTCTGGTCTAAGGTCCTGACACAGGAAAGAAATGTCAAAAAATGATCAACATATCACTTACCCTTTCTTATAAAGACACTATGTTATTTTGTGTAGAAAAGAACTGCAGATGCTGGGTTAAATCGAAGATAGACACAAAATGCTGGAGTATCTCAGTGGGACAGGCAGCATCTCTGGAGAGAAGGAATGGGTGATGTGTAGGGTCGAGACCCTTCTTCAGACCTGATACGTCACCCATTCCTTCTCTCCAGAAATGATGCCTGTCCCGCTGAGTTAGAAAATAGACAATAGACAATGGGGGCAGGAGTATGCCATTCGGCCCTTCGAGCCAGCACCGCCATTCACTGTGATCATGGCTGATCATCCACACTCAGTATCCCGTTCCTGCCTGTTCCCTATATCCCTTGACTCCGCTATCTTTAAGAGCTCTAACTAACTCTCTCTTGAAAGCATTCTGAGAATTGGCCTCCACTGCCTTCTGAGGCATTTTGTGTCCACCTTCGATTTAAACCAGGATCTGCAGTTCTTTCCTACACATTTTGTCCGCTCCACTGCAAATCTTCTAAAGGTATGTCTACTTTGAAGAAGTCCTCCTCCTCTCTCTGATGAGAATTCAGCAACACCCTCTCTCACTGCCCCCCCCCCTGTGATTCCGCTATATTATTTTGTTAGGCCAAACCCTTTGCAATCCTTTTCTCCTTAACTTCATCCAGCCTACACTTTTTTGGTAGGTATATTGGAATTGAGTGGAACAGGTATAAAATTTGTGTTAGAAAAATCATTTTTATAGCATTTATTCGGCCTATTAAAGACATCGGAAGCGTTTTCCAGAATTTAATTAAATGATATAATTTCTTAAGTAAAGGATTATAATTTGCATTAAACATGTCTTGATATCTTCTAGTAATTTCAATACCCAAATATTTACATTTTTCTATAGCTATTTTAAAAGGAAACTGTAAGAGATGTGTAGAATCTTTCGGTTTTATTGACATGATTTTGCTTTTATTCCAATTTATTCTGTATCCTGAAAATGATTTGAAATCCTCGATTAAATTTAATATATTTGGCCTAGTGATATGAGGTTTTGTGATGTACAATAGTGCATCATCAGCGTTTAATGATATTTTATTATTTGAATATTTTATATTATAGCCATGGATATTCGGATGAGTTCTAATTCTTTCTGCTAGGGGTTCAATTATAAGAGCAAATAACAGCGGTGATAGTGAACATCCTTGTCTATTACCCCTTGACAATTGAGATTTTGTAGATAAAATGTCAAATGCAAACATTCTGCAGCCTGCTCGGGATTGGAAAATGGAAGTGGACTTAGAAAAAAGACTTGTGTTTCCCCCAGACATTGTGGTTACAACACTCCGGCCAGACATGGTCCTGTGGTCCACAACAGCCAAGTTGGCATATGTTGTGGAATTGACAGTTCCACGGGAAGATGGTGTTGAAGAAGCTTATGAGAGGAAAAAAAACAAGTACTCTGAAATGGCAACTGAAGCTTCCCAGAATGGCTGGAAGACCAAGATTTTTCCTGTCAAAGTGGGATGCAGGGGATTTGTTGCTACATGCTACATCAAAATGAGAGACAACAATTGGGCTGCAAGATGAATACAGGAGGGTATGGAATTGAGGGGGTGTAACTGGGATGCCAGGTATCACCGTTGAGCCCTCTGGAGATGTTGTGGGCAATGAAACGTCAAAGAAGGAGGGTGCCCACCTGGTGACCCTGATGACGTACCTACCCTACCTTTCACCACTCCAATCCCACTGCAAATAGCAAGAGTGCCGACTTATTACAGGGATTGAAACATCAAGTCCTATTAGCTCCACTGACCTTCTGGAGGAAAAAACAGTGACTGCTGTGAAAGTGCTGCTGACGACGAGGGAAAGACCGTGTGACAGCTTGGAGACAGCTGACAGGAGGAAATAGACCCCAACGGGGCTGTTATGGGCTAGCTACCCATAACAGCTGGCTCCGTCACCTTGTTAGGGCACAAGAGCCACCCTCTCTTGGCTGCAAAAAGTTCAAAGAGAAAAATACCCCCAGAGTCTGCGAGAGTGGGAGCGCAGGATGACTCATCGACTGACCACCCGGTAACAAACCTTGGAACGGACACAACATTGAATCAAGTAAGTGGCAAAACTCTTGAAAAACTAGCAGCTGGATTCGTTCTTCAGACCTGTAGGTGTGGCTGGACTAAAGTAACATCAACCCGTGGATTCAAAATTCATCAGGGACGGAAGAAATGCTTGAAAATCCCCAACCCAGGGCCCCGCGTTGACCAGATTCTGTTGAGAGGAAGGTAAAATCAGTCGGATGAAACTCAGCGGCAGGAAGAAATCCACAGTCCGCAGAGCATCAGCACCCTAGGGGATGTGGCAGAAGTTTCAGACAACAGTCCAAGACGCAACCTGGCACATCGTAAAGTGAGAACATGCAAGGACATAAGCCATTGGTGAAATGGCCAAAGTCTAACAGCAAGGAGTGGGAAATCATCAATTCAGATGTGAGCTTAATCGTAAGTGATCATCAGAAAAGAAGTTGGAGAAGATGGGTGATCTAGTCTACAGCTATGGAAAGGAGAAATTTGGTGAAAGGAACAACTCAGCAGAAAAGATAGGCCTCCTCTCCCCCCCCCCCCCCCCAAGTCTCGTCGTCTCCAGGAAATCCAACGACTTGTTAAAGAAAAAAGAAGCCTGAGGAAGGTGTGGAAAAAAGCAACAGCAGAAGAAAGGGAGGGCATCAATCTCCTTCAAAAGGACCTAAAACAGAGGCTCTCAAAGCTGTGCAGAGCGGAGAATTTAAGGAAACGACGCAAAAAGAAGGAACACGCAAGAACAGACTTCTACAAAAATCCCTTTAAGTTTGTGAAAGGCATTTTCACAAAAGAAAAAAGTGGATCCCTGAAAGCGTCAAAAAAGGAGGTTGAAGGACACATCAGAACCATTCACACTGATGAGTTAAAAGATGAACCGATTTTTGTCCCCGCTGACATCCCACCAATCTCACCCCCACCACATCAATTTGACACCAGCCCTCCCAAGCTGAGTGAGGTAAAAGAAGTAGTGAGGAAGGTAAGAACGGCCTCTGCACCAGGCCCTATTGGTGTTCCGTATTGTGTCTACCAGATATTCTGAAATTCCTCTGGAGGAACATGAGGGTTGCGTGGGAAAAGGAAGTCATCCCCAAAGCCTGGCGAAGAGCAGGGGGAGTCCTGATCCCAAAAGAAAAAAATTCTTCCACCATCGAACAGTTTCGGCAAATAAACCTTCTTAACATAGAGGGCAAAAAGGGACGGATTGCATCTTAACAGGTGGGGGACCAGCATTCTGGCCGGCAGGTTTGCCACTGCTACACGGATGGTTTTAAACTGAATAAGGGGGGTGGGGTATCAAATGGGATAGTCGAGGACGGAGTTAGAGGGAAAGAGAGTAAAGCGATGGTTAATGACCCCAGAATTAACGGGGAAGAAAGCTCACAAAGGGATAGGAGAGTATGGCCAAGTGTAATAGGGATCGATGTGAAAGGGGCCACTTGTCAACATAATTGTATAAGGAGTAAGAGTGTTGTAAAAACAAGCCTGAAGGCTTTGTGTCTCAATGCGAGGAGCATTCGTAATAAGGTGGATGAGTTGAAGGTGCAGATAGCGATTAATGACTATGCTATAGTTGGAATCACGGAGACTTGGCTCCAGGATGACCAAGGCTGGGAGCTGAACATCCAGGGATATTCAATATTCAGGAGGGATAGACGAAAAGGAAAAGGAGGTGGGGTAGCGTTGCTGGTGAGAGAGGAGATTAATGCAATAGAAAGGAAGGACATTAGCGTGGAGGATGTGGAATCGATATGGGTAGAGCTGCGAAACTCTAAGGGGCAGAAAACGCTAGTGGGAACTGTGTACAGGCCACCTAACAGTAGTATTGGAGTTGGGGATGGCATCAAACAGGAAATTAGAAATGCGTGCAACAAGGGTAACACGGTTATAATGGGTGACTTCAATCTGCATGTAGATTGGGTGAATCAAATTGGCAGGGGTGCTGAGGAAGAGGATTTCCTGGAATGTATGCGGGATAGTTTTCTCAACCAACATGTGGAGGAACCAACGAGAGAGCAGGCTGTTCTAGACTGGGTATTGAGTAATGAGGAAGGGTTAGTTAGCAGTCTTGTTGTGCGTGGCCCCTTGGGCAAGAGTGACCATAATATGGTTGAGTTCTTCATTAGGATGGAGAGTGACAAAATTAAGTCAGAAACAAGGGTTCTGAACTTGAACAAAGGTAACTTTGAAGGTATGAGATGTGAATTGGCCAAGATAGACTGGCAGGTGATTCTTAAAGGGTTGACAGTGGATGTGCAATGGAAGGTATTTAAAGACTGCATGGATGAAGTACAAAAGTTGTTCATACCAGTTTGGCAAAAGAATAAATCGGGGAAGGTGGTGCATCCATGGATAACAAGGGAAATCAGGGATAGTATAAAAACAAAAGATGAGGCATACAAATTTGCCAGAAAAAGCAGCCTACCGGAGGACTGGGAGAAATTCAGAATCCAGCAGAGGAGGACAAAGGGCTTAATTAGGAAAGGGAAAATAGATTATGAAAGGAAACTGGCAGGGAACATAAAAACTGACTGCAAAAGTTTTTATAGATATGTAAAGAGAAAGAGACTAGTTAAAACAAATGTTGGTCCCTTGCAGTCAGAAACAGGTGAATTGATCATGGGGAACAAGGACATGGCAGACCAATTGAATAACTACTTTGTTTCTGTCTTCACTAAGGAAGACATAAATAATCTGCCGGAAATAGCAGTGGAACGGGGGTCAAATAAGATGGAGGAACTGAGTGAAATCCAGGTTAGCCGGGAGGTGGTGTTGGGTAAATTGAACGGATTGAAGGCCGATAAATCCCCAGGGCCAGATAGTCTGCATCCCAGAGTACTCAAGGAGGTAGCCACAGAAATAGTGGATGCATTAGTGATAATTTTTCAAAATTCCTTAGATTCTGGAGTAGTTCCTGAGGATTGGAGGGTAGCTAATGTAACCCCACTTTTTAAAAAAGGAGGGAGAGAGAAAGCGGGGAATTACAGACCAGTTAGTCTAACATCGGTAGTGGGGAAACTGCTAGAGTCAGTTATTAAAGATGGGATAGCAGCGCATTTGGAAAGTGGTGAAATCATTGGACAAAGTCAGCATGGATTTACGAAAGGTAAATCATGTCTGACAAATCTGATAGAATTTTTCGAGGATGTAACTAGTAGAGTGGATAAGGGAGAACCAGTGGATGTGTTATATCTAGACTTTCAGAAGGCTTTCGACAAGGTCCCGCATAAGAGATTAGCATACAAACTTAAAGCACACGGTATTGGGGGTTCAGTATTGATGTGGATAGAGAACTGGCTAGCAGACAGGAGGCAAAGGGTAGGAGTAAACGGGTCCTTTTCAGAATGGCAGGCAGTGACTAGTGGGGTGCCGCAAGGCTCAGTGCTGGGACCCCAGCTATTTACAATATATATTAATGATTTGGACGAGGGAATTCAATGCAACATCTCCAAATTTGCAGATGATACCAAGCTGGGGGGTATAGTTAGGTGTGAGGAGGATGCTTGGAGGCTGCAGGGTGATTTGGATAGGCTGAGTGAATGGGCAGATGCATGGCAGATGCAGTACAATGTGGATAAATGTGAGGTTATCCACTTTGGTGGCAAAAACATGAGGGTAGACTATTATCTGAATGGTGGCAGATTAGGTAAGGGGGAGATGCAACGAGACCTGGGTGTCATGGTACACCAGTCATTGAAAGTAGGCATGCAGGTGCAGCAGGCAGTGAAGAAAGCAAATGGTATGTTAGCATTCATAGCGAAAGGATTTGAGTATAGGAGCAGGGAGGTTCTACTGCAGTTGTACAGGGTTTTGGTGAGGCCACACCTGGAGTACTGCGTACAGTTTTGGTCTCCAAATCTGAGGAAAGACATCCTTGCCATAGAGGGGGTACAGAGAAGATTCACCAGACTGATTCCTGGGATGTCAGGACTTTCATATGAGGAAAGATTGGATAGACTCGGTTTGTACTCGATGGAATTTAGAAGATTGAGGGGGGATCTTATAGAAACCTACAAAATTCTTAAGGGGTTGGACAAGCTAGATGCTGGAAGATTGTTCCCGATGTTGGGGGAGTCCAGAACAAGGGGTCACAGTCTAAGGATAAGGGGGAATTCCTTTAGGACCGAAATGAGGAAAACATTCTTTACACAGAGAGTGGTGAGTCTCTGGAATTCTCTGCCACAGAAGGTAGTTGAGGCCAGTTCATTGGCTATATTTAAGAGGGCGTTAGATGTGGCACTTGTGGCTAAAGGGATCAGGGGGTATGGAGAGAAGGCAGGTACGGGATACTGAGTTGGATGATCAGCCATGATCACACTGAATGGCGGTGCAGGCTCGAAGGGCCGAATGGCCTACTCCTGCACCTATTTTCTATGTTTCTATGTTTCTAAGATCTTTTTCAGTGTGGTGGCAAAAAGACTTATAAAGCATCTGAAACAAAACCATTTCATTGCTACGTCAATCCAAAAGGCTGGCATAGCAGGCTTCTCGGGATGCCTTGAACATACCAGCGTCATATGGCATCAAATCCAGACTGCTAAGAAAGAACAAAATAATCTGCATGTCTTGTTCCTCGATCTGGCCAACGCCTATGGATCAGTTCCTCATTCGCTACTGTGGACTGCTTTTGAATTCTTTCAGGTGCCGGCAATAATAACAAATCTGGTAAAAAACTACTTCCAGGATCTGCAATTCTGTCTCACAACATCAGACTTTACCACAGCGTGGCAACCACTGGAAGTAGGCATCATGGCGGGATGCACCATTTCCTCATTGACCTTCACTATGGCAATGGAGCTCATTATCAGAGCATCAAAATGGGTTGTGGGAGGAAAACGGCTAGTGTGGTCAGCGATTGCCACCGGTACAAGCCTATATGGACGATATAACAACACTAACAACAATTATCCCCTGCACCAAGAGACTTCTGGAAAAACTTCATCAAAACATCACATGGACAAGGATGAAGATTAAACCCAGCAAGTGCAGAAGCATCTCCATTGCAAAGGTCAAGTCAAGGATCAAAGATTTCATATTAACGGAATACCTGTTCCAACTGTTTCAGAAATGCCAGTGAAGAGTTTGGGCCGATGGTATGATGCAAAGCTCAAGGACACGGAGCAGTTTGAACAACTGAAAAAGGATACCATCATGCACATAGCTCGCATCAACAAGACCTTGCTACCAGGGAAACTACAAAGAATCATGTGGCCTTTAACTATGTATGAAATCCCCATCAACAAAGTGGAAAAGCTGGAAAGAATGATCAGCACACATGTGAAACAGTGGCTTGGACTTCCACGATGCTTAAGTGCTGTCGGACTGTATGGGAGTGGCAAATTGGAATTACCCATTACAGGACTTGTGGAAGAGCTCAAATGCACTAAAGCAAGATTGGTCATGACCCTCACTGAATCTGAAGATACTGTTCTTCGAACAGCGGCCCCCCGTGTGGCAACGGGGAGGAAGTGGACCCCATCTGAAGCCATTCAGTGTCAAGTCTGCTCTTCATTTCCGGGATATGGTTGGCCAAGTCCAACACGGGAGAGCCGGGCTCGTCCCAAAAACTCCTCAATGGCACAAGGCAACATCAGTGCAGAAAAGACGGCTCGTGGTGGAGGAGGTGAGAAGACGGGAGGAGGCAGAGCGACACGCCAAGGCCGTCTCATTGGCCAAGCAAGGCCAATGGACTAACTGGGAGAGCCTGGAAAAGAGGAAACTCAGCTGAAGTGAAATCTGGCAAATGGAAGGATCTCGGCTAAGTTTTGTCATAAGAGCCACTTATGATGTTCTAGCATCACCGCAGAACCTGAAGCAGTGGTTCAGAGAAGACCCCACTTGCTCCCTTTGCCAAGCACCTGGATCGCTAAGGCCCATTTTAACAGGATGCACTATGAGCCTCGGCCAAGGGCATTACACTTGGCAGCATAACCAAGTTCTCAGACAGCTGTCATCAATCCTTGAACAGAGGCGAACAATCACAAATGCTTCCCCACCAATAGCGGCCCGAAGAGCTGCGGTGCTCCAGCGGCGGCGGCGGTCTACTTAGAGCTGCGGTGCTCGAGCGGCGGCCTGGTTCGGAGCTGTGGTGCTCCATCGGCGGCGGCCCGCAGAGCTGCGGTGCTCCAGCGGCGGCGGCGGCCTGGATCCCCTCAGCACAGACGAAGAAATAGGAGGGAGGAAGACAGGGACTTAAGACTTTTGCCTTCCACCACAGTGAGGAGGTGCCTGGTGAACTCATTGTGGTGGATGTTGAATATGTGTTTATTGTGTGTTTTGTTTTTATTATATATATGACTGTATGGTAACAATTTCGTTCAGACCGTAAGGTCTGAATGACAATAAAGGAATCTAATCTAATCGAAAAGGTCCACTTCACAACATTTGTACCAGCAGGCCAACATCCAGAGCAGCAGATAACATCAATGGATGCAAGCATTCTGCAGCCTGCTCGGGATTGGAAAATGGAAGTGGACTTAGAAAAAAGGCTTGTGTTTCCCCCAGACATTGTGGTTACAACACTCCGGCCAGACATGGTCCTGTGGTCCACAACAGCCAAGTTGGCATATGTTGTGGAATTGACAGTTCCATGGGAAGATGGTGTTGAAGAAGCTTATGAGAGGAAAAAAAACAAGTACTCTGAACTGGCAACTGAAGCTTCCCAGAATGGCTGGAAGACTAAGATTTTTCCTGTCAAAGTGGGATGCAGGGGATTTGTTGCTACATCTATGACCAGGCTATTAAAGAAAATGGGGGTGAGGGGTCGCTCCCTCCAACAAGCAATCAAATAATTATCAAATTCTGCGGAAAAAAGCAGCAATTGGATTTGGATCAAAAGGAGAGACAACAATTGGGCTGCAAGATGAATACAGGAGGGTATGGAATTGAGGGGGGTGTAACTGGGACGCCAGGTATCACCGTGGAGCCCTCTGGAGATGTTGTGGGCTTATCAATGAAACATCAAAGAAGGAGGGTACCCACCTGATGACCCCGATGACATACCCACCCTACCTTTCACCACTCCAATCCCACTGCAAATAGCATGAGTGCCGACTTATTACAGGGATTGAAACATCAAGTCCTATGAGCTCTACAGTTAATATTCTGGCAGTTGGCTTATTATATACTAATTTAATCCATAGAATGAAATTTTCTCCCTGTTGGAATTTTTGCAATACTTTAACCATATAATCCCATACCACCTGATCGAATGCTTTCTCTGCATCCAACGAAATAATTGATAGTTTTTTATCTTCAATTTGGTGTGAATGCATTATGTTGAGCAGACGTCTCAAATTATTAAATGATTGTCTCTTAGGGATAAACCCCGTTTGATCCGGATGTATTAATTTACTAGCAGACCTACTTAATCTTCTAGCTAATATTTTCGCTAATATTTTTTGATCTGTGTTTAACAACGCAATAGCTCTATATGATCCGGGTTCTTCCACATCTTTATCTTTCTTAAGTATTAATGTAATTGGTGATTCTGCTAGTGTTTCAGGTAGTATTTGTTCTTTAAAGGCATATGTATACATTTTCTGTAGGAGTGGTGTAAATATGTCATAAAAACTTTTATTGAATTCATTACTAAATCCATCAGGCCCTGGTGTTTTTCCATTTTTTAATGAGATTATGGTTTCTTCTATTTCCTTTTTTTGAGATGTGTGCTCCCAATTCCTCTTGTTCCTGCAACTCTAGTTTTGGAAGATTACAGTTATCCAAGAACTCTGTAACTTTATTGTTGTCCATTGTCGTTTTAGATGTATACAAATTCTCATAAAATTGCGCAAATCTTTTATTAATATCATTCGGTAAAGTTAATACTTCCGCTCTATCTGATTTGATCTTTGAGATCATGTGTTTTTTTAACTGACGTTCCAAAAGTTTATGGGGCTTATACCCAAATTCAAAATGTTCCTCTTGTAATTTGGAATAATCTTATAAATTTTGCTGATAATAATTTATTTAGTTTAAATTTCAGTATTCATATTTTATTATGTTTATTATGTAGTTGGGTCTTTAGCATTATCTATATCCAGTTGTCTAATTTGTTCTTCTAACTGTCTTTGTTCGTTCTTGTTTTTTTTGGGACTTATACGAGAAGGATGAGTTGTACCTGACCTGGAGGGAAACCAATATCCTTGCAGGGAGGTTTGCTGGAGTTAATTGGGATGGTTTAGTCTAGAGTAGTAAAAAGGCAGGAACCAGTTTAGCAAGTAAAACTGATGAGGAGGTAGAAACTATGACAAACAAGTCTGAAAGGTAGGACAGGCAGGGACAAGTTAATGAACATGGTGAGACTAATGGGCTGAAGTGTGTTTATTTCAATGAAACAGTATTATAGGTAATGCTGATAAATGTAGAGCCTGAATCAGTGCATGGACCCTTGAAATGGTGGTCATTACAGAGACTTGGTTGTGAGAGGGATAGGGCTGGCAACTCAGGGTTCCAGGATTTCAACGTTTCAGATGTTATAGAGAGGGAGATTAAAGAGATGGAAGTGTTGCATTGCTAATCAGGGAGAATGTCACAGTTGCGCTCAGAGAGGAGGTACTGGAGGGGTAATCCACTGACGCAATATGGATAGAGGTAAAAAATATGAAATGTGTAATCACTCTGGATCTTGGGGAGAATAACTAAATTGGGGGAAAGCAAATGATAACATTATTAGACAGGAGCTAGGAAAAGTACGATGGGAGCAGGAATAATTGGTTAAGTCCACACCTAGAACATGCGGGACTTATTGATCAGAGTACTTGCTTTTTATCCTCTCCCTTCAGAATGCCCTTCAACAGTTTAGTTTAGTTCGGAGAACAGCGTGGAAACTGGACTTCAATCGAGTCCACACCAACCATCGACCACCCTTTTACACTAGGACTATGTTATCCCTCGTTCTGGCGGAGCAGACTCGATGGGCAGAAATGGCCTAATTCCGCTCCTACGTCTTGTGGTCTTATGGAAACCAAAGAACCCAGAGGAAATCTAGATGATCACAGGAAGATCGTGCAAACTCTACAAAGCCAGCACCCGAGATCAGGATTGAATCCGAGTCTCTGGTGCTGTGAGGCAGCAGCTCCATCAGTTGCGCCACAGTATCGCCCTATAGTCTGTGACATCCATAGCCCTGGCACCAGAGGGGGGTGGGGGTTACTCTAATCCACCTACAGCCACAAAGGCATTTGTCCATTCCTCTCACTAACAGGTCTCCTACCATTACTGCTCTTGGACTCTTGTTCCTTCCTCTTGTGCAGCTGAACCCCCAGAGGGTAGTCTGATCTTCGCTCTGGTTGGACTCCTCAGGAATATATTCACCATCATCATATTCAAACACAGAAAAACAGCTTTGGTTCAACCAGCCTTTGTCAGAAATGTTAACTCTGTTTCTTTCTCCACAGATGTTGCCTGATATGCTCTCTCCAGGAGTTTCTGCTATATTTACTCCAGAAGGGCTGTGGTACTAAGTTAAGGAGGTCATACGGTCATATTAAAGAGCTTTGGCAAAACCCATTCGATCAATGGAACCATATTTCAGATGCAAATCCCAATGTGCAGTCATCGTGCTGGATGTTTTCCATATCTAGCGCCGAGAGTTAATGAGATTTCCTACCCCACATACCAAATCAAAATCTTTCACATTTTGAAATACCCTTATTGTATCAACCTTTAATCTTCTCTTCTCAAGTGAAGAGCTGTGGTCTGTTCATCCAGTAACAGTTATAAACTTGCAGTTTTGATACCAACTTCATTAACATTTCTTGCACCGTCTCAATGCCTGGTGACTGGAGTTTTACATAGTATTTCAAGTGTGGCTAAGCAGTGTTGATGGGAGTTTAGCAAAACTTCATAACATGGAGGACTACAATAAGGTCAAGGGAACTATTTAGATCCATATCATTCTTTCTTTTATAAAATAATCTAACAATAATTAATTTCCATTAAGCATTTTCAAATTTTAATCACATACCTTATTGTTGATTATAGCTTCTGAATCATCGAAGACAAAGTCTCCGTTGTAACTGATGCCAAAGCACAGAAGGGCCAGTGCAGCAACAACAGCTTTTGCCCAAGGACGTGGAAGGTGGGGGACTGGTAGAGTGTAGTCCAAGCTCCATTCATTCTGCAGCATTGTGCTAAATCCTGGGCCACATCTGTGACTCTGACTTCCTGCTATCCATAACCTGAGAAGAACAGCATGAGATCTGTAAAAACAAGGTTTCAGAGACATCAGGAAGATCAACTTAATGAGGCATTTACAGTTTGACAGATAAGATGCTGGTGGATGTAAATTTCCCAGCTCTGATTTGCTGATTGCTGGAAGTTTAGTCACATGACAATTACTTGCCAATTCCTCTGCCCCCCATCTCCGTCACAACTTCCCAAAGCAACTCTGAACACACACGAGCCATAAGTTCATAAGTACTAGGAGTACTACTCCACCACTCAATCACAGCTGATCTATCTTCCCCTCTCAACCGCATTTAGGTGTCCTGCCTACACCTAATAACCTCTGACACCCTCACTAGTCAAGAATCTGTCAATCTCCGCCTTAGAAAAATCCATTGACTTGGCCTCCACAACAGTCTGTGGCAATAAATTCCACAGATTCACCACCGCCTGCTATACCTTTAAGGGTAAGGGGGAAGTCTTTTAGGACCGAGATGAGAAGATCATTTTTCACAAAGAGAGTGGTAAGTTTGTGGAATTCTCTGCCACAGAAGGTAGTTGAGGCCAGTTCATTGGCTATATTTAAGAGGGAGTTAGATGTGGCCCTTGTGGCTAAAGGGATCAGGGGGGTATGGAGAGAAGGCAGGTACAGGATACTGATTTGGTTGATCAGCCATGATCATATTGAATGGGGGTGCAGGCACGAAGGGCCGAATGGCCTACTCCTGCACCTATTTTCTATGATTCTATAAAGACATTCCTCCTCATCTACTTTCTAAAGGTAGTCATTTTATTCTGAGGCTATGGCATCTCCCACTAGTGGAATCATCCTCTCCACATTCACTCTATCCAGACCTTTCATTATTCGGTAAGTTCAATATAGTTTATTTTCACGTGTACCGAGGTACAGTGAAAAGCTTTTGTTGTGTGCTAACCAGTCAATCAATCCATTTAAAATGTATAGATACATGATAAGGGAAAAACGTTTAGTGCAAGGTAAAGCCAAAAAGTCCATTCAAGAATATTCCGAAGGTCATCAAAAAGAATTAGTAGTTCTGCACTGCTCTCTGGTTGTGGTAGGATGATTCAATTGCCTGAAAACTGTTGAAACGAAAGTGTCCCTGAATCTGGTGGCGTGCGTTTTCACACTGCTATACCTTTTGCCTGATGGGAGAGGGGAGAAGACAGAGTGGCCAGGGAGCAACTTGTCCTTGATTATTCTGCTGGCCTTGCCGAGGCAGCGTGAGGTATAAATGGAGTCAATAGAAGGGAGGTTGGTTTGTGTGATGGCCTGGGCTGCAACCACAATTCGCTGCGATTTCTTGCGGTCCTCGTTGGAGTTGTTTCTCAGGATGGACCTTGGAGTTTCAACAAGGTCCCCTTTCATCCATCTAAACCACGGCAAGTACAGGCCCAGTGCCTTCAAACATTAATCAGACTGTGGATACTAGAATCTGGAGCAATAAAAAACAACTGAAGAAGGAGCTCTGTACATCAAGCAAAAACTGTGGATTGAAACGTATGTTCGATGTTTTGGTGCTAGACACTGCAACAAAACTAAGAGTCCAGAGGAATGATGGCCAGTATGAAGAGGTGATAGATGTTCAGGGTTGTCAGTTCCAAGTGGAGTTATCCATGGTGGTTTTACATAATTGGCTCAGTCCATCTAATAGAAAAGTAAAACTTTTCAATTTCTTTCATTCTCTACACTATCAATCGTGCCCCTAGATTTTGCTAGTTCCATGGTAATTACATATTTTTTTTCAGACTGCAGGATGGATGGAGTGGGAACCCTTAGAAAAGACCATGCTCCAACGCTTTGCGTGACTCATTCCAAGCCCTAAATATCTTGGGTGCATGTACTAGATAATGGTGTTTTCCCAGAGGTAATTTTCATCCATGGAGATATTCTCTCAAGAGGACGACATTCAGTCCCCAAAACCTGATCTACCATTTAATTATTTTGTGGTTGATCTGAACCATCTCCATTGTGTCCTTGCTTCCATAGCTCTTAGCATCACTGCCCAATAGATTTTAATCATTGGCTACACATGTGCTATGTACAGAGTTTAATATTCAGCCCATCAGTGTTCCCTCCCCTTTCTTCTAGTGAGAAAATTGTGGAGTCACTCGAAACTCGAGCTCCTAAATCCAGGCTGATTCCCCATTACGGTACTGAGTAAGTCCTGCTCCATGTGAAGGGGCTAACTTTACAACGAAAAATAAACCAATATCTTGCCTGCCAACATCCAAGAGGAACAAGGAAAAATGGGGGTGGAGGGGAGATAGGGATCAAAATATATTCTTTAACACCTAGAATAAGAGATTGCCTGCTCATTCCACACATTGCCTTTTCTGGAATATTGCTGTCTGCAAATTGTACACATTTGTGCACACATCAAAATGACAATTGCAATGACAATTACATATAGAAAGATAAAAGCCTCGAACTTCTAGAGGACCTTTCTGCACATTACAAGCAAATTAAGTACTTCTGAAGTGGGGTCAATGTTGAAATCCTTGAAGGTGGGAGCCAAATGTGGGCACAACTAGATCCCACCATCAACAACCTAAAAATGGACAGATGCTTAAGATAGACACAAAAATGCTGGAGTAACCTAACGGGTCAGGCAGCATCTCTGGAGAAAATTGATAGGTGAATTTATGGTCGGGATGGTGTTGTTGGTGATGCTGCTTCTGCAAACATCCACTCAATAAGTGCAAACCACTTTAGGGCATCCGGAGGATGTGAAGGGCGATAGAGAAATGCAAGCACGTCCCCATATCATTGCCCATTCAATGAGGAATGAAACCTTTGAATTTCAAATAACTCCCCCTCCCTCTCACACAACTTCCCCTTCAGGTCATTTAGCAAAAACAGCATCTCTTCTTCACTCTGTAAACCCACAGCCCTGGAAATATGCAAGTTATTCACTTTCCCCTCTGTTTTTACCTCCCGAGAGAGATTGTCGGCGGGCCCCGGAACCGTCCGTCCACATGGGGGAACGGAAACGTGAACACCTGCCAACAGTGGAGTGGAGTGGGAGGGGGGGGGGGGGGGGGCGTTTCAATGTGGGACCCACTTCCGGCCCGTCCTAGCGGTCTGTGCGCATGCGGATGCCAACGGACCGAGTTCGTCACTGAAGGCGCTTGACCAGCTCCTGGCCGCCAGGTGGTGCAAGACTTTGCAACAAACTCTTCATCTCCATTGGGGGGAGGGGGTGGGGGGGGGGGGGGCATGGAGAGGATGGGCCGAAGGATCTGTATCTGGGCTATATCACTACATGGAAGCATCAAAAGGGGATCTTAGTGCTGAAAGTGCAAAAGTAAATTAAAGTTGCATTTTCAGGAGCAAATTGCAACTGTTTGCTTCTGATATAGTTTCATTCAGAAACAACCATAAATCCCTTCCCTCCACACATGCTGATCAACCTGCTGAGTCTTTTTTTGCTGCAGTTTTCAGCATGTGCTGTCTCTTGAGTATCCTTGAAACTTCTTAATATCATGATGATGCGGCCATGTTCATTCTAATATCAAGAAGAACAACACCTGCCTAGGTGAAGATAGACACAAAAAGCTGGAGTAACTCAGCGGGCAACCGGCTGTGTTACTCCAGTGTTTTCTGTCTATCTTCAGTTTAAACCAACATCTGCAGTTCCTTCTTACACACCTGCCTAGGTGAGGTCTGCTCTATGATTTTACTGGGTTGTATGCAAAACAAAGCATTTCACTGTACAGATATCTATCAATATCTGTCCCGAAACCAAGTCTCCACACATGGAAAAATTAATAAATCTACAGCTGCTTAAAACAACTGCAATAAGAACAGAAATGCAGCAGTTAGGCAGCATCTGTGGGAAAGTAAAACAGTTAACTTTGTTGAACACTGTTAGAACTACAGGTCTTTGCCTTGACACATTAACGCTTTTTCTCTTTTGATCACTGATGCTGCCTGACCTGCTGACTGCAGCCTTTTTCTAATAAGAATTCTAAATGTTTACCATCCTCTGAGTGGAGAAATCTTTTCTGAATGGGCATCCTCTTTTTTTGAGACTGTTTTCCCCTGGTTCTTGGTACCCCAGTCTGGGACGCGGTGATGAGTGGGGGTGGAGGTAAACAACCATCCCTGCAGCTACCCTGATAAGCCCCCTAAGGTCTCCAAGCATTTCAATGAGATCACCTCTATTCTTCTCAATCTGAGCAGTATAAATTTGATCCACTTTATTTAAAAAATAAAATTTAATGAAAATATATAAATACAAAATAGAACAATACAAAGCTATTAATACATCCTTACTGTCTATATATACATTATATAGATTTTGCACGTGGTAATATTAGCAAACCTGTTTTTTACATAGTAAAATTGCTACTACTCCTGTCGCCTGGGCTGATATTCCAGTTGCTTCAGAATATTCCCCACTGGCCCTTACCCCTCTATGTTCAGCAGAGGAAGGACACTAAACTGTGATCGTTGCCCACAGAGCCTTTACATTAGCTGCACCAAGTTTCAGTGCATCTTTCATCATATACCTCTGGAATGTGCCAGGTCAGTTCCAGTTAATCCAGTAAATTTTTGTTGCTCTGCTATAATGTATGCACTGCTTTAATTGATAATGTTTTATTATTAACGTTTAATGTTTTATGTGTCATTCCTAACTGTCACTGTATGTCATGTTGTCCCCTGGGGCAGAGCACCAAGGCAAATTCCTTGTAGGTGAATACTTGGCCAATAAACTTATCCATTCAATCATTCATTATTGCAGGTATAGAGCCATTGTCTCTGAGTGGAGAAATCGTTTTTGAGTTCTGAATGGGCATCTTCTTATTGTGAGACTGTTTTCCCCTGGTTCTTGGTATCCCAGCCGGGGGAACGGGACGGGTGGGGGAACGGGTGTGGTGTGGGGGAGTGAGGGGGGGTGGGATAAACGACCATCCCTGCGGCTACCCTGATAAGCCCCCTAAGTTGTTAATCTGTGGAATTCTCTGCCACAGAAGGCAGTGGAGGCCAATTCACTGTATGTTTTCAAGAGAGAGTAAGATTTAGCTCTTAGGGCTAAAGGAATCAAGGGATATGGGTGAAAAGCAGGAACAAAAATTGATTTTGGATGATTAACCATGATCATATTGAATGGCGATGCTGGCTCGAAGGGCTGAATGGCCTACTTCACCTATTTTCTATGTTTTTTTCACAGAGAGTTGTGAGTCTGCGGAATTCTGTGCCTCAGAGGGCGGTGGGGGCCGGTTCTATGGATACTTTCAAGAGAGAGCTAGATAAGGCTCTTAAAGAGCGGAGTCAGGGGATATGGGGAGAAGGCAGGAACGGGGTACATTATGGATGATCAGCCATGATCACATTGAATGGCGGTGCTGGCTCGAAGGGCCGAATAGCCTACTCCTGCACCTATTGTCTATTGTTTCTTAATGCCCGATGCACAGGTTTCATTCTGACCTTGGGTGCTGTCTGTGTGTAGTTTGTATGTTCTCCCTCTGACCATCTGGGTGTCTTGTGGGTGCTCTGGTTCCCTCCACATCCTAAGGATATGCGGATTTGTAGGTTAATTGACATTTATAAATTGCCCCTAGTGTGTAGGGAGTGGACAAGAAAGTGGGATAACATAGAACTGATGTGAATGGAGTGGACTAGTTGGGCCGAAGGGCCTGTTTCCATGCTGCATCTCTAAACCAAGCTAAACTAAACTAAACCTGTCTAAACAACTTTTAAATTTGGTAATAAAATCTGCCTCCACCTACTTTGGCAGCACATTTCAAATATTCACCACTCTCTACGTGAAAACCTACCCGCTCAGATTCCAATGTTTTCTTTCTTGGGAAAGTACATGGTCTCAGAATAAAAGGATGCCACTTAAGACTGAGATGAGACATTTTCCTTCGGTCAGAGAATTGTGGGGCAGAGTTCTTCATTATATTTAAGGCAGCGATAGAGATACTTCTAATCCGTAAGGGAATCAAGGCTTATTGGGAAGGGTAGGAAATGAACTTAAGGAGTGTTGGATAAACCAGGATCCTATTGAAGGACAGAGCAGGTTTAAGGTGTCAAATGGCCTCTCCTACTTCCTAAGATCTTAACAGCAAGGCAGTTTCCCAGCAGAAGCAGAAAACTGGTGAAAATCTAAGATACCTACAAAATTCTTAAGGGGTTGGACAAGCTAGATGCTGGAAGATTGTTCCCGATGTTGGGGGAGTCCAGAACAAGGGGTCACAGTCTAAGGATAAGGGGGAATTCCTTTAGGACCGAAATGAGGAAAACATTCTTTACACAGAGAGTGGTGAGTCTCTGGAATTCTCTGCCACAGAAGGTAGTTGAGGCCAGTTCATTGGCTATATTTAAGAGGGCGTTAGATGTGGCACTTGTGGCTAAAGGGATCAGGGGGTATGGAGAGAAGGCAGGTACGGGATACTGAGTTGGATGATCAGCCATGATCACATTGAATGGCGGTGCAGGCTCGAAGGGCCGAATGGCCTACTCCTGCACCTATTTTCTATGTTTCTATGTTTCTAACGTGGGACAGTCAGCAGGGCAGGGTAGCATCGGTGATAAGAGAGGTAGTGTTAACCTTACTGCTCAATGAACTTTCATCAGATAGAAAACAGGCACATTTTAAGTCTCAGGGAGTTCCACCCAATGTCCAGGCCATCCCTCAACCAACATCATCAAAAATAACTTTAATTTAGCAGCAAGTGTATTTTTTAATCAGTTTTTGAAATGTGTCAAAAAATATATATCCATAAATTAATATTTTATTTCTCCAGTTAAAGAGTGTTAAAACCTTATATTTCCTGTAGCAGTTTGCAAATGTGTTTCATTTTTAATACATTTCATTCAAAAAAAATCTGCATAAAATCCATATTGTGGTTTGTATGGATCTATAATCTTTATGACACGAGAGATTGCAGATGCTGGAATCAAATTACTTGAGGTCCTCTGCATATTACCATTACAATAGATTCTGTGAACAGAACGGAGCAGTGTAGGTTGATATTCTATCCCGGCGAACGCCGAGTACAGCTAGTCCTCGGTAGTATAGTGGTTAGTATCCCCGCCTGTCACGCGGGAGACCGGGGTTCAATTCCCCGCCGGGGAGGTACTATCATTTTCCCCATAGATAAAGAAATCATCATAATATATAATAATATTTATTTTGCGCAACATTTTGGTCTGAAGAAGGGTCTCGACCCAAAACGTCACCCATTTTCTTTCGCTCCACCCGCTGAGTTTCTCCAGCATTTTTATCTCCCTTCGATTTTTCCAACATCTGCAGTTCCTTCTCAAACATTTTGGTTTGCGTGACATTTTTCCCCCACTCGCTTTAGTTGGATAAATTGCATTTTTTTTGTTGCAATTTATTTTATCTCTTTTACAATTTCAAGCAGAATTAACCATTTAGCAAAGTATTGGTATTGCGTCAGAAAATACAGTAATCAAGTTTGAAAGAAGTCTCTCTAAATTATTTACATCTTTGTATTAATCGAGGGGATTTGCAAACGAACATTTCATTGTCACTCCAGGAGATGCACGAAAAACTTCAAAGGGTTCTTGTATCTATTATTTGTGCAGATTTTTAGTGAGATTTAAGTGAGATTTTAGAATCGCTTACCTCAATACGTAATTTAGAATAACGCAATAACCTAGAGTTGTCTCGTTTGCAATATATTTTGTTTTGCAGCTATCACGTTTTAGGCACGTCTAACATTGCAAGGGAGGTAAGTTTTGCAAAGTTTCAAGAGAGTCAAGAGTCAAGTGTTTAATTGTCACCTGTACCGAATCGGAACAATGTCTAGGTAAATAGAGTCGTCGTGCAACCTAGTTCTGCTCCAAATCAATGTAACGAACTGGTATAACTAACACCAAATTTAAAAAAAAAATCAAAAGTGTAGGGCACAAATAATGTCATTTTGCTTTCTTTCCATCCTCATGCTGCAATATTTTATAAACCCCACTAGGAGGCAGAACCGTGTAAAGCAACTTCAGGTAATGTACAAGATTTGTTCAAATCAAAATGAAATCCTGTGTTAAACCTTAAAAAAAAAACTAGCAGAAATATCTCCAAAAGCAATGGCATGTCTGATATGCTTAATATTTGCAACATTTTCTTTTATCATTTGAGAAATGTTGCCCTTTTCATCCATAAATTCCCCTACCTTCTTCCAGTGTGGACAATGTTTTTTATATAGGATTTCGCTATGTTCAAATTAGCTGCCACATTCCTTATGGAAATTCAACTTAAAAAAGTAAAAAAATATTGCAGACATTCAGTAGAGGTGAAGATACAATCATAGATACAGCATGGGAACAGCCCCTTCAGTCCATCAGGTCTGCACTAACCACTAAGCATCATTTGTTTTCACTAATCTTTCTCATTTTCTCTTGTTACATTTCCATGAACACTCCCCAGATTACACCACATACCTACATACTATGCGTAACTGACAATGATCAATTAACCTACCAACCCGCACGTCTTTGGGAGAACTCAAGAGGGAAGCCACACAGTCACAGAGTTAAGTAAATAAGTAAGTAAGTAATAAAGTGTTAAAGAAGGAACTGCAGATGCTGGAGAATCGAGGGTACACAAAAGGCTGGAGAAACTCAGCGGGTGCAGCAGCTTCTAAGGAGCGAAGGAAATAGGCAACGTTTCGGGTCGAGACCCTTCTTCAGACTGGTCAGGGATCAGGGAAACGAGAGTTACAGACGGTGATGTGGAGAGATAAAGAACAATGAATGAAAGATATGCAAAAAAGTATCGATGATAAAGGAAACAGGCCATTGTAAGCTGTTTGTAGTGTGAAAATGAGAAACTAATGCGACTTGGGTGGGGGAGAGATAGAGAGAGAGGGAATGCCAGGGCCCGAGGGCTGAGGGAGAGGTGGGAAGGGGAGGAGGCAGCAAGGGTTAACAGAATTGAGAAAATTCAATGTTTAAGCCCAGAGGATGCAGACTCCCCAAGCGGAATATGATGCTGTTCCTCCAACTTGCAGTGTTGCTCACTCTGGCCATGGAGGAGGCCCAGGACCAAGAGGTCGGATACGGAATGGGAGGGGGAGTTGAAGTGCTGAGCCACCGGGAGGTCGGGTTGGTTATTGCGGACCGAGCGGAGGTGTTTGGCGAAACGATCGACAAGCCTCCGCTTGGTCCCACCGATATAGATCAGCTGGCATTTGGAGCAACGGATGCAGTAGATGAGGTTGGAGGAGGTGCAGGTGAACCTCTGTCGGACTTGGAAGGACTGCTTTGGTCCCTGAAAGGAGTGGAGGGGGGAGGTGAAGGGACAAGTGTAGCATCTCTTGCGGTTGCAAGGGAAAGTGCCTGGGGAAGGGGTGGAGCGGGAGGGAAGGGAAGAATTGACAAGGGAGTTGCGGAGGGAGCGGTCTTTGCGGAAGGCAGACAGGGGGGGAGATGGGAAGACGTGGCGAGTGGTGGGATCACGTTGGAGGTGGTGAAACTGGCGGAGGACTATGTGTTGTATGTGCCGGCTGGTGGGGTGAAAGGTGAGGACCAGGGGGACTCTGCCCTTGTTGCGAGTGGAGGAATGGGGAGAGAGGGCAGTGTTGCGGGGTATGGAGGAGACCCTGGTGCGAGCCTCATCTATAGTGGGGGAGAGGAATCCCCGTTCTCTGAAGAATGAGGACATTTGTGATGACCTGTGTGTGGAACACGTCATCCTGGGAGCAGATGCGGCGTAGACGGAGGAATTGGGAGTAGGGGATGGAGTCCTTACAGGAAGCAGGGTGGGAGGAAGAGTAGTACAGGTAGCTGTGGGAGTCAGTTGGTTTGTAGTGGATGTATAGTAAGTAAGTTTATTGGCCAAGTATTCACAAACAAGGAATTTGCCTTGGGGCTGTGCCCACAAGTAACAACATAACATGTAAGCTCCACACAGACAGCATCCAAACCCAGGTCATTGGATCTATGAGCTTGATTAGCTGCACCACCATGTCACCCACTTACCTTAGGGGAGTTGTTGCATCTCCTGCAGTTCACAGGGAGGGGCTAGTATTGAGAAGTATTGGTATTAGTTTAATATCGACATGCCACAAGTGAGAAATCTTGTTTTGTGCTATCCAGGCAAATCATACTCTTCATGAGCACAATCACGCCATACACAAGTACAATAGGTATTGCAAAGAAAAAATATACCAGAGTGCATAATATAATGTTACAGTGTTATACAGTTATAGTTTCTGAAATAGTACAGCTAAAAAAAAGTGCATGGGTTGTAATAAAGGGTGGGTTCAGAGGATAGTCCACCCTTGGACAATGAGAGGACCATTCAGCAGTCTGATAACAGCTGGGAAGAAGCTATTTGTGAATCTGGTGGTTTCAAGCTTTTGTATCTTCTGTCCAACAAGAGAATGAAGGAATAAAAAAAACTGGGATTTGGGGGGGGGGGGGGGAATCTAGTCTGCATAATCTATGTGACTGGGCTACATCCACAGCTTATATTTCTTGGGGTTTTGGGCAGAGCTCTTGCACATCCCAAAACTCCTATGATGCATTTGCAGGAATTGTTATGAGTCAGGCAGCATCTTTGGGGAAAAGGAATAAGTGACATTTCGGTCGGGACCTAATCTTCACATGAGGTCTGAAGAAAGGTCTCGACCCCAAAAATCATCTATTCCTTTTCTCCAGAGATGCTGCCTGACCCGCTGAGTTACTCCAGCATGTTGTGCCTATCTTCAGTTTAATCCAGCATCTGCAGTTCCTTCAAACATGTAACATGGCAGTGTTGGAGACATGCCGAACTTCCTTAGTTTTCTGAGGAAGTAGAGGCATTGTGTGCTTTCTTGGCCATAGCTTCAATGATTTTGATCCAGGACCATTTCCACTTCAACACCATTGACGCTAACTGGGACATGTACACCATATCGTTTCCTGAACTCAATACGGGACAATGCATCCAGTGAGAGCTATCTGAAGTGAGGAATGCAAGCTGTTGCGGGCAGAGTGTAGTGAAGGAGGTGGGGTCTCTACCATAGGTCTGGGTGTGGTAGTAGTGGGGGAAGTGGAAAGGATAAGGTTGAGGGTTCTGTCATTTATGGTGGAGGAAAATCGTTAGTTCGGGAAGAAGGAAGATGCATCAGAAAGAATGGAATATGGTACAATCGTACTGATGCGATGGAAATGATAAAGCATGAGAATGGAGTGGAGTCCTTCCAGGGATTAGAGTGAGAAGGGGTACAATGAAAATAAATGCTGCGGACTTGTAGCTGACCAATTTTAAAAAAACAGTACATTACAAGTGATACGGCATGAACTTGATTGTATTTAGGTTGACTCTTAATCTTACCACAAATTAACAATGAAGTCAATTCCATGCATGGCTAGGATTACTTAATCAATCTCATTGCAATCCTTTCCATGTGTGAGCTAGAAGATAAATTAGATGTGACAGCAATGAGATTAACATTTGCAGTTTGATTTTAACAGAATTTTAACAGAATAATTAATATCGTCATCAATCACCCGGTCTAACAGAATATTCAAAGGGACAATTACTTTATTTTCCCCTGAATGTGCATGGGTTTGGGTGTAGTGGCAGGCGCCTCAGACTCAGAGATGCCATTTACAGTGGGAATGATGGATGACCCATTAACCATGCAAATCTTAGCCTAACCGGGAACAATGCTCTGGCTTCTATCCAACACTAATATTCAAATATGAGTTCAGTCGGTACAAATTGTTACCATAGAGATGAATGTATTGCAAAATAAAGTTCAGATAGGACATGGGAATAGAAGAAATATGAGCAGGAATGGACCATTCAGTCCTTCATGCTTGCTGTTATCAGGCAACTGAATCATTCTATCAACAGCTAGAGAGCAGTCCTGACCTCACCAGAGACCCTCTTTAATTGGACTTTATCTTGCACTAAATGTTGTTCCCATTATCATGTATCGGTACACTGTGGATGTCTCGATTGTAAGTATGTATAGTCTTTCCGTGACTGGTTAGCATGTAACAAAAGCTTTTCACTGTGCCTCGGTACACATGACGATAATCTAAACTAAACTCTCCATTCAATCATGACAGATACATTCTTGGGACCACTATCCTGCTGGTTCACCATAAACCTGAATCGCCAATAGTCCAGAAAACTGTCTGTTTTAGCCTTGAATAAACAATGATCTAGTCTCACTCTGGGGGTAGAGAATTCCAGAGAGTGATGACCATCTGAAAGAAGACATTTCTCCTCACCTCTATCTAAAAATGATGGCCCCTTATTCTGAAACCAAGCCCTCCAGTCCTGGATATCCCCAGAAAGGGAAACATTCTCTCAACATCCGCCCCATCGAGTCTTTCAGTATGTTATGTCTTAATAAGTTCATTCTTACTTTTTTTAAACTCGAATGTATTCAACTTGATGTATTTTGATGTAACTTGATGTATTCAAGAGAGAGGGATAGATATAGCTCTTAGGGCTCACGGAATCAAGGGATATGGGGAGAAAGCAGGAACAAGGTACTGATTTTGGATGATCCGCCATGATCATATTGAATGAATGATTGACAGGTGCTTGATTAGTACAGTGACAGGGGTTATGGGGAGAAGGCAGGAGAATGGCGTTGAGAGGGAAAGGTAGATCAGCGATTATTGAATGCTGGAGTAGAGTTGATGGGCCGAATGGCCCAATTCTGCTCTTAGAACTTACGAGTACGAGCCCAACCTGATCAACCGTTCCTCAGAAGACAACCCCTTCATCCCAGGAATCAACCTGCCCCACCTTCTCCTAACTACCTCCAATGCACATACTTCCCACCTTAAACTTGGAGACCAAAAGGTGCGTCACACTTCATGAGTGGACTCACCAATGAATTGTGAGTTCTGGGAAGGGAAGTCACCATCTGATTTTAAAAAAAGGCATCACCTACTCCTATTTTCTATAGATGTTGCCTGACCTGCTGACTGGTTCCAGCATTTTCAGTTTAATTTCAAATCTCATCATTTGCAATATTTGCAATATTTCCCTCACCCACACTCCTCTGCTGTTTAACTTACTCTCAAAATATGTAAGAAGGAACTGCAGATGCTGGTTTACACCAAAGATACAAAACGTTGGAGTAACTCAGTGGGTCAGGCAGCATTTCTGGAGAAAAGGAATAGGTGACGTTTGGGGTCGAGACCCTTCTTCAGACTGAGAGACGGAAGACTGACCTTTCTCTCAGTCTGAAGACGGGTCTTGACCTGAATTGTCACCTGTTCCTTTTCTCCAGAGATGCTGCCTGACCCGCTGAGTTACTCGAGGATTTTGTGTCGAACAACCTATTCTCAATCCTTCTTTGACACCAACCATCCCTCAAAACCCACCAAGTCTTGTCCCTCCCCTATCTCCACAACCTCCACCAGCTCTCGACTCGGTGTGTGTTGCTCCACCTCTGGCTTCTCGGGCACTCTCCGAGTGGTGTGAATTCTACATGACCAACACCCAGTGTCGACTGTAGTGAGAAAGAAGTGAAATAGATGAATGTAGTCTTTATTTTCCCTGTCAAGTACATTCTCGTCTCATGGACAAACAGAGCTGTGCTGGTTTTGTGTGTCTGCAGCAAATCGTTTCTAAGGAGCAGATTTTCAGTCTGCAATAGGCAAGGTCCCCGGCGACATTGATCAGTGAAAACAACCTACATGATGAGACTCTAAATCTTGCTGTGTCACAGCTTACAGTAGAAGATTAATGCGTTTATTATTCCGGTCTAGAGTCCCAAGTAACACAAAGCTTGGAAAATTCCGAAGGATGTGCCATCCATTTGGGATGGGTAATGTGGAAACTTGCTCTTCAAACGCTGCGGTTAATTTATTTGCACTGCAGGGTTTAGACAATTAGCCGTGTTCCAGCCCTGTTTCCCGTGTCCTCTCTCCGAGCAAGGCACTTTCTCACAGCTTGTTTAATCCTCCTGCATGGACCGCTGTCTTCAGCTGTTACCTCTCCCTTCTTGGCAGATCTGGATGATGAAAGTAAAACCCTTCATCACCTGGGGAAAGTGAGCAGGGTAGTCTCTCCTAACTCACAGACTACCATTCCTCAGCTACATGATGATGGTCTTGGACTTGTTTAATGCTGGAAGCAATCCTGACTGGATATGGATTAAATTGCACCACATCTCAAGAATGCTTTCTTACTCTTGTCAATCTTATTGTTCCCTGGTGCCAGTGGCAGTGATCCACCCGAAGATAGACTTTAATCATTCTGCTAGATGTTTCTTGGAACAATATTAAATTCTGTTTGAAGGCATTCCCATGCAGCACCTTTGGAAGTTTGTGTCACGTGAAGGGCATTATCTAAATTCTGCCAGGTGTTTTATCAACGCAAGATTCCTACTTTCAAAGTTGCACATATTATGGAAAATGAAACTAAGTCTTAACTTTCTAAAGCATCATTCCCCTCCTTGGGATTTTGAAAATTGCTTTCCAGCGAACGAGATAGGGTGGAAATGCAGCCATTGTTCCAATTTTTGGCACTTGCTGGCCCTTGTCGCCAAAGCAAGATCTAACAAACATCAATGTGATAATGTTGAGGTAACCAACAATGGACGGCACAACTAATAGTCATTGTCTCACAACCTCTTTGATACAGGTTCAATACTGACCTCGGGTGCTGTCTGTGTAGAGTTTGCATGATCTCCCTGTAAGCTCATGGATTTCCCCCAGGTGGTCCGATTTCCTCCCACATCTCAATGTCATGTGGGTTGGTAGGTTAATGGGTCACTGTAAATTGCCCCAAGAATATAGGTGTGTGGTAGGATCAATGTGAGTGCAGGGAGGATAAAGTGTGAAATGGGGCTGCCCTGTGAGCTGGCATAAACCTGATGGGCCAAATGGCCTCCTTCTATTTTGTCAGGAACTGTGGAACGGACAAAAATAAAATGCTGCAATTACTAATGTTCCAAACCAACTGTGGCTTCAACTTCACTGTGAATTTCTTTCACAATGGGCCAGCAACCAACACCATTAAAACCAGGTCACTGCCCTCCCCACAGAGACTGCAGTGTTCAGAAACTGTCTCAGTATTGCCCCCTGATGGTACAGTAATTAGTTACAGGTAATGAACCCCCATTGCCTTTCCCCAGTTTATCTGCTCTCCAGAACAAACGTGTTGCCCTCTTTCCTGAGTTTGATGAGGGGATCTTAAACGTTAGCTGTTTCTCCACAGATACAATGTTATTTTTGCACATTGATGCTGTATCAATCAGGAAATTTGGCTCCGGATGTTTTGAAGAGCCTTTACTTTGGCACAGTATTGGGTTACTCCTGTGCGCGGTATCAAGCACCCTGAGACCTCCCAGAGCTGATCTGTGGTCTTATTTCTAATCTTGCTGTGGTCAATCACCTAGATGTTTCTAACACTGTTTCTCCAGGAACCATGAGCCAAATAGAGCTAAAATAGAGCACAAACAGCAATCTGCCAAATGTCAGATAATCCAATTTATGAAACTGTGGTGAGGCACAACCCCCCTTACAACACTGCACATGGATCCTATATTTTCATCCAAGATCAGGGCAGAACTTTGGCCTTCTGAAAACAAAGCACCTCCGACAGTGCTATACTCTTTCAGTCCCACCCTGGGATTGTCAACCAGAATTTGTCCGTAAGTTTCTGTTGTGGGATTTGAACCCGCAACCTTCTGGCTCCAAGGGAGCATCCACTGGTGCGATGCACTATATCATTAATCTCAATGCTGTTAAATTCAACATTTGTACACATTCACCGATGCAAAATTAAAAAAAGATGACTCGACTGATTCACCAATTAGGAAAATTACCAATATTTATATATTTCTTAGTAACTGAAAATTAGTTAGTTAATTATTGAATTGCTTATAAAGTACCAGGGGAATACAGCAAATCTTTATGAATCAGAGAAAGTATAATGATTGAGGAGAGAGGCTGGGCTCAATATTTTGGAAAGAGGAGGCTGGCTACACTTCAATCAGCTCCCTACTTTGATCACGTTTTAGTTTACCTGATCCAGTAACACTTGCTCATGATCACCCCTCATCCTCCAGGAATAAAGGTCCAAGGAATAAAGTCCTGCTCAACCTCTTCCTACAGCTTAGGCCCTCGAGTCCTGGCAACATCCTTGTAAATCTTCTCTGCACCATTTCCAGAAATCTCGACCTGAAATGTCACCCATTCCTTCTCTCCAGAGCTGCTGCCTGTCTCGCTGAGTTACTCCAGCATTTCGTGTCTATCTTCATTGACAACATCAATGTTGTTTGACACCAGAGCTGTGAATCACCTTGTTCCCTTTCAGTAAATTAAGTGGTGTCACTGCCTCGCAGTGCCAGAAACCTGGGTTTGGGATCCGAACCACAGTTGCTGTCTATGTGGAGTTTGCACATTCTCACTGTGACTGCATGGGTTTCTCTTGAGTGCTCTGGTTTTCCCCCACGTCGCCAAGACATGCAGGTTGAAAGGTTAATTGTAAGTTTCTATGAGATTGAGAGGGGATCTTATAGAAACTTACAAAATTCTTAAGGGGTTGGACAGGCTAGATGCAGGAAGATTGTTCCCGATGTTGGGGAGGTCTAGGACAAGGGGTCACAGCTTAAGGATAAGGGGGAACTCCTTTAGGACCGAGATGAGAAGGACTTTTTTCACACAGAGAGTGGTGAGTCTCTGGAACTCTCTGCCACAGAGGGTAGTTGAGGCCAGTTCATTGGCTATATTTAAGAGGGAGTTAGATGTGGCCCTTGTGGCTAAGGGGATCAGAGGGTATGGAGAGAAGGCAGGTACGGGATGCTGAGTTGGATGATCAGCCATGATCATATTGAATGGCGGTGCAGGCTCGAAGGGCCGATGGCCTACTCCTGCACCTAATTTCTATGTTTCTAATTGGTCGCTGTAAATTGCCCCAAGTGTGTGAGTAAGTGGTAGGATCCGGGCAGAATTGATGAGAAAGTGGGGAGAATAAAATAAAGTATTTAAAGTCGGATTAGTGTGAATGGACCAGTGGGTTGAAGGGCTTGTTTCCGTGACGATATAAATGTACATTGTTGGACAGAGTAATGCAGTAAATAAATATTTCAGATTTGATTTAAGGTTATGGAGCAGAAGGTTATTATTCTTCTGTTTAATCTTCATCCGGTGCTGCCTGAACGACAACACATTCGGAAAGATCCAGGGAATCGTTTCCAGCTGAACAAAGGTTTGTTGCCACATTAGAAATGATCAATGCTCCTTGACAACTGTGGATTAAGCAACTTCATGAATATATTTCACAGTCAGAAATCACACAAAATCACCTGGAAAAAGGACGGTTGGACTTGAAGCCGAGGGGAACCAATATCCTGGCGGGGAGATTTGCAAAGGAGACTTTAAACTAGAAAGGCTGGGGGGAGGGACTCGGGTAGAGGGGGCTAGGGGACAGGGTGAGGGGCAAGAGGCAGTGAAGGGAAGCACTCGGACATAAAATGTAGGTGAGAAAGAGGTAAAAGATAATAAACAGAGAATAAGGGATGGTGGGTATCTAAAATGTGTATATTTTAATGCTAGGAGCATTGTAAGAAAGGTGGATAGAAACATAGAAACATAGAAATTAGGTGCAGGAGTAGGCCATTCGGCCCTTTGAGCCTGCACCGCCATTCAATATGATCATGGCTGATCATCCAACTCAGTACCCCGTACCTGCCTTCTCTCAATACCCTCTGATCCCCTTAGCCACAAGGGCCACATCTAACTCCCTCTTAAATATAGCCAATGAACTGGCCTCAACTACCCTCTGTGGCAGAGAGTTCCAGAGACCCACCACTCTCTGTGTGAAAAAATTCCTTCTCATCTCGGTCCTAAAGGATTTCCCCCTTATCCTTAAGCTGTGACCCCTTGTCCTGGACCTCCCCAACATCGGGAACAATCTTCCTGCATCTAGCCTGTCCAACCCCTTAAGAATCTTGTAAGTTTCTATAAGATCCCCTCTCAATCTCCTAAATTCTAGAGAGTATAAACCGAGTCTATGCAGTCTTTGTTCATAAGACAGTCCTGACATCCCAGGAATCAGTCTGGTGAACCTTCGCTGCACTCCCTCTATGGCAATAATGTCCTTCCTCAGATTTGGAGACCAGAACTGTACGCAATACTCCAGGTGTGGCCTCACCAAGACCCTATACAACTGAAGTAGAACCTCCCTGCTCCTATACTCAAATCCTTTTGCTATGAAAGCTAACATACCATTGGCTTTCTTCACTGCCTGCTGTACCTGCATGCCTACTTTCAATGACTGGTGTACCATGACACCCAGGTCGCGCTGCATCTCCCCTTTTCCTAATCGGCCACCATTTAGATAGTAGTCGGTTTTCCTATTTTTGCCACCAAAGTGGATAACCTCACATTTATCCACATTATACTGCATCTGCCAAACATTTGCCCACTCACCCAGCCTATCCAAGTCACCTTGCATTCTCCTAGCATCCTCCTCACAGCTAACACTGCCCCCCAGCTTAGTGTCATCCGCAAACTTGGAGATATTGCCTTCAATTCCCTCATCCAGATCATTTATGTATATTGTAAATAGCTGGGGTCCCAGCACTGAGCCTTGCGGTACCCCACTAGTCACTGCCTGCCATTGTGAAAACGACCCGTTTACTCCTACTCTTTGCTTCCTGTTTGCCAGCCAGTTCTCTATCCACATCAATACTTTATGTGGGATGAAAGAGCCTGGATTGACACCTGGAAATATGATATTGTGGCAATCAGTGAAACATGGTTGCGGGAGGGTTGTGATAGGAAACTAAATATTCCAGGATTTCGTTGCTTCAGGTGTGATAGAATTGGAGGGACCAGAGGTGGAGGGCTTGCATTGCTTGTCAGAGAAGATATTACAGCAGTGCTTTGGCAGGATATATTAGAGGGCTCCTCTAGGGAGGCTATTTGGGTGGAACTGAGAAGTGGGAATGGCGTAGCAACACTTTTAGGGGTGTATTATAGACCGCCAAATGGGGAGTGAGAATTGGAAGAGCTAATATGTAAGGAGATAGCAGATATTAGTAGTAAGCACAAGGTAGTGATTGTGGAAGATTTCAATTTTAGACTGGGAAACACCTTCTGTAAATGGGCTGGATGGTTTGGAGTTTGTTAAATGTGTGCAGGATAGTATTTTGCAGCAATACATAGCGGTATCGACCAGAGAAGGGGCAGTGCTGGACCTCCTGTTAGGAAATAAGGCAGGTCAGGTGACGGAGGTATGCGTTGGTGAGCACTTCGGGACCAGTGATCACAATACCATTAGTTTCAATATAATTATGGAGAGAGTCAGAGCTGGACCTAGGGTTGAGATTTTTGATTGGAGAAAGGCTAACTTTGAGGGAATGCATAATGATTTAATGAGTGAATTGGGACATTTTGTTTTATGGGAAGGATGTAGAAGAGAAATGGAGGACATTTAAAGGGGAAATTGTAAAAGTACAGATTCTTTATGTCCCTGTTCGGTTGAAAGGAAATAGTAAAAATCGGAAAGAGCCATGGTTTTCAAGGGAAATTGGACACTTGGTTCGAAAAAAGAGAGATATCTACAATAATTATAGGAGACATGGAGTAAATTAGGTGCTAGATGAGTATAAAGAATGTAAAAAGAATCTTAAGAAAGAAATAAGAAAAGCTAAAAAAAGATATGAGGTTGCTTTGGCAAGAAAGGTGAAAGTAAATCCAAACTATAGCTGTTAAGAAAATAGCTGTTTCTACAGCTATATTAATAGCAAAAGGATAACGAGGGATAAAATGGGACCATTAGAGAGCCAGAATGGACAGCTATGTGCAGAGGCAAAAGAGTTGGGGGAGATATTGAACAATTTCTTTTCTTCGGTATTCACCAAGGAGAAGGATATTGAACTCTGTGATGTAAGGGAAAAAAGTAGAGTAGCGATGGAAACTATGAGATTCAAAGAGGAGGAAGTACTGACACTTTTGAAAAATATAAAAGTGGATAAGTCTCCAGGTCCTGACAGGATATTCCCTAGGACATTGAGGGAAGTTAGTGTAGAAATAGCAGGGGCTATGACAGAAATATTTCAAATGTCATTAGAAATGGGAATAGTGCCGGAGGATTGGCGTACTGCGCATGTTGTTCCATTGTTTAAAAAGGGTTCAAAGAATAAACCTAGCAATTATAGACCTGTTAGTTTGACGTCAGTGGTGGGCAAATTAATGGAATGGATACATAGAGATAATATATATAAGCATCTGGATAAACAGGGTCTGATCAAGAACAGTCAACATGGATTTGTGCCTGGAAGGTCATGTTTGACAAACCTTCTTGAATTTTTTGAAGAGGTTACTAGGGAAATTGATGAGGGTAAAGCAGTGGATGTTGTCTATATGGATTTCAGTAAGGCCTTTGATAAGGTTCCTCATGGAAGGTTGGTTAAGAAGGTTCAATCTTTGGGTGTTAATGGCGGAGTAGCAAGATGGATTCAACAGTGGCTGAATGGGAGATGCCAGAGAGTAATGGTGGATGGCTGTTTGTCAGGTTGGAAGCCGGTGACCAGCCTCAGGGATCTGTGTTGGGTCCACTGTTGTTTGTCATGTACATCAATGATCTAGGTGATGGGGTGGAAAATTGGATAAGTCAGTATGCAGATGATACTAAGATAGGGGATGCTGTGGATAATGAGGTAGATTTTCAAAGTCTACAGAGAGATTTGGGCCAATTGGAAGAGAGGGCTGAAAGATGGCAGATGGAGTTTAATGCTGATAAGTGTGAGGTGTTACATCCTGGCAGGACAAATCAAAATAGGAAGCACATGGTAAATGGTAGGGAATTGAGGAATGCTGTAGAACAGAGATATCTAGGAATAACTGTGCATAGTTCCCTGAAGGTGGAATCACATGTAGATAGGGTTGTAAAGAAAGCTTTTGGTGTGCTGGCCTTTATAAATCAGAGCATTGAATATAGGAGTAGGGAAGTAATGTTAAAATTGTACAAAGCATTGGTGAGAACAATTCTGGAGTATGGTGTCCAATTTTGGTCGCCTAATTATAGGAAAGATGTCAACAAAATAGAGAGAGAGTACAGAGGAGGTTTACTAGAATGTTGCCTGGGTTCCAGCAACTAAGTTACAGAGAAAGGTTGAACAAGTTGGGTCTTTATTCTTTGGAGCGCAGAAGGTTAAGGGGGGACTTGATTGAGGTCTTTAAAATGATGAAAGGGATAGACAGAGTTGACGTGGATAAGCTTTTCCCATTGAGGGTAGGGAAGATTCAAACAAGAGGGCATGACATGAGAATTAAGGGACAGAAGTTTAGGGGTAACATGAGGGGGAACTTCTTTACTCAGAGAGTGGTGGCTGTGTGGAATGATCTTTCAGCAGAAGTGGTGGAGGCAGGATCGATTGTAACATTTAAAAGTAAAGTGGATAGGTATATGGATGGGAAGGGAATTGAGGGGTATGGTCTGAGTGCAGGGAGATGGGACTAGGGGAAAATAAATGGTTGGCACGGACTGGAAGGGCCGAGAAGGCCTGTTTCCGTGCTGTAATTGTTATATGGTTATATGGTTATAATAACTCCTTGCAGAGCTGCACTCATTTACATGCGGTAACTCATTTAATAACCCTGCACCCAATTTCCTTAATAAATGAAAAACCTCTATCTTCAATGACCCACTTTAGCATTGACTGGAAACTGGTTAAATCAATTCAAATGCCACACAGTATAATAAAAAACAATGAATCTTTATTAATAATATTTTGTTTAAATAAAATTAAGTGTAATACAAATCTTCTGAAAGACAATAAATGGATACGTTATTAACGATATTTAAAATTGTAAAATAGATAGCTATGTTAGTTACAGGTGATATCTTGGTAACTGAGTATGTTAAGGTATGAGACAAGGAGAGGGAGCAGCAGCGTAGGCCTCTGTAAAGTACAATAAATACAGTGGGAACAATCACTTTGCATATACTTCTGCATCACAGAAAAAATATGAGACCAGATATAGGTATTTGGTAAAGGCAGAGGGGTTGGTGGTGCAGTGGGTAGAGCTGCTGCCTCACAGTGCCAGAGTCCCCAGTTCAACCTGACCTCAGATGCTGTCTTTGTGGTGTATGCTCCCTGTGACCATATAGGCTTTCCCTGGTGCTCTCGTTTCCTCTCATATCATAGAAATTAAGGTTTGTGGTTTAATTGGCCCTGTGTGGGTTAGTGGTGGAATCTGGGGGGGTGGGTTGTTGATGGGAATGTGGAGTGAATAAAAAGTGGAAATCGTGTTGGATTAGTGTAAATGAATGGTTGATGTGGATTCGACAGGTTGAAGGAACCATCTTCTATGACTCTTGCAAGTTGCAATCATAGTACACACACTAATGGAATAGAAGCTTAAGATGGTGCAGGGTTAATTCATCTGTGCCCTACAATAAACAGTTCTCATTTATTATAGTATTTTATTATAGATGATTGTATACTTATGTGTTATTGGGCCTGTAAAGTGCAGCAAGTAAGAATTAATGAATAAGTTTATTGGCCACGTATTCACATACAAGGAATTTGCCTTGGTGCTCCGCCCGCAAGTGACATGACATACAGTGACAGTTAGGAATGACACATAAACATTAAATATTAATAATAAAACATTATCGATTAAACACGTGAATTAAATAAAATACCAGAGTAAAATGAGGCGACAGATTTTTGGATATTGAGCTACTACTCGTGGAAAAAAGCAGTTTTTATTTCTGGCTGTGGCAGCTTTGACAGTCCGGAGTCGCCTTCCAGAGGGAAGTGATTCAAAGAGTTTGTGGCCAGGTTGAGATGGGTCAGAGGGGCCAAGGTTAAGAATCTCATTGTTTCGTTCCTGGTGCTCATGACAATTAAACACACTAGGCTCTTGATACACTTTCACTTCCATTGACTTTGGTCGATATGAATGTTTGCAAGTGAGTGCACACGGACCGACACTCCCCAGCTCCACTGAAGCAACTCATCAAGAGGTGGCAATTTCTTTCTGTCTACCTCAAGCATGCCTGTGATCACACACACACACTCATATATCTGCCCACAAACACAATGCAGGCATGCAGCCGTACCTTTTCGCACACAAACATACATTTGCGCAAACATGTGTCTTTCTATACACAAGAGCATGCATGGCATATATAAAATCGTGATGAGGTTTGCAATTTATGAGGTGCAGAGATAGGATAGTTAGTGAGATGCCTTCTGGAGGTGCCGTTGCGGCAGACCTCGCAAGTCGGAGTTAGAGCCCCAGGGTCAGAGCCTGGGCCTTGCGGGCTGGTGGTGAAGCCTCGGTGCCTGGGCCTCGCGGGCCGGAGCCTCATGGGTCGGAGGTGGAGCCTCGCTGGTCGATGAGCCCGTGGCCTTTGTGCCTGGGTCTACGGGGACTGCGGCTGGGGCCTGGGTCGGCGCCACGGAGAGAACCCAGCAGCGTTAGTGGAGAGGTTGTTGCGGCGGTCGACTAATGGACGAGGACAGACACGTGGAAGTGAGGAGGTCACTGCTGAGGGCAAGAACAATGGAGGACCAGGCGTGAGGGAGGTGGGGGTTGGGGGCATAAGAACAAAGGGGGAACTGGCGCGGGGACTTTGTAACTTTGTACGTTCCCTTTATGTGCGACTATTTGTATATCTTGGGTGTGCAAGCAAAGAATTTCACTGTGATTAGTCACATGTGACAATAAAGTATTCAATTCAATTCAAGAAGCTTTTCCAGGAGCAGATTGTCGATAAGCAGAGGACGTAGGTTTAAGGTGAGGAACAAGACATTTAGAGAGACTGGTTGGAATCTGGAATGCTGTGCCTGAGGATGGTGGAAGCAGGCACTCTCACAACATTTCAGTATAGGATTATGAGGGACATAGATAGGTGCAGATTGCAGGAGACTATTCCCCTTATTAGAGGGAGGTAAAACTAAAGAACAATGGTTTAGTGGAAGGGGGAAGAGATTTAGCAGGGATCTGAGGGGGATCTTCTTCATCCAGAATGGGGAGTACCTGGAGTGCAAAGCTGGAGAGGGTGGTGGAAGCAGAATTGCTGATGACATTGAAGAAGTGTCAAATTAGTATTTGATTCACCCAGACATAATGGGCTGTGGAGCGAATGCAGAAAGGGCCCAGTTGGTCAATGTGGATGATCTGGGCCAAATGGCCTGTTTCCATGCTGTACGATTCCATGACTCTTAGTGTCCTGATTAATACTTGAAATGGAAAGGTATAGAAGGCTATTGGCTTGAATGTTGGAAAATGGGATTTGTACGTTTGTACGAATTTGATGGCTCGCACAGACTTAATTGGTCCATGCTGTATTACTCTATGACATAACATGCATACATACACAAATGCGCAATCAGACATATGCATGTATACAAATTTACACACACATGTACACAAGTGGAGACTTGCCTAGAGACAAACGCAAGCACACAGATACCATGTGCAGTGATATGATTGTACACATTTGGGCACACACACACATACACCATTATATTAATCACTGACATTGCTGCAAAACTGATTTTACATCCTTCATGGCTTTGATAGTGTAGCACAAACTCCATGGGGTTCTGGGAGAGACTCACTGATCTCCGTTGCCTGTATCAAATCAAAGCACATCAAAGGATTGCACAGCAGAGGGCAGCAAATCACACTGTCCAGTGTTGTGGCTCAATCCTTTGTATTGTTGCTTCACATCATGCAGGAAGTCTCCAGGAGCATGAGCTCAACTTCTCTAGACGCATTTACCAATGAAATCCTGACTGGGAATCATATAGGCATTAAAAATAAATTGTCTGTATTCATTTGTTGCACATTTTAATCGTGCTGGCAGGTAAAGGATGATTTAATTGACAGGCTAACCCCAGCCACAGGATGCAGAGTTTTGCTGCTTTCTGATTGGCTGTGGATAGGCGGGCGGCTTGGCCAATGGCGAGGGTGGGAGCCGGCCAATCGAGGGCCAGCAGCTATGTTCCGAAGCCGCCAGGAATCTGTCCAACCAGAGGCGGCAACGCTTGCTCCATGAGACTCACCGGGCTAATTCCTTTAAGTTTAGTTTAGTTTAGAGATAGTGTGGAAACTGGCCCTTCGGTCCACCAAGTCATCACCGACCAGCGATCAGTTATATCCTACACACTAGGGACAATTTACAGAAGCCAATTAACCTACAAACCTGCGTGTCTTTGGAATGTGGGAGAAAACTGATGCATCCTGAGAAAACCCACGGGGTCATAGGGAGAACGTACAAACTCCGCACTGACAGCATCCGTGGTCAGGATCGAACGCGTGTCTCTGAAACTGTAACCTCTGAAACCTCCTGGAGTGGGAGGTTAATCCCATTAAGAGCAGCTAAGCAGGCGAGGTTCTGTATTCCTTGCTGTTTAAAAGACGATAGTCTGGATGGCTTATGGATAGATGTCCTACATAGAGTGGATGCAGAGAGGATGTTTCCAGTAGTGGAAGAGTCTACGACCAAAGAGCACTGCCTCAGAATGAAAGGATGTTCCTTTAGAATGGAGATGACGAGCAATTTCTTTAGCCGGTAGAAGTCATAGAAGATAATGGAGCCCATTGGGTTTTTTAGAAGCGGAGATTGCTAGGTTCTTGATGAGTAAAGGTGTCAAACTTTATTGGGGGAAGGTAGGAGAATGAGGAAAAGTGGGTTTGAAAGGAAAAATAGTTCAGCCAGAATCAAATGACAGAGCAGTCTCGATGGGCCAAATGCTGCTCCTATGTCCTATGTCTTATGGTCTAAGATCCCAAAAAGGGCTACCGGTGGGAGAGTCAAACATGGAACATCATTATAAATACAGGGGGCAGTCATTTAAAATTCTTCTTATAGATTCCAGCATTTCTCTGGAATTCTCTGTGCCAGAGGATGGTGGAATCCTGCTCACTAGAAGCATTTGAGGAGGTAGATACATTCTGAAGGATAGAGGGGCTGAGGGAAGAGGAGTTGAGGCCAACAAATCAGCACTGATCACACTAATGGCTTGAGGGTCAGAATGGCCTATCCCTGCTACTGTTTGCCTCTATTTTTGCAGATTGTGCAGAGACGAGCCCTCATTTGGATCAATGGGAAAGCATAATCTCAGCAAAGGAGGCTGCGCTCTGCCCATTGTGACTGTGCAAGATTTCTGGCATGGCATGGATGAGTTGGGCTAAAGGGCCTGATTTTGTGCTCTATGACTATGATTTTGGTTCACTGGAACTATTCTGCTCTGGCCTCTCGTGGAATGGGCTGGGTGACCTCTCTTGCATCACTTGGCTCCAATGACCCAAAGTATGTTGGGCATTCTATGATGGAAATACAACGGGACATTGACAGGGAAACCTGGGGCGAGCCTCACCCTCCACCTCTGCTAAATTTCCAAGAGATCGTCTGCACTCTCGTCGCTCTCCACGGTCAGTTGCCGGGTCCACCACTTCTTCACGTCCGACCCTGAGAAGGCCGTGTCCGACATTGGATTGATTTTGCACATGACCGACTTGATGGCCGTCCGACCCCCGAACCGCAGGTTGACGGTGGACACGGAGTGGGTGATGGGTTTCGGAGCTGCGAGGATGACAGAGAGAGAATACGTCAGGAATCGCCTCTCGGATTGAGACCGAGTCAGACCGGAGCTGGGCGGCAAATGCGGAACGACTGCACGGAAATAGGCCTTTTGGACAACCCACTCCTTGCTGGTGCCTCTGCACCCCAGGCTCCTCCCCTTCACCTCAACCCAACATCATATCTAGTGGGAGGGTCTAGGAACGGACTTAGGCTCGGAATAAAATGACATACCTTTAGAAAGGTGATGAGGAGGAATTTGCTATGGCGGCCAAGTCAATGGATATTTCTAAGGCGGAGTTTGCCAGATTCTTGATGGGCTGAATTCCTTTGGTGCCGCAAGACCCTGTGATTGTGGACTCCTGAACCCAGTGCCCATCACCTGTCATCTCAACAGTTTATGATTTCTGGTCATCATTTTTGGCACAGGTGAGGTCATGGGTCACGTTGTCAACCTTTGACCCCCTGTCCCTGTCTTTGTTCAGGGAGGCTGTGCCGATGGAGACAGCTAGAGACCTCTCATTGGGGTTTCCTTCTTGCCTTTGTCTCTAATTTGTGAGGGTTGCTTGGAAACTAGTCTGTATTGAAGGGCGACACCAAAGATACCAGTGGGTCTGAATGTCCCTCGCCCCCTTGCTCCTGTCCAGAGGAGTAACTAAAACTTCAAAATGAAAGGTTAACGGGGGGCCCAGAACATGGTGGTGCCTGGTGGGGAGAGCATCAGCATTCTGTGTCACCTCTCCAGTGCGTTACGTCGCCGAGATTGAGGGGGGCTGCTGAGAGCAACCAGACGGGGGCTGCCGAGAACAAAGGGGGACGCAGTGAGGGGGCGGCAGGTCTGTTTCGCAGAAGGTAAAACTTTTTGTAACTTGGTCTAGGTTCACGAGATTGAGGTGGGACTGTCGTATGAGGAAAGATTGAAAAGACAAGGCTTGTACTCACTGGAGTTTAGAAGGATGAGGGGTGATCTTATAGAAACATATAAAATTATAAAAGGACTGGACAAGCTAGATGCAGGAAAAATGTTCCCAATGTTGGGCGAGTCCAGAACCAGGGACCACAGTCTTAGAATAAAGGGGAGGTCATTTAAGACTGAGGTGAGAAAAAACGTTTTCACTCAGAGAGTTGTGAATTTATGGAATTCTCTGCCACAGAGGGCAGTGGAGGCCAAGTCACTGGATGGATTTAAGAGAGAGTTAGATAGAGCTCTAGAGTCTAGGGGCTCGTGGAGTAGAGGGATATGGGGAGAAGGCAGGCACGGGTTATTGATAGGGGACGATCAGCCACGATCACAATGAATGGCGGTACTGGCTCGAAGGACCATAGGGCTGAATGGCCTCCTCCTGCACCTATTTTCTATGTTTCTATGCCAGTGCCGCCAGAAACGTGGTGACTCGTGTACTGCCTAGGTGAGGTCTGCTATATGACTTTACCGGATTGTAAGTAAATACAAAGAATTTCACTGCACCTAGTCGCAGGTGACAATAAGGTCTCATCGAATCATTGAATTGAATGATTCGATGTTGAAATCGCAACTTGCAAGATGCAACTGTCTCTGTGTACGGGAGACCCAGAGGCCAGACATCACCTGGCGTCTTATCATCGGCTGTCCTTCTGACAGTTGTTATGGGAACACGCAAGAACTCCCAAAATACCTGATGGGAGACGCCACTGACCAAACTTCCTCTGAGGTTTCCCGATATCCCCGGAGTCTGCCCGATAGCCGCCTCGGTCCGAGTGTGTAGGGCTGAGCAACTGCTGTTGACTACTGGTCTGCAGGAGAAGCGAGTGATGGTTAGTGATACTCCAACCGCGGCCTTTAACATCTGAAGCTCGCAGTCTCGGGAGAGACCGAGTTGGTAAGCTCCAAAATCGCACGATGTTCGACTAACCCCGACCCGAGATAGATCCCCCCCCCCGGTGCGGGAGAGCTGAGATTCCCCCCTGATGCAGGAGCTTGATCACCCCGACGCCGTCTACGGGAGTAAGATCGTCCCATCAACGGAAGGCTCGAGGCCCCCGACCGCTGGAGGACAAAGAAGTGAAGAGATTGAACTTTTTTCGCCTTCCATCCCAGTGAGGAATGTGGAGGAGTCATTGTGGTGGATGTTTATGTTAAAATGTATTTTGTGTGTTCTGTTGCTTTTTATTAGTATGACTGTCTGGCAAATCAAATTCCTCGAATGCTGCAAAACATACTTGGCTAATAAAGTAAGTGTGAGTATGAGGGCATGTCATCGATAAATTGCTGACAGCGAATCCCAGGCAGCAGGACGACACTTTAGACGGATGCTAGTGTGGCCAACAGTATCTAGGGCATTGATACAAGAAGTGGGAGTAATTCCGCGAGACAGGCAGCATCTCTGGAGAGAAGGAATGGGTGATGTTTCGGGTCGAGACCCTTCTTCAGTCTCTTCTTCTGTCTCGATCCACAACGTCACCCAATCCTTCCTCCAGAGATGCTGCCTGCCCCGTTGAGTTACTCCAGCTTTTTGTGTCAGCACTGGTGATCATTTTTCCAATGTTCTGTGGATTCCGGATCAGTTCCTGTGGATTGGAGGGCAGCTAATGTTATCCTACATTTTAAGAAAGGTGGGAAGAGAGAAAACAGGGAATTATAGACCAGTTAGCCTGACATTGGTGGTGGGGAAGATGCTGGAGGCAATTATAAAAGATGAAATATCGGCACATTTGGATAGCAGAAGCAGGATCGGTCCGAGTCAGCATGGATTTATGAAGGGGAAATCATCATTGACAAATCTTCTGGAATTTTTTTGAGGATGTAGCTAGGAAAACGAACAAGGGAGAGCCAGTGGATGTAGTATAACTGGAGTTTCAGAAAGCATTTGATAAGATTTCACATAGGAGATTAGTTGGCAAAATAAGAGCACATGGTATTGGGGGTAGGGTACTGACATGGATAGAAAATTGGTTGGCGGACAGGAAACAAAGAGTAGGGATTAACGGGTTCCTTTCAGAATGCAGGCAGTGAGTGGGCAGATACATGGCAGATGTTGATAGAATGGTGTGGCTGGGCTTGTATATCCTAGAATTTAGAAGGATGAGAAGGGATCGTATTGAAACATATAAGATTATTAAGGGTTTGGACACACTAGAGGCAGGAAACATGTTCCCGATGTTGGGGGAGTCCAGAACCAGGGGCCACAGTTTACGAATAAGGGGTATGCCATTTAGAACGGAGACGAGGAAACTCTTCTTCACACAGAGAGTTGTGAGTCTGTGGAATTATTTGTCTCAGAGGGCGGTGGAGACGGTTCTCTGGATGCTTACAAGAGAAAGTTGGATAGAGCTCTTAAAGATAGCGGAGTCAAGGGATATGGGGAGAAGGCAGAAGCGGGTTACTGATTGTGGATGATCAGCCACAATCGGTGCTGGCCCAAAGGGCCAAATTGCCTACTCCTGAACCTATTTTCTATTGTCTCTTGCATTTCCTTCCTACATACTGGGTATATTTAGGGCATACTGACACTACCAGGAAACATTCTATTGTAGAGCAACTCACACTGGCAAAATATCCCAAAGTGCAATAACAAAAATTCACACCAAATCCTGACATATCACTGTATTACTCTTATTGTACTTGTATTGACTGCAATACATTTTTTATCCAGCTACAAAAAAAGGAGGTATGGTATTGACATGGATAGAGAACTGGTTGGCAGTCAGTAAGCAAAGAATAGGAATTAATGGGCCCTTTTCAGAATGGCAGGCAGTGATTAGTGGGGTGCCGCAAGGCTCAGTGCTGGGACCCCAGTTCTTTACAATATGTGTTAATGATTTAGATGAGGGAATTAAATGTAACATCTCCAAGTTTGCATATGACACAAAGCTGGGTGGCAGAGCGAGCTGCGAGGAGGCTGCTATGAGGCTGCACGGTGACTCTGATAAGTTGGGTGAGTGGCAGATGCATGGCAGATGCAGTATGATGTGGATAAATGTGAGGTTATCCACTTTGGTGGCAAGAACAGGTAGGCAGATTATTATCTGAATGGTGTCAGATTAGGAAAAGGGGAGGTTCAACGAGACCTGGGTGTGCTTGTACATCAGTCACTGATGCAGGTACAACAGGCAGTGGAGAAAGCTAATGACATGTTGGCCTTCATTTAGAGAGGATTTGAGTTTAGGAGGAAAGAGGCCCTACTGCAGATGTACAGGGCCCTGGTGAGACCACATCTGCAGTATTGTGTGCAGTTTTGGTCTCTTAATTTGAGGGAGTGCAGGGTTGATTCACCAGGTTAATTCCCGGGATGGCGGGACTGGCATATGAGGAAACAATGGGTCAACTGGGCTTGTATCCACTTTTATAAGATTAGAGGGGATCTTATAGAAACATATAAAATTCTTAAGGGATTGGACAGGCTAAATGCAGGAAAAGTTTTCCCCATGTTGGGGGAATCCAGAACCAGGGGTCACAGTTTAAGAACAAGGGGTAGGCCATTTAGGACTGAAGTGAGGAAAAATACTTTTTCACCCAGAGAGTTGTGAATCTGTGGAATTCCTGGCCACAGAAGGCAGTGGTGACTAATTCACTGGATGTTTTCAAGAGTGTTAGATTTAGCTCTTAGGGCTAATGGAATCAAGGGATATGGGGAAAAAGCAGGAGCGGGGTACTGATTTTGGATGAACAGCCATGATCATATTGAATGGCGGTGCTGGCTCAAAGGGCCAAATGGCCTCCTCCTGCAACTATTGTCTATGTTTCTTTGACAAGGAAACTGTAGTCCCTCAGTATCTGTGTGTTCGATTTAGTTTAGGGATACAGCATGAAAATAGGTCCTTCGGCCCACCAGAATCATGGCGACTCTTATGTACTGCCACAGTGTAATCTACTATTCTTGTATTTCTTGTATTCTTGTGCAAGTATTATTGTGCATATATATGGTGGAATTTTGTATGCAACTGTTTGCAAAAAAATAATTTCACTGTACCTAAGTACGTGACAATAATGTACCATTGGCAGAGTCCGCAACACTGAACAATCGGCCATACTCTACTTCTAAACTACACACCAGGGACAATTTATAGAAGTCAATTCGCCTACAAACCTGCACGTCCTTGGAATGTGGGACACACCGGAGTACATGGAGAAAACCCACGTGTTGACAGGGAGAATGTACAAACTCCATTCAGACAGCACCCGTAGTCAGGATCAAACCTGGGTCTCTGGCGCTGTGAGGCAGCAACTCGACTGCAGCGCCACAATGCCACCCTACGTGTGTGTTCATACTGTGGGCAGCAGAGGCATGTGGTGTGTTTGTTTTGTTACAATAATCTAGACTATCTGCAATATTCAATCTGTACTGACAGCTGACTCTACATGCAAATGTGTTCTCTTTTAACAAACCTTCGCCTGTTTTGGCGATACGTACCCTTGTGAAGAGGTTAGCAGGATCCGAGTTCAGGTCTCTCTCAGTCTGCAATCGGGTGTGGTGCAGGTAGTGAAACACCAGCCAACCATCCCATGGTGTCTGTGCAAAGCATCCACTCCCATCCAGAGTCAGTGTCGAGAATCCAGGAAGTTTGCAAAACCACTTGCATTCCACTTTCCAAAAATCTTTTAAGCTGACTCATGATTCTTTTGGGCCCCATATTACTGCTCACTCTCTCTCCCTCCCCCCCCCCCCTCCCCCAAGTTCAAGATTATGAAATGCCATCAATCGTACTGTCTGGGTAGACTCCAAATATTGGAGCATTATAGAAACAACTGCTTTTTAATGATGTTTAAGTTACTGGGAGACTGGCCATCAAGCACTTATGAAATGATTCAGTGGTTTAGCACAGTTTTTGCTGAAGTAAATTTCAGTAATTTAAATATTGGTTGACCCAGTTTAAAATCTATATTTTTGATGAGAAACTCATTTCGGCTCAATTCATCAAACTGCCTCTGAAATTCAACATGGAAAAAATTTATAATGGAAATAATGGATTCTGGTCTGTTCTGCTGTGGTTCAGTGAATATCTTATATATGAGATTATGAAAATTAATTTTGGTAGAAGCTTGAAGTTTGGAAGCCATCCTAATCAGTGTGTTTTCCTCCAACCTCGGCTCCTGCATTTGCAGCATTTGTGGCCTCCTCTACATCAGCAGGACCAAGCGCAGGCTAGGCTACTGTTTTGCAGAGCACTGAAACTTTGTCCACAATGGCCATTCTGAGTTCCCGGTTGTGTACCTTTTTAACTCCCCTTCCCCCACCGACCTGTCTGTCCTTGGCCTTATCCACTGTCAAGGTAAAGCCCAACGCAAAGTAGACGAAGAGCACTTCCTATTCTGCCCGAGTAGTCCACACGCAATGGTCCAAACAGTGAATTTTCAATTTTCAAGTAGCCTCATCTCCCGTGTACCCCCATTTTCTCTCTCCTACCAATTTTCTTCTGGTCCTCCTATCCCCTGCCTCCATCCCTCCATCACCCATTTTTGTCCACCTGGTTCCACCTATTACCCACACACATCAATGATCTGGATGAAGGGGTGGTAAATTGGATTAGTAAGTATGCAGATGATACCAAGATAGGGGGTGTTGTGGATAATGAAGAGGATTTCCAAAGTCTACAGAGTGATTTAGGCCAGTTGGAAAAATGGGCTGAAAGATGGCAGATGGAGTTTAATGCTGATAAATGTGAGGTGCTACACCTTGGCAGGACAAATCAAAATAGGACGTACATGGTAAACGGTAGGGAATTGAAGAATACAGTTGAACAGAGGGATCTGGGAATAACCGTGCATAGTTCCTTGAAGGTAGAATCTCATATAGATAGGGTGGTAAAGAAAGCTTTTGGTATGCTAGCCTTTATAAATCAGAGCATTGAGTATAGAAGCTGGGATGTAATGTTAAAATTGTACAAGACGTTGGTGAGACCAAATCTGGAGTATGGTGTACAATTTTGGTTGCCCAATTATAGGAAGGATGTCAACAAAATAGAGAGGGTACAGAGGAGATTTACTAGAATGTTGCCTGGGTTTCAACAGCTAAGTTACAGAGATAGGTTGAATAAGTTAGGTCTTTATTCTCTGGAGCGCAGAAGGTTAAGGGGTGACTTGATAGAGGTCTTTAAAATGATGAGAGGGATAGACAGAGTTAATGTGGACAAGCTTTTCCCTTTGAGAATAGGGAAGATTCAAACAAGAGGACATGACTTTAGGATTAAGGGACAGAGGTTTAGGGGTAACATGAGGGGGAACTTCTTTACTCAGAGAGTGGTAGCGGTGTGGAATGAGCTTCCAGTGGAAGTGGTGGCGGCAGGTTCGTTGGTATCATTTAAAAATAAATTGGATAGGCATATGGATGAGAAGGGTATGGAGGGTTATGGTATGAGTGCAGGCAGGTGGGACTAAGGGAAAAAAATTGTTCGGCACGGACTTGAAGGGCCGAGATGGCCTGTTTCCGTGCTGTAATTGTTATATGGTTATATGGTTATATCACCTATTGGATGGATGGAATGGGTACAGAACCCCATCTGGATCCAGCTGTCCTTCATCTGGGTTCAGTGAGACATTCTATCAAGGGGCAACTAGGGATGGGTAATATATATCAGCATTAGCAGCTGCACAAATAACCCCCAAGTGAATACAGTGAACTACCCACCTCAGGCTGGGCGTCCTGGTTGCTGGCAAGCATCTCTTCGCTGGCTTGCGTTGTTTCGATGCTGGGAGGGATGAGGAACCTGCTGAGCTCCTGCTGCTGACTCTCCCGCAAACTGTGGATGATGCTGCATGACTGTTGCTGCTTCTGGAGATGAGGATTAAGAGTTGGTCAGCCAGGAAGATGGCCGTTCCCACAGAACGGTTCACGTGTTCAACAGCTGAGTGCTGGCAAAGCGCGTAACCTCACACTTACCAGAATTAAACTTCAGCTGCTATTTCTCAGCCCATAGCACCATGGGCAGCTGCTGGGACGTTGGAAACACGGTAACAAGCTTCGGCACAGCAAACTCCCACAGACAGTGGTGGGATCATTGCCAGAGGCGTTGGTGAGAAACAGGGACAACTCCACAATCTCCTGCAACCAAACTGGTCTCTCCAATGTGGGTGTGCCTCACTGTTGCACATCGAATGCAACCCAAGCCTCTGCCCACACTGGAACTTCTACTGAGCAGTTACGTTCTCTCCAACGTTCTGGCCACCATTTATCCTCAACTAATCTCAGCAGAAGAAGAGTTGAGGACTTCTTAGGATGATGCCGAGGCTACAGGGTGATATCATTGTGTTGGTGAAATGGCCTGAGAAACGGCAGATGGAGTTTAATTCTGATGCGCTTTGGAGTACCAATGAGGCCAGGACATACACCACAAATGTTTTTTTCCAAGGACCTTGGCACCCAATCCAAAGATTTTTAAAGTTGGCAGCACAGGTAGATAATGTGGTCAAGGCATACAGAATGCTGGCCTTCATTAGTCAGGGCGTTGAACACAAGAGCAAGGAGATCATGCTCCAAGTTTATAAAACAATGGTCAGGGCTCAGCTGTTGTAGAGCATGTCGTTCTGATAATATTGGCTAAATAAGTAAATCGAGGTTCTCTGCATTTGCAAAGCCTGCTTGTCCTCTTTCTGTGAAAAGCTGCAAAGCCATGAGTCATTTGGCTCCAGGGAGTCTAGACCCTGGGAGGAAGTCAAGCACAGGGTGATTTCCAGATGTCCCCTCTATTGTTAATATGTATGAGGGTTTTGCAGAAAGAGCTGAGCTGGGTTGCAAATGCATGACCATGGTTGGTTATAGAATGGGGTGTTGTAAAGTATTGTTAATTATGTTGCAGAGTGTTTGTGCTGTTATCTTATGATTGGTCAAAGTATGAAGCCTTGCTCAAATTGTTTATATTACTTGGGGAAATGTTTCTTTACTTTGGTGAACTGTCTTCCAACTAGAACCTTCTGTGGAAACAATGTAATGGGGTACTTTGTGATTGGGTTAGGGAACTGTCAATAAATGTATTATATTATCTTTATTTGTGAGTGGCTTGTAGGGGTTGCCCCCCCCCCCCCATGTATTTTCGCGCCACGGGTCCGTTACAGTATAAAAGAGGGGACACCCCACATGGATCGGAGTCGATCTTCTAGAAGTGCACTTGGGACTGTGTTGACTGTCTGGGGATGCCTATTCACATGAGGTTGAAGGGCTTGGACGAGTAGAGACAAGGATCGGACCCGCAGTGTTGGTTAGGTATCGTACAGGAAGTTCGTTTGTGAGTGAGAATAAAGAGGTTAGTTGATCCACTGCTTGACTCAGTGTTTTTCTGAACTAGACCAACGGGGTAAGCTTTAGGAGCATAATTACAGTTCTGGTCACCACACTATAGGTAAGATGTGGTAACGCTGGAGAGGGTGTAGAGGAGATTCACCAGGACATTACTGGGATGAGCTGGAGCGTTTCAGTTAGGAGAAAAGGTTGGGTCTATTTTCCATGGAGCAGAGGAGGTTAAAAGGGGGCTTGATTGAGGGGTATAAAATGAAGAGCGGTGGAGTAGACTGTAGTAAGTTTTCCCCACTATCAGAGATGAATAAAACTAAGGGACATAGATATAGATAGGATAAGGGGGAAGAGATTTAGAGGGGATCTGACCAAAAAGTGGCAAGCACTTGGAATACACTGCGTGAGAGATTGGACGAAACAAGACTAGACATTGGTAAAATTTAGAAAGTGACTAGATTAGTGTTTCAATCATCCGGGCAAAGAAAGCTATGGAGCAAGTAGTGGAAGAAGGGATTGATACAGATTAGTGGCCCGTTGGTCAGTCTTGGCGTGGTGGGTCAAATGGCCAGTCTCCATGTTGTATGCTCACTATCAGCTGCCACACCTCTAAATGTCAAGTTGGTTCATTTGTTTTAAGGTGGTACAAGACATCCTGCAGGATTAATACAATTGCACATTTTTATCTTTTGCTAAAGAAATGTGTCAGTCAGTGCCCATGAGAATTTGTAGCTTCAGCCGATGATTCACTTAACAGGAAATGCTGTGACAATATGCTGGAGACACTAACACTCTGTCATCTTAGTTCTGGAGCACAAGCTGTTCCACCGCCTTCACGGATACCATCTCTCATTATCCCTGAAGATCTTACTTGTACCTTCTGTCCAATATCCCCTTTCATAATCTAAGGAACATTATTGGCTATAGTAATGTGAGCGGTCCAACCAAGGCTCAGTGTATAGTGGCTCCTGTTCGATTATTTCCTTTCACTGAGGGATAGGAATGTGTTATTGGGTGGGGGAGGGGTGACAGGGAGAGTTGGTGGAAGGAATGAATGACTTACTGCTCTGATGCGCTTCAAACATTTCTTCAGCCACATTCGAATTGTTTGTTTGGCCACCTCTTCCTCAATGGTGTATTCCAGCTGTTCCCTGGCTAGTAGTTCCTCCAGCTGCAGGCTTTTTCTGATATCCACTGATCTGTATGAAAGCATGCTGTTGCAGGGGACAAGGTAGACGGGCTCATTAGTCAGATAAATGGCTCCATCAAATATGAATAAACCCAGGTAAGATTATATTATTTGATGCAACTGGCAGTTTATATGGAAACTAAAAGTTAATTTTGAAGGACGGGTTGGTGTTTTGGGATCTTTCAGGACTAATGTATAAGCTAGTTTCAAGATGAATAACAGATTTGAGAGTGTGTGAGAGGAAAACGCTTCTCCCTTTGGCAGATAGAATGGCAAGTGGTGAGAAAATGTTAAAATCTGAATCTAGATGCTGAGGGGTTGACACCAGAAAGCTCCTTCTCACACTCAACCAGTGGGAGTCTGGAACTCACTCCTCTCAAAAAAACTGTTCAACTCCATGGTTCACAGGGAACCTTTAAACTGGAATTAATTCATTTTTATTGTGGGTGTAGATGAAAGCCTACAGTCCAAAAATGAGGAGATCGAGTGTCAGATGAGCCATGGACCAAGCCATTTGACAGGAAAATGTTGAGGGGCTGAAGGACCTCCTTCTGTTGGAATGAGGTGTGATTTGGAGGGGAACCTGCAGGTGGTGGTGTTCCATTGCGCCTGAAGCTCTTGTCCTTGGTGATAGAGCTCGTGGGTTTGGGAGGTATTGTAGGAGTCACCAAGGTGAGCAACCACAGTGTATTTTGTCAATGGTTACTCAATCAAAACCCGTCAATGGTTTTGCTGATCTTCACTGGGTTATTCCCTAACTTTCCCCTTCCAAGAATAAAAAGCGTTGGCTGCCTACACTCTTATGACTTGAATGGATGGATACCATTGTATTGCAAGTTAGAGCAGTCTTCCTTTACCTGAGGACATCATGAAATGTGACATCTCCGCCGTTGTGCAGCCTCTCCATCTCATAGCACATGTGCTTGAACAGCAGCTTGTCCTTCTCAAGGTCCACTTCCAGCCGCCCACGCAACAGTCGGAGCAGGAACTTGATGCGGGAGGTTGGGATAGCACCCTGGAGCAAGGTACAGGCAGCCAGGTCACCACTAGCTCAGACAACTTGAACCAGAATGTTTACAAATTTAGTTTTGTTGAGAGTTACAATGTGGAAACAGGCCCTTTGGCCCACCGAGTACCCGCCAACCAACTATCACCTGTACCCTGGTTCTATCCTACACATTAGGAGCAATTTACCGAAGCCAATTAACCGACAAACCTGCATGTTTTTGGAGTTTGGGAAAACGTACAAACTCCGTAAATACAGCACCCGTAGTCAGGATCGAACCCAGTCTCTGACGCTGTAAGGCAGCAACTCTACCAACTGTACCACTGGGCCGCCCATTGCTTCGTTTTATCCTCTACATCTGTAACACCACCTCTCCTCCTACCATAGCTTATCTTCTGAAGAAATCCTTGTCTACTCTGTCCATCTTCACACTATTATGCCGACGCACAGTGTGACAAGTTCAGCATGTCCCCAACAACTCTCAACAATTTCTAAAAATGGTGTTGTAAAAAGCATTTTATCGGAATGCGTCACAGCATGGTTTGGGAACAGCTCCACCGCTAGAAATTGCAGAGAGTTGTGGACGTAGCCCAGACCATCATGCAAACTAACCTCCCTTCCATTGGCTCCATCTACACTTTACGTTGTCTTGGCAAGGCCACCAGCAAAATCAAGGACCAGTCTCACCCCGGTCACTTTTTCTTCTCCCCTCTCCCATCAAACAAGAGGTACAGTAATTTGAAAATGCATATCTCCAGATTCAGGGACGGTGTCTTCTCAACTGAACAGTTCTCACACCAGCTAGAATAGGCCAGAGCTACCATTTACCTAATTGGAGTCCTAATTGGCGACTCCGGACTGTCAAAGCTGCCACAGCCGGACATAAAAACAGTTTTTATCCACGAGTAGTTGCTCTATTCAACAGCCAAAAATCTGTAGCCTCCCTTTGATCTGGTATTTTGTTGGTTCACATGCCTAATCAATGGTGTTTTATCATTAATGTTTTATTATTATTAATGGTTAGCGTTTACTGAGTCATTTGTAACTGTCACTGTATGTCATGTTGTTACTTGTGGGCGGAGCACCAAGGCAAATTCCTTGTATGGGAATACTTGGCCAATAAACTTACTTCCTTTGAACCATCTTTAATCGGACTTTATTGGCTTTTACCTTGCACTAAATCAGGGGTCAGCAACCTACGGCCCCCAGGCCGAGTCCGGCCCGTAACCCGAAATGATCCGGCTCGCAACCTTATTTTATTTTCCTCAATCATCCGGCCCGCAGACTTCGGGTCCTGGAATGTTTAAGAAAGAGCTGCAGATGCTGGAAAAATCTAAGGTAGAAAAAAGTGCTGGAATGAGTTTCTCCAACAATTTTTTTTCTACCTCCGGTACCTGGAAGGTGATTTGGCTCTACCGCATCCTGCGCAAAGCCGCCGGCATGGCCTCGCACCTTTTTTGTCTGGGCTTCACTGTCGGGATCGGGGTTGTCAGTAGGCCGGGGACGAGTGAGTATGATATTTGAGCTCAGTGCTCCGGGTGGCGTCCTCGAAGGGACGGGATCTATGTGAACACGTGATTTGATTCCTGCCATCCGGGGCGGGATGGGGGCAGGATCCATGTGTTCACGTGATAGATGGGGCCCGCCATCCGCTCACAGACATATGTCCTGGCCCCTTGGCAGAAAAGGTTGCCGACCCCTGCACTAAATGTTGCACCCTTTACCCTGTGCCTGTACACCGTGGACATCTTTGTGTGTAATCATGTATTATTTATTCGCTGACTGGATAGCACACAACAAAAAGCTTCACTGCCTCGGAACACGTGACAATAATAAACAAAGACAAACTAAAGTAAAAGTGACACGGTGGTGTAGCGGATAGAGTTGCTGCCTCACAGCGGCAGAGATACGGGTTTGATACCAACCCCCATTGCTGTCTGTGTGGAGTTTGCACTTTCTCCCTGTGACCATGCGGGTGCTCTGGTTTCCTTCCACATCCCAGGGAAGTGCGGTAGGTTGTTGATTGGCTGCTGTAAGTAATCCCTGCTTTGTAGGAACATGACGGAAACTGGAGAGAGTTGATGGAAATGTGGGGAGTATAGGTTACAGTAAAAAACAGTTGGGAATGGGATCGATCTGACAACTAGGATAGGCTCAATAGGCTGAATAACTTCCCACCTGCCTTGTTCCACTCTCTGCCACTGTGGGCATCACCTATGTGAGCACAGAGCAGCGTGGTTACTGCAACGTGTTTTGGCAGCACCTACAAGTTTCCACTTCCAAGTTTCACAAGCAAAATATTATTTAATCTTCCTACCATCTCATTATAGCTACCTGTAAATTCTGTTCCATCTCAGCATTACTCTTTTTGTTCCATATCTTGAAGACTACATTAACATTCGCGTTCCCAGGTACTTTAATCATTACCTCTCTTGGCTCTGGTGTAATTGGTCACGTACCTCTCTCTTGTCATCAACCATGTTCCAAATGATTTGGAAGTGGCGAAGATCATTGTAACTCAGGAGCTGATCCTCCTCAGTGGAATAAAACAGCGAGAAGTTTTCCACAATGATTGCTGACAGGCAGAAGTGCAAAAAAAGGTTCATTAACTACTGTTTAGCAAAAAGAATCCTTAGAACCTAATGTTTTCCTCCCATGGTCCCTCACATGGTGTGGTGCCAGCTTTAGCTCAGTGGGTCACACTCTCTCTCCTGAATAAGGAGAACATGGGTCCTATTCTAGATAAGCATGCAGTGCTGGGGGAGTGCTGCACTAGTGGAGGTGCAATCTTTCATATCGGACATGAAAAGCTCAAAGGCAAAATATTCCATTTTGTGATTTGGGATAGACCTTCGGCCCAACTAGTCCATGTCCAGCAAGATGCCCCATCTAAGCTAAACTATATGCCCACATTTGGCCCATATCTCTCCCAGGTCTTCTGCACTAGCTTGGCCACACAATCAAGATCACAAAGCTGATAGAATAATTGCATTATCACAATGCAATTCGTAGGAGCTTGCTACGTACAGATTGCGTAGGAACCTCGAGGTGGATGGACCGTCAGCGATGAAACTGCGAGCACACACACACACCCCCCACCCAAAAAGGCGGGGGCCAGGGAAAGCAGGGGAGCGCTGTCTAAAATTCACACCCGCGATGAACAGGAAGGTAAACGACGTCTGCACAATGCATGGTAAGTCTTTTAAAGAGCGCGGAGAGGGGGGAGAGAACGTAAGAGAAGGGGGGGAGAAGGAGTGGAGACACTTTTAAGAAGCCAGACAACTTTTAATGAAGTTTAGTGGGCATTTAACATTATCGGTTGGTTTTCCGTGGTCCTGAAAACTCCAATGAGCCAATTAAAATGCCCGGTCAGCAAAGGAGATTGCCTACGGCTACCATCGACTGCCTATAACTACATAGCGATCCCACTCCACTGCACCACGAGCTCAAAAGAACCATGCCGACCAACTTTTACTCGCGGAAAATTTTTCAGCATGCTGAAAAATTGTCCTCGACCAACTGAGGCCGTGAGTATGTGGGAACTTCCCTCGAGCATGAAGGAGAGTTCCAGTGACCTCCTGGGACCTCCTATGCTGCGAGTTTGAGGCGAGAGCAAACTCTTCTAAACTCGCAAATTAGGTCGCCACAGATAGACAGCCCCTTATGGGTAGGAAAGGTTCAGATGGACGGGCCAAATGCGGGCAAATGGGACTAGCTTACATGGGGCATCTTGGTTGGCTTGGTCAAGTTGGGTCAAAGGGCCTGTTTCCATGCTGTATGACTTTATATCTGTAACCTCTAATGCTGCAACACTACATTCTGGTATGTTTTTCTTTCAACTACCTGTAGAACTCATGTGTGACTTTATTGTATTCATTTATAGTATGATTTGATTGGAAAACACATAAACAAAGCTTTTCACTGTATCTCAGTACACACGACAATATAAATTAATACCAATAGGTTGCCACATTTATTACCTTGCACTAAGTGCAACATAAAATAGTAAGATTAAACAAGAACTTACCAGTTTGAAGTTTGATCTTTATTTTATGAGGAGTTGCGATGAGGGATTTCGTGAAGACCCCGCCAGGCACGCATGCGCGACATTCTTCAAAGCAGCGGTGTGGAATCACAGATCACAAACCGAAGATAGTAAGATTAAAACTTGACCATACCAGTTGAATATATAATAGAGGGTTGGGAGCGGAGGGCACGAAATCCCTCATCGCAACTCCTCATAAAATAAAGATCAAACTTCAAACTGGTAAGTTCTTGTTTAATCTTACTATTTTACTTCGGAGTCACGTGAGTGACTTCGTGAAGATTTCAAAGCTCTGTGATTACATGCCCTGGACCACGCCCATGCTCACACACTGCCGTAATTCTGATGGAGGAAGTATGTTAACGTATTTCAGACTTGAACAAGCTGAAAAAATAATAACATTTGTTAATACAACAATAACCCCCTGAACTCGGGGACAAACGTTTAGGGAACAGCACTTAAAACTGAATCCGCCAACGTTGCGGGAGCGGTTATAAATCAGTTATAAAACCGCTGAAGTGTAGATTCACTGGCCCAGCTCGCTATTGCGAGGCCAAAATCCATGAACACCGCCATAGTCCTTGCCACTGATGTGGATGCAGCCCTGATAGAATGACATTTAAAATATTAGTGTCTTACCTGCTGCACCGAATACCACCTCGTGTCATCTGGAGATAGTCTGCACAATCACCCTGTGACGTGGGTTACCATGGCTGAAACAGACCCGTCTCCATACATCTGATGCCCATTTGCAGACGTGTAGTCCCAGGTCTGTGTAGTGTAAGTAATTCTTCTGTAAAGAAGTTACCTTAGTATGGTCCGATCATTCTATCCAGGTTTAATTCCTGTAAAGTCATGACCTGTTGAGCTGTGTTCAGTGCCATTATCATAAGCACTTTGAAGGTGAGTAAGTCCATCATAGGCGACCAGCTCCTGAGGAGGGTCAACACTACCTCATCCCAGTCCAATCTAGCGATAGGACGACAATGCACTCCTGGCACTGTATACAGCACTGTAACTGAGGGACTCGTCATAATGACGACCCATGAGTATTCCAGCACCTTGGAGAGTATAGCAGATATGTAGATGGTCTAGGTCCGACTACAGAAACCTCCCATATCCTTATGTAGGCGAGGTACTGCTTCCTACTGGACTCTCTCTGCACGATGCTGTTTGACATCCATGGTCCTTTATGTTGCAGCCTGGTTGCGTATCCTGCAGCACCTGTCTGATGAAGCAGAATGGGGAAAACATAGAAACCCCGCATTTCCCCCCAACGTAGCGAAAACGCGTCCATCGCCACTGCCCCAGGATCTAGTTCTCAAGACATATGTTAGTATCCAATGGCTCAACCTGGACGCAAAGAGGTCGAAATCTGGTATTCCATATTAGGCTATAATTTTAGCAGATATTTGGAGGTTCAATCTACTTGATGTCGTTATTAATACTTGTGACCTGGTGTCCGCCACTATATTGAGCTTATCCAGAAGGTACATAGCTGAACTCAAATTTCTTTCAATCCACCAGAGCCAAATTAATGTTTCCAATTCATCCCAAGATATTAACTTGACGCCACCCATAAGGTTTAATATGCCTCCTCAGTGGTATTATTTTGAAGACGAACATACGTATGCTGCAGATTAGTACATTAATGCGCAGCCCTGGACATGCTCCCAGCATTTCTAAACAGTTTATACCTTGTGATTGAAGAAAGTAGACTCATGCAATCCCATTTACCGCCCCACCTGGAATGGTGTCAGTAGTTCCCCAGCCCTCGGCGCTTGCGTCGGTTTGTAACGCGACTACTAGGTTTGATGTAATGATGGGATTTAACAATCACAACCATTGCTAATCCACTGTTGTACCTCAATTATGCTTGGATTGGCAGCTGCTTAAGCTCGTAATTGTAAGCATTCGCTATACATGCCGAGATTTTGCTTATTCACCCAAGCTTTGATAGCGTAACGACCCAATTATGTGGCTGGAATGTAGCTCCAATTTACCCATAGCTTAGCAGCATGTCGAAAGTCAGTTCCCTGGCGCAAGCAAGGCTGTTACATGAATCTATTATGGCTATAGCTCTGTTCCCTGGATAGTGACAAACAGAGCCGCAGAATGTATGTACCTCCCTCCTACTTGTGAGGTTATGCATGCAGCACTTCCAAGAGAACCAGGCCCCCTTACCTCCATGGTTACCGGCGAGCCTGACGTTCTGGTTTCTAGTATTCCTTCTTTGCTGGGTGCTGCTCGATCGCCTCGGTAAATCCTTGTTCCTGCAGCTGGTGTGTGGTGAGGTAGTCTATGCTGGCTCTGCCCTAACAAGGCTTCTGCTGTTGGGGAGCTGGTGCGGATGTGTTCTTGATGGCCTCGTCTTTGACCGGCTTGGGCAGGTCCTCCCCAAACAGCTGTCTTGGAGGTGTGGTGGAGGTACGACCCAACCCAGCGAATTCAGGGTTAATGTCGGGCCGGATGGAGCTCTGACTAAAACAGTTTCCCGAAGTGTGCTACACAGGAGGGCTAGAGCATCCTGCTGCTCTGCGGATGCACCTGCCCCATCGAGGGTCCTGATGAGCGCCGTGATGCCCGACGCCAATAGCTTCAGAATTTTCTGCCTCTTCATCTCTTGTTCCCTCGCATTGGAAATTATGTTCCCTCAGATGGCTGAGTCGACCCTCGGGACGTTCAGGGTAACACAGTTTCCAGGATCCTTGTACTTCTCCGTGTTTCTGAAAGCACCTGGTCTAGGAACTGGTGTGTCGTCAAGAATTAATACTTACTGCCAATGTAGAGTGCAGCGGTACCCCTGAAAACAGGTTTCGGATTTTCGACACCTCCAACTTCTTCTTCTGGATCGAGAGCAGTGGGCTCTTCTGCTGCCGCTGCTTTGTCAAATCGGCCATCTGTTGAATGCTAGCACTCCCGATGGACGAAGGTGAGATTGAAGGTGGTGGTCATGATCCGAACTCCCAGACCGCTGAGACTCCTGCTCTTGCCGACCCAGGTCCTGCTGATATAGTTGCTCCACCATTAGCTCCATCCTAGCCATGCGACCGCTGCCGCTACACACGGACAACAGGTCGACTTCCCCAGGCCCTGATGAGTCGCTGGGGCTTCTGCCAGTAGGTCACACCTCAACGAAGTGGCTGACAGGTACTCGTCAGCACCCGCTCCTGCGGGGCTGAACGACTTCCGCACGGACAACCCGCTAGCCCGGCATCCCTCGGACCTTAGCGGCCTCTCTACCTGACGAGCAGGCAGAGGAAAGGAGTCGGAACCGGTCCCCAATACCGGTCCGTGGTCCGTGCAGGCACACCGTCACCCTCACCCCCAGGGGTCTGTGACGGCGCTTGGCTGGCTTTACCCGCAGCAACGGGATTGCCTAACCGTATTCTGCTGCCACCGGTCTGCGCTCCGGCAGCCTGTTCCGGTGCAGTGCCGGTACCTCCTGCTCCCGCAGGCTGTACGACTCCTGCACGGACATACCGCTAGTCCGCCGTCGTTTGGACCTAAGCGGCACCTCTGCCTGGTGGGAAGGCAGAGGGAAGGATCGGTACCGGTCCCCAATACCGGCTCCGCTGTCCGTGCAGGCTTGCCGTCACCCTTAACCACACGGGTCCATGAGGGCGCATAGCCGGCGTTACCCGTAGCAATGGGGTTGCCTAGCCGTAAACTGCTGCCACCGGTCTGCGCTCCGGCAGCCTGTTCCGGTGGACACCGGTACCTCCTGCTCCTGCAGGGCTCCCCGATTTCCAGCAGGTCCATCACCGGCCTGCAGTCTAGCAGGTTACCCCCGGCGGTATGTCGATGCCTCCCACTGCAGCGGGGCATGACCTGTGCGCAGCTCTCCCCATCTCTGATACCTGCATAGTAGGAGAGACAAAACGAGCCGCCGAGCGGGTCACATGTTTACGCACCTTTGCCCCACAGTCACTATGCATAGGTGAGAGTGGTAGGGAGTCCAGGTCTTGCCCATCCTGCTCCCACGCGGTGCTCCACCATTTTGCGGCCCCATGGTCAGCCGTGGTGGAGAGACGGGTCCTGGCTGCGCAGGGCTCCCCGACCTCCGCGTTCTTCTGGAATGGTGGCCGCTGACTCCCATCTGAAGTCGCACGGCCCTTGGAGACCTGCTTCGCTGCCTTCATTCTGGTCTCCATCCCTCTGTAAGCAAACTCGAATACAGACGCTTAGCTATTCAAAGTTAGTATCTTACCTGAGGGTCTTTAAGAAGTATGGTGACCAGCCTCTCATGCTTTAATAACTTTTATATGTTGGCAGTCGGAACTTCTTGAAGACAATGCATACCCTAGAGTAGCAGGGCACTTTAATGTAGCCAGGCCACAGAATCCCTGCAGTTGCAGTGTGGAGTCAGGCTGCCTTTGCTTGCAAGCCTGCTTCTCCCTGAATGCCAGCAACCCGCAGAACCCCTGCAGGCTGCGGTGTAGAGTCGGGCTGCTGCCCATGGCAAGCACAGCAAGCCCTACACCACATGCACACCGCCAGCCCGCAGTATCACCCCCGCGGGCTGTGGTGTAGAGTCGGGGCTGCCGCTCCGCCGTTGAAACTTCTGACGGCGAGCCTGCAAGCCCGACTCCTGCATGCACACCGCCAGCCCGCAGTATCCCCCGCGGCTGCAGTGTAGAGTCGGGGCTGCCGCTCTACCGTTCCTACTTTGAACGGCGAGCCTGCAAGCCCCACGCCTACATGTACACCGCCAACCCACGGTGTTCCCCGCGGGCTGAGGTGTAGAGTCGGGGCTGCCGCGCTGCCGTCGCGAACTTTTGACAGCGAGCCGGCAAGCCCCATTCCTTTTCGCCCGCGGCGTCCCCTGCGGGCTGCGGTGTGGAGTCGGGCTGCCTCTGCCGTCCTCCGCCGGCGAGTGTATGAGCCCGGACCCTCCTGGGTCAACGGGCTTCCCGACTCCAACTATTGGAGCCGCCGCTGACTGCCGCAGCAGTCAGATCCGAGGCGGCTGCGAGACCCTGCGACAGGGCCACCTAGAAGAAAAAGACCGCAGGTTAGTGTTTTACTTACCTGCAGGTCCCAGTAGTAGAGGAGCAACGCTCCTCCCTGCCTGTCGCTCGCATGCGGTCGACGATATGTCGCGCATGCGTGCCTGGCGGGGTCTTCACGAAGTCACTCACGTGACTCCGAAGTAAAATGACTCATTTTGCCATAAAGCTTGAAAAAAGCTTGCATGGGACATGCAAATCTTTCCTGTTTATAAAATAATTACAATGGTGTAATGGAGACCAGTTCCCAGTATAAAGGCTATACAGTCAACCCTCATTAGACCTCTTTATAATAGACTAGACCAAGTGGGACCCGTTGGGTCCCGTCCCCTCAACGCGCGGTTGCAGGGGGGGGAGGGGGCGGCCATTGGCGTCACACACACTAACCACCCCCCACACACACACACTAACCCACCCCCCCCCCCTTGATATTATATTAATATTATTCAATTGCTCCTTTTACCCCATCCCCCACAGGGAAGGTTGGGTAGTAAATCGCTCTCTCTCGTGATCTAGGCAACCTGCGTGTAAGTTGTTATTCAATCTGCCGTCCGGAATATAACAAAATTGGCGACAAGGATGGGATAGAGTTTCTGAACTCATCCTTTCAATAAAGTGCAGGACTGTTTTGCAACATGCAGTATTGTTTAACATTTTAAACAGTAAATACTGAGTTGCGTCGCAATTGTTTGCGAGCTGGATACGATAGTCCGCAGATCCTTCTATGCAGGGGACTGTAGTTTAAAACAGCAGCTGTACAAATTGGTGAGAGTTTGTCAGGCTATCTCTATGTTGTGTCTATGTGGCAAGATGTTGTCCTTGGGATTGTATAACATATTAGACTGAGTTTTTTGTCAAGTTCCTTAAGCTGAATAGCCTTTGTACAGCTAAGTTTTAGGTGAATTGTTACACCAGAACAGACAGGAAATTGGGATTTTTGAATGGACTTTAAAAAAAAGAGAACGACACAATGGCTGTGTCCACGGGCTACATCGGAAACCTTGGCACTTTTGACAATAGAGAGCTGTTCAGCTCCTATATGGAGAGAGCAAACATGTTTTTCATGGCAAACAACATAATGGAGATTAGCGGTGAAGGAGAGATAGTGACTGAAACAAATAAGGCCATTTGCGAACGCATGAAAGCCATTCTGCTCACAGAGATCGGTCCTGAAGTGTACGGCACACTCGTGAATCTCCTTGCGCCCTTAAATGCAAAAGATATGCTATTCAATGACATTATGAAGAAGTTGGAGGAGCACTTCAACTCAAAGCCTCTGGAAATTACAGAAAGCTATAAATTTGGCACTAGAAACCAGAAGCAGAATGAGACATTCAGAATGGTACATTGTTGCCTTGAAAAACGTAACTTTGCACTGTAACTTTGGAACCTTTCTCGGACGCGCACTATGCGACAGATTTGTTTGTGGTCTAGTGGATGTCGGGCCAAGCTTAAATGTTGCCTCAGCATGTCAGGCCGAGCTTAAAACAGGAAACCAACAATCTGTGGGAATCAAGCAACAACACCAGAGGGGAGTTCACAACTTGGAGGTGAACTCAGATGGAAATGAAATTGGGTTGTACGCCATTATGCAACCAACATCAATAAGCATACAACCAACCAAGGCAAGGACTTTCAAACTAAACTATTGATAAATTTAGTCCAAACTCATGAACACTCCAGATTTTACATTCGAGAAAGCATGCAAGATTGCTACCACAATGGATGTGCCATCAAAGAATGTTCGTGAGTTTCGTCCACCACGGACTCCAGCGGCCGTTCACAGTCACAATGCAGTGCCTATGGCCAAACCAAGAGGTGCTAAACTAAAACCAAAGTATGGCTGGGAGCTGAGGTCAGCCAGTTGTTATCGTTGCAACGGTAATCATTCATCCCAATTTTGTCAGTTCAAAATGGCCAAATGCTATAACAGCCAGAAGAAAGGCCATATCGCCTCAGCATGTCGGGCCAAGCTTAAAACAGGAAACCAACAATCTGTGGGAATCAAGTGACAACATCAGAGGGGAGTTCACAACTGCGAACTCAGATGGAAATGAACTTGGGTTGTACACCATTAATGCGACCAACATCGATAAGCCTACAACTAGCCAAGGCAAGGACTTTCGAACTAAACTATTGATAAATGAACAGTTAATTGATATGTGTATTGACACGGCAGCAGATTGTTCGGTCATGAGCAGAGACATGTATGAAACAAAGTTCCCACAGATATCATTGTTTGAGAGTAAGGGCAAGCTGAGAACCTACTCGAGCGAAGTTTTGGAGACATGTGGAAAAATGAACTGTAAAGTTCAGCATAATGATCAGTCAGTAACACTGGCCATCACAGTGGCCAGCTCCAGAAATAAACCAACCGTCCTTGGAAAGGACTGGCTGAGTAAAATAAAGTTGGATGAACATTTTCAGCGTTGATTTGTGCAAATCACGTCTTGAAAACGTCATAAGCAAACATGCAAACATTTTTACTGACAGTTACACGGGAATAACAGGGTACTCTGCACACATTCGACTTAAGCAAGATGTGAAACCTGTGTATTGTCGACCAAGACCTGTACCATAAGCACTAAGGCAACAAGTGGAGGAAGAACTTGACAGGTTAGAGCGGAATGGAGTACTCGTGAAGACAGACCAGAGTAACTGGGCAACGGCAATTGTGGCCGTACCCAAGGCCGACAAAACTGTTCAACTATGTGGTGACTACAAAGTCACAATCAACCAAGCCGTTGATGACGAACAATATCTGTTACCAACCTCACAAAATCTCTATGCAGAATTTAGTGGAGCAGGAGTCTTCACTAAACTGGATTTGTCTCACGCTTACGCCCAACTCAATGTCGACAAGGAAAGTCAGCAGTACTTAACTATCAACACACATAAGGGCGTGTGTTCATATACAAAGCTGCCCTATGGTGTGAAATCTTCCCCGAAAATGTTTCAGTCTGTCAAGGACAAAATGTTACAAGGCATTCCGCACTGTGTGTGCAACCAGGATGACCTGCTGATATTCACAGAGGGCACAGCAGAACAGCTGGAAATCCTTGAGCAAGTTCTCACATGACTGAACTGCCACAATGCCAAACTGCGACAAAGTAAATGTGCATTTGCGCAGTCAGAGGTGGTCTACCTTGGACTCAAAGTAGACGCCAACGGACTTCGCCCTGTGAAGGTGAAAGTGGAAGCAATAGTGAATGCTCCAAAACCCAACAATGTGTCATTCCTTGGGATGATGCAGATCTATGCACGATTCCTTCCAGATTTAGTAACTGTGCTAAAGCCACTACATCATCTCCTACAAAAAGATGTGAAATGGATGTGGGGAAAGGAACTGCAACGTGCATATGACATCTGCAAAGAAAACCTGACAAGTGACAAACTCCTTGTTCACTACGATACGACACGCAAGATGAAACTTGCTTGAGATGCTTCAAGTTATGGTGTAGGTATAATGATCTCCCATGTAATGAATGACGGGCAGGAAAAGCCTATTGCTTTTGCATCCCGCACCCTATCATCGAGTAAACGCAATTATGCACAGATAGAAAATGAAGCACTCAACATCGTGTTCGGAATCATGAAATTCCATCAGTTTCTTCTCGGCAGACCATACACCCTAGTGACTGATCGCAAGCCATTACTAGTGATACTTGGTCCCAAGTCAGTTATACCTTCCATGGCGGCATCAAGGATGCAGCGCTGGGCAATTCTGCTGCCCCAGTATGACTACAAGGTTGAGTACAGAAGCTCCAAGTGCAACGCAGTTGCAGATGCGTTGTCCCGGTTGCCCCATGAGAACTCTGACGTGGGAAGTGAGAAGTCAATCTACACACTGCAAGTTGCAGATGAAGACTTTGCAGTGACTGCAATAGAAATTGCAGCAGAAAGAAAGAAAGAAAGACAATGTGCTGAAGTTGGTCTATGAACAGACATTGAACAGTTGGACTGAAATCGATAGTGGATTGAACTCAGTTCTGAACTCAGAGCTGAAGCCTTTTCAGAATTATCATGTGAGCAGGGATGCATTAAGTGGGGTCACAGAGTGGTTGTACCAGAGTCTTAGAGAAACAAAATGATGAATGAACTTCATGTTGAACATCCTGGCATAGTAAGCATGAAATCAATTGCCAGAGGTTTTGTGTATTGGCCTGGTATTGACAGTGACATCGAGTCACTGGTGAGCAAATATAGCGTCTGCCAAAATTGCCGGAGTAAACCACCCAAAAATACCACTGCAGCCCTGCTCATGGCCAAGTAGACCTTTTCAGAGTTCATGTAGAATTTTGTGAAAAGGGTAATGATCATTTTCTGGTACTAGTAGATAGTCATTCCAAATTGATTGAGGTTAAACATATGGGGTGAAGCACTGCGTGTACCATAGATGTTTAGATAAATTTTTGCTTGCATTGGTTTACTGGAAGAACTTGTTTCTGATAACGGGCCTCAGTTTCTTTCAGAACGATTCAAAGAGTTCATGCAGCGGAATGGTGTAAAACACACACCTGTTCCCCCATACCATCCAGCCTCCAACGGGGCTGCGGAAACGTCTGTTAGAGTTGTCAAAGATGCTCTCAAGAAACTGGTTTTGCAGGGTAGTTCAAAGCACAGCAGGACACATCATTTGGCTAGTTTCTTGCTGAAGTACAGAACCACACAACACACAACAGGTTACTCGCCTGCAGAACCAAAGAGAAGGCTAAGAATATGCCTAAGTCTAGTTCAACCCAATTTGGCCTTGAGAGTTGAGCAAAAACAGTTAAGTCAAAAACGCCATTAAGACTCCCACAAAAAGGAGAGGTACTTCAAGCCAGATGAGCAGGTTCGTTTTCTCAGTCCTCCCAACAAGTCCAGTCGAGACAAACGGGTTGTTGGGAAAATAGTGGAAGTGTGTGGAACAAAAAGATACTTAGTTAGAGTTGGAGATAGGGTCAAAAGTGTTCATGTTGATTAAATGATTCCAGCCAAAGATTAACCAAAAACTGAGCATGAAGTCCTAATCCCTGAGTTTTTATCTGAAAATGAGTTGGAAGAGACCACTGTGATTGAAACACAAAGTTCAGTTAATACAGACAAAGAAACAGGTTCCTCTGTTCAAAGTCAGGGTACTAAAACAGAGCCAAACAAGCCAACAGTTGTGTCAACTCCTAAACCTGTTAAACCTGTTACTGTTAGACAATCAGGCAGGATCCGTAAACCAGTAGTCAGATTAGGTTTGTAAGTTAAGTAACTTACTGTATTGGTAAAATGAAAATGTGTAGATATGTAAAATATATATATTATGTTTATCATTTAAGATTTCACAAATACTGGTTTAAATTGAGTATCACAACAACAAAATTGTAACTGAGTACTTAGATTTAATACTTTAAAAAGGAGAGCAGTGTAATATATTCATGCATATTCATGTATATGTTAATGAGTTGGTGTATATAAGCAGGGAATGTTGGGTAATAAATCTCTCTCTCTCGTGATCCAGGCAACCTGTGTGTAAGTTGTTATTCATTCTGCCGTCCGGAATATAACATATAGTTATAAGGATTTTGTTTATAGTGACGAAATCTGTATATACCGAGGCATCCATTCATATTGGGAACAAAGGTTTGAGTTTGTTGTTTCACAGAGTGACCACTAGCTGGTTTGAGTCTTTGGTAGTGTTTAAAGTATTATGTATTTGTGTCCATTACTGTTTATTGTGTGTCTTGTTTAGTGTATGTTTATTTCAGGCACGTGCCGTGAGTAATTACTCAGGGTAGGCACTCAGTCCGCTTAAAAAAAAATAAACCGCGCATGCGCAGATTGTTCTGCCCGTTAAATAAATAAATAAATAAAAACAGTGACATTTCAATTTGCCCAAGGCTTCCTAGTCCTAGACCAATTTGGGGAACAGTTCCTTTCACAGTGTGTGTAGAGTCCGTGCCAGGGGTAAAGTTGTGGGGAAGGCACGAGTGTTGAGAAGGAGGGTGTCAGGGATAATGCCAGTAACTCACTCGCTCACCGCTACCGCAGCTCTCCTGGCGCGAAGCCACGCACTGTAGCTGGGGATAGAAGCAGCTTGGGGAGCGGCCACCGGGACCCGACAGCTGAACTGGCCGCCACTTCAGCGCCTTCTGCCGGCCCGCTCACCTCTGGCAGTGCTCGCCATCGGAACACCTGTCACCTGCCGTTCGCCGACTTCGCTCATGTCAGCGACTTCCTGCAAATCCTTACATTCCCATAGCCGAGTAACCTCAGTCGCGCTGTCGGAATTTAAGGACGTGAGTGAGGCCAGTGAGCGGCAGGAGAGAGGTTTTTAGACGGAGAGCTGCCTGAGGTGAGCCGGGATCAGCAGAAGGAGCTAAGGTGGTGGCTGGTTCCGCTGTCCGGCCCGGCGGACGCTCAGCCACCCGAGCTACTTCTCTCTCCTCCCCCCCCCCCACCCCCGGCCTCAATGCGGTGTCATTGCACGCCGCCGTGCAAAGAGCCTCGCAAGTGGCATTATCCCAATCCCCTCATTCATAACATTCGTGCACTCCCCGCAACTTTACCCCTGGCGAGACACCCCAAACGCTGTGAAAGGAGCTCTCCCCCCACCCCCACACCACGGGAAATACGGTATTTTATAAAAAATCACAAAATGTACTTACCACCTCATTGGTACACGACAAACCATAGTTGAAAACCCCGCCAAGAAACTTGCGATGCGCACGCGCAGTAGACTGGCGGGCATGCGCAGTATGATGCTGCGCATGCGCAGTACAGAAAAGGCAGAATTTCTGCTGCCTTCAGCCCCGCTTGAAACTGACGGCTCAGGCAGCGCTGACGGCACGTGGGCTGCACAGAGCTTCCCGTGTTACAAGCGCTGCGGATGAAAGGCAGGGAGAATTATGCCTACCTAGGAGATCAAACTCTTAAATAGGCATAATTCTCCCATGCCTTTACTATTTATATTTAATAATTGCCATTTCATAATTTTAGTCAGGGTAGGCAGTGCCTACCTTGCCTACCCTGACGGCACGTGCCTGGTTTATTTCCAGTACTGTACATATGTACCCCCTTCCCTCAATTATAGTGGACATCAGTAATAACGGAATCCATTCCTTCCCCCTATGGTTCATTGTAATGAGGGTTATCTGTAATACAACAACTACCCTCTGAAGTGTTTTTATTCACAGGACCGACTTTTTAATAGTCTCTAATCAATCCCACTCGCACGATCTTTCCCTGCTGCCCTGGAGATTAGTATTTAAACAATTTCCTCTTGAATCTCTTTCGAACACCATTTCATGCAGCGCATCCCACATCACTGCAACTAGCTGTTAGGAAACATCAGTTCCTCTCCTCTCAGCTTCTTCAATCAATCCCCCTTCACTCTGTGTTTTCTGGGCACCCATCCTCGTGCACTTGGAATTAATTTCTCCTGACTAACTCCATCAAAACCCCTCCAGGTTTTGAATGCCTCCATTCAAACTTCTGTGCTGTGTGGTGAATGAATGATCCTGGCTTCTCTGATCACTCCACATAAGCAAACAGTGTTTGAAATCAAGTTGTAAATATTTCACAACCGTCAACTCTGGATCATGATATTCTGAACAGATGAAAGTAAATTCCTTCTGCTGAACAAAACTGACAACATTATTTAGGAGAGAAAAGAGATTATTAGCCTCGATGCTACAGTAAATGCTGTGAGGATATTAACCTCAATGCTAAATGACCGTTCTGATGGTAGATGTGGGGAAAATAAAATATTATTGATCTTATGGACTTAACTTCTCTGCAGAATCCCATGTACATGTTTACCCCCATTTAGTGAATGTCAGCAAAGAAAAACGAATCATTTTTAATATGGTTGCAAACAATCTCAACTTTATATCCAAGCAGATCGGCTAAATTCCTGATCAGTCAGGTTTGATAATCGGAGATAATCAGCACCAGTGATTTTATGTACAAAATGTATATGTAACTATCCTCCCTCTCCATTTTTCTGGGAACTCACCCTACGTTTGTGGGATGAAATAGTAAGATTAAACGAGAACTTAACAGTTTGAAGTTTAATCTTTATTTTATGAGGAGTTATGGTGAGCGATTACGTGAAGAAGCCCCGCCAGTGCGCATGCTCGTCAATCTTCAAAGCAGCGGCATGAACAGTAACTACAGTCAAAGTGATATAGTAAGACTCAGAAGACTAGAACTACCAGATGATCTTTGCGAATATGAGGGTTGGGAGCGGAGGGCACATAATCGCTCACTGTAACTCCTCATAAAATAAAGATCAAACTTCAAACTGGTAAGTTCTCGTTTAAACTTACTATTTTACTTCGGAGTCACGTGAGTGATTCCGTGAAGATTTCAAAGCTCTGTGATTTCATGCCGTAGATCCAGTTCCATACGACACACTGCTTCGGTTGACACAGGATAAACGAATAATGTATTGAACATTGTTTAAATTATACAATTAATGTTTTTAATAATAAAAGAACAGTAATACCCATCTCTCCCAGGGGGAAATTACAAACCAGAACCCAAAACAGCATGCCCAAATCCTTGTGTTGTGAGGACAGGTTTGTCATGAAAAAGTTCCTTCACTGGACCATCCTGCGGCCCCGAGGATTTGGTCTAAAGGCACGTCCAGCACCTTTGCTGCGGACGTTGACGCCGCCCTGGTGGAGTGAGATTTAAACACTACTCCAGCACAATCCCAAACCTGTTTCAGCCATCTAGAAATAGTTTGTACTGACACCTTTCTATGAGGGTTTTTGTGGCTGATGAGCCTCTGAGACTCTTGGTGACCTCGACATATTGACGCAGGTGCGTAACTACACATAGTCTTAGGTCAATGGGGTATGCTTTAAAGCTTATTTTGGTTCCAGACATTCTTGGCCTGCTTTGTTTGATTAGATCATATACATGTCTGGACTCGTTGCGCTGAAACCAGCGCCATGAGCCTGACCACTTTGAGCGTTAGCTTCTGGAAAGACAGAGATGTAATTGGAGCCCATTGCAGAAGCAGTGTGAGAACTATGCTCACATCCCACATTTCCGTATATCTAGGTCTGGGACAGGCACGTGCCGTGAGTAATTACTCAGGGTAGGCACTCAGTCCGCTATAAAAAAATTTTAAACCGCGCATGCGCAGATTGTTCTCTCCGTTAAATAAATAAAAACAGTGACATTTCAATTTGCCCAAGGCTTCCTAGTCCTAGACCAATTGGGGGAACAGTTCCTTTCACAGTGTGGGCAGGGCACGAGTGTTGAGAAGGAGGATGTCGGGGATACTGCCAGTAACTCAGTCACTCACCACTACCGCAGCTCTCCGGGCGCGAAGCCACGCACTGTAGCTGGGGATAGAAGCAGCTTGGGGAGCGGCCACCGGGACCCGACAGCAGACCCGACAGTCGGAACACCTGTCACCTTCCGTTCGCCGACTTCGCTCATGTCAGCGGCTTCCTGCAAATCCTTAAATTCCCACAGCCGAGTAACCTCAATCGCACTGTCGGAATTTAAGGATATGAGTGAGGCCAGCGAGCGGCAGGAGAGAGGTTTTTAGACGGAGAGCTGCCAGAGGTGAGCGGGGACCGGCAGAAGGAGCTAAGGTGGTGGCTGGTTCCGCTGTCCGGCCCGGCAGCCACTCAGCCACCCAAGCTACTTCTCTCTCTTCCCCCCACCCCCCCCCCCCGCAGCCTCAATGCGGTGGCATTCCACGCCTCCGTGCAAGGAGCGTCGCAAGTTGATGCTCCCGACCCCTCATTCATAACATTCGTGTCCTCCCCGCAACTTTACCCCGGGCCAGACTCCCCAAACGCTGTGAAAGGAGAGCTCCCCCTACCCCGGGAAATACGGTATTTAAAAACATAAACACAAAATGTACTTACCACATCATTGGTACACGACAAACCATAGTTGAAAACCCCGCCAAGAAACTTGCGCTGCGCATGCGCAGTAGACTGATGCGCATGCACAGTGCTGCAAAGGCAGAATTTCTGCTGCCTTCAGCCCTGATTGAAATTGACGGCTTCAGGCAGCGCTGACGGCACGTGGGCTGCACAGAGCTTCCCGTGTTACAAGCGCTGCGGATGAAAGGCACGGAGAATTATGCCTACCTAAGAGATCGGTCTCTTACATAGGCATAATTCTCCCATGCCTTTATTATTTATATTTAGTTATTACTATGTTATAATTTTAGTCAGGGAAGGCAGTGCCTCCCTTGCCTACCCTGACGGCACGTGCCTGGTCTGGGAGGGTTTTTGTTAAAAATACCTTTCATGAATCGGGTCACCAATGGATGAGATCCAACAGAACGTTGTCCCGACCCCTGCCATAAATAGGAGGACAAAGCACTTCGAGCACTATTAATGGCATTATAGCTCAATTGGTCATCAAAATGCAATGTAGCAAGGAACTCCAATACATCAGGTATGCCTGCAGTATGATAAGATATATTTGACTGTAAGCAGAACATCTCCCATTTCTTAATATGAGATACACATTTTAGTACTATCTTTCCAGGCGGCAGTAATCACATCCACAGTCCTACTCGATAGGTCAAGCCCCTGGAACGGTCTGGTCAGAATCTGCAAATCAACAGATTAATACGATCATGTAAAGGGTGACTCTCTCCTGTCACAGGGTGAACCAACAAGTTGCTGCATTTGGGGATAGTCATGAATGGCTGTGTCATCAGTCTCAGAACCAATGGGAACCATGGCTGTGTGGGCCAGTCAGGAACTACCAAAATGCCTGAAGCGGAGTCCTGCTCTATTTTGGTGAGACACTGACTGATGAGGCAGAATGGGGGAAAAGCGTAAAAGAACGTACCTCCCCAATGTAACGAGAATGCTACTGGTGATTTAACCTGGATGCAAACAGATCTATGTCTGACAATCCATACCGGATGACAATCATTTTGAAAACTTTTGGATTCAGCATCCATTCTGTGTTGTCATTAAATTTACGTGACCTGGTGTCTGCCACCACGTTATCTCTACCTAGTAGGTAGGTAGCTGAGACCCAGATGTTTCTCGTAATACACCAGTGCCAGATGAGGTTAGCCAGATTATCACATTATCATTGACTTAATTCCACCCATGTGATTGATATATGCAACAGCTGTGGTATTGTCAATCTGGAGCTGAACATGTAAATCATGCATCGTTATACAGTATGCTTTTAGGCCCTAGAATGCACCCAGCAATTCTAAGTAGTTTAACCCGTGCATCTGCAGGATTAATGCCTCTTGCATACTCCATCTGCCGCCACAGCTAGACTCGGTATCAATGGCTCCCCATCCCGAAGCACTCACATCAGTTTGTAAAATAACTGAAGGTTGTTTAGTCAGAATGTCTCGAGTAGATCGTGAGACATTAGTTATCCACCATTGCAACTCGGTGATAGCTTCGACTGGCAACTGCATTGGTCTATCAAAATGACCTGCATTTTCTTTGAGTGCTTGTTCTTTAGCTCGTTGCACATTTTGATAGTTCAGAGACCTGAACTGCACTCCAGGGAAAGCCACCACAAATTTACCAATTACACTGGCTACTCGTCGGATGGAGGGTTGCTGTTCATCTACCAGATTGCTACAGGCCTCCATAATTTCTAACGTTTTGGCCGTCGGCAAAGTCACTGACATGTTAGTTGAATCAATGATGAACCCCAAATAGTCAATCATTCTAGATGGTACTAATTTGGATTTAGTTGGATGGATGAGGAAACCTCTCAAACATGTGTTTGGTAACTGAAACTGACAATTCAGCTGCTTCCTGGGTTTTGCCTATGATCAGAACATCATCCAAGTATGCCATCACAATGTGATTCTGAGCGCGGAGTAGTCCTAATACTGGTTTCAACAATTTTGTAAATAATCTAGGGGCTGAGGTTAACCCATTGGGCAAAACTTTAAATTGCCACAGCTGTCTCATCCAACTAAATTTTAAATATCTACGGGTATTGGTGATGAATTGGTACTGAATGATATGCATCTTTCAGATCTATGCTCGCCATATAAAACCCCTTGGATACCAGTTGCTTCGTAGTATTGAAAGTTTCCATTTTAAAATGGTTGTACTGGACATAAGAATTCAGTCGGGTTAGATCCAGAATGACTCGACACCCACCATCCTTCTTTTGCCTGGGGAATATATTGGACACAAATTGTTGAGGCTGATATGCCGTCCTTTCAATTACCCCTTTTTTGAATAATATTTCAATTTCATCATTCACCTGTAGTTTCGGGTTTTGAAAACACTAATACCCGACTTGGTGTATTTTGTACAGATGGATGTGCTTCAGAGATAAACTCTATTCGAGACCCCCGGATACTGTCCAGTATAAACAGATCTGATGTTATGCAGCACCATTCAACATAGAACAATTGCAACCTACCCCCTACTGGTGACTGATCTCTAGAGGATATGTTCTGGACAAGTCCAGTTACATTTTCATTTCACTGCACATCCCGTATGTGTATGTGACAAATAAATTTGACTTGACTTGAGTTACTCGTACCTCCATAGTTGCTGGATTCCTCTGTCCCCTGTTCCTGTTGGGGGGATGCATTGGTGTGTGACAATGGTGTGTAGATGGAATCGCCCGGCTTGGTCCTTGACCTGTACCAGCATCTGTAGCCCGTCTGAAAGAGTATGGTCTGCGAGGCTGCATCCTGCCCCCGGGTTGTGTTTTGATGAGGCCGATTGTTTTTGCCTCATCGTCCAGGTCTTTAACTTGTTTTGCTAGATCCTCCCTGAATAGTAAGTTGGGTGGCTGGATATTGGAGGATCTGCATAAGGCTGCGAATTGTGGGTTGAGCGTAGGCTTGATGGCAATTTTCCTTAAGCAATGAATTTCAAAATGGGCGTTACACAGCAGGGCCAACATATCCTGCTGTGTGTTTGATAGTGGTGCCCCTTGTACCATTCGCCCAAAAGCCGTTATTTCCGCTCCAACCAGTTTTAAGACTTTCTGCAGTCTCAACTCATGCGCCCGCATGGATGTGTCCATTTGCCCTCAGATGGCCTGGTTCACTGTTGGCACTTTGAGCGATGCACAGTTAACAGGTGTCTCATATCTTCTCGAGGTTTCATCCATTACGGATTCCTGGAGCTGGTGAGAGGCTATATAGTTGATATTCCTGGCCAGGTTTTGGTCCATCTCCTCACCAGTTCCAGCCAGTATGGCGAAATTACTTGCCACATCCGGCACACCTGGAGCCAAGCTCACCAACTTCAGGGTCAGAGTCATTCTGTCCTGGCTCTCCCAGCTCCTGCACAAGGGAGGTGTCATGCAGCCCTTGACTTGGCGCTGCTGGTATGGGTCCCCATGCAGATTCATAAGCATATGGTTCTTCATGCAGGTATAGCTCTTCTCTATACGGACCTCCGCTAGAGGTTGCTGCTGAGAGCTGCTGGGGAGACACGGGGGTATAAAACCCTGGCTGGAACACCTCATGGTTAAGTATTTTCTCTAGGAGGTGTTCCATTTTATCCAGACGTCCCCAAACCTTTTTGTTGGTAGGAGGGGAGTCTTCCTGGCCTGACTCATCAGAGTCGACAGGCGTTGATGATTTCCTCTTGGTCTTCCTCCCGACAGGAGTGGCCACAGTGCTCTGGGGCACCGGCTGGCTGTACTGCCGGCGGCTCTGGAGCCGGTGTCTCTGGAGCCGGCGTACGCCCGCTGACTGCGGTCCCGCGGTCAGGCTTTTTACTTTTATTTGGAATTGTTCCTGCTGGCTCCTGCAACCAGCCTCACGGAACCTAGCAAAATTGCAGTAAAGTTTAAAACACTTACCTGCGAGTTTTTAACTTACCGCTGGTGGAGCTGCGCTCTCCAGCCCGTCGGTGCGCCATGCGTCTGACGTAATGATGCGCATGCACTGGCGGGGCTTCTTCACGGAATCACTCCAGTGACTCCGAAGTAAAATTACTGTAGTTTCTGTATCCTCTGCTCCGCCAATGCACTAATTTCTCATTAAATCACGTTTGTTTGCTGTATAATCACCAATTTTCCCAGTAACTCGCTCTTGTCCCCTCTCCCATCAGGCAAGAGATACAGAAGTGTGAAAATGCACGCCTCCAAATTCATGGACAGCTGATATCAGGCAACTGTACCATTATATCAACAATTAGAGAGTGGTCCTGAGCTGCTAGCTACCTCATTGGAGACCTTAGGACTATCTTTCATTGGACGTTACTGGACATTATCTTGCACTAAACATTATGCCATTATCATGTACCTGTACACTGTGGATGGCTCAATTGTAATCATGTATTGTCTTTCCTCTGACTGGCTAGCACGTAACAAAAGCTTTTCACTGTACCTCTGTACATGTCACAATAAACTAAACTAACTTGTTAATTTGGCACTGTAAGCAGTCTCAACTCAGAACAAATGCTTTTTTTCTCTTTTTTGGACACTTCTCTCACTTGAAAAGTTGCACATTTTCCCCACAACTGTTGATGTTCTGAGGATACTTTATAGCAAATGAAATACTTTTAAAGTGCAGGCACTGATGTGATATGGGCTACGTGGCAAATTGTGCAGAAATGTGACAATTGCCAAATCATTTATTTTTGTGATTTTATTTGTCAGGGACTACACGTACAGGGAGCTCCAATCCTTCACTATCTTGAGTGTAGCAAATATAAACCAAGGCACAGAAGTGTTATCGAGCATGGAAGGAGATATTAGGGCAGTGAACCAAAGTTTGCACAAATATGTCAGTTTTAAGCACAGTTTAGTAGACAATCGCACAAGTGACAGACAGAGCGAGAGACAGAGTGAGAGAGAGAGAGAGAGAGAGAGAGAGAGAGAGAGCAAGACAGTGAAAGAGAGGGAGAAAGAGGGGGAGAAAGCGGGGACAGAGAGAGAGAGAGAGAGAGAGAGAGAGAGAGATAGAGACAGAGACAGAGACATAGACAGACAGAGACAGTTAGGTAGAAGCACTGGAAACAAAGAGGCCTGGTCTGTGTGAAGTGGGACTGTGTGCACTGGGCCCTGCTGACATTTGGGCATCTGGTTACTGTAGCTGAAACAGATTTTTACTGAGATGGCTGAAAGCCCTGAGAACATCCTACTTTCCCTGAACCCAGAGGAAAACAGATAGGGATATTGTGATGTGCATAAACATTTTGGGGCACTGTGTACCAGAGATAGTCATGTAAATTGTACAAGCCAAACTCTGACAATTGAAGACCATTGGCTCAGGTGATTATGAAAGTTAGCAGGCATTTAAAGGAATTAAAATAAACAAGTACGTACAAGGTAAGTAATGAACTTATGAGAAAACAATTGACTACAAAATCAAAGCCATGGCTAGGACATATGCAAAGAAATGTATAAAAAGCTCACAGGATAATTGACAGCAATAAATCGGAGTTTCAACAGTTGCAGAAGACCCTGCGTAGCCGTAATGTTTAAATAACAGTGGTGGGTTTTGGAAGTGGTGAACTAACCAAAGAATAGTGTAACTAAAGAGTTAAATGAGTCTATTTAAAACTATGCAGTGAATCTTTGACTTGCATGAAGTAATTACAATTAATGAAGTATGGTTATTCGGCAAAGTCATTGTCTGGTGTGTTTTATCGTGTGCTACATTTAATTGGCAATAGCTGAAGGGTGGAGAGGGATTGATTCCAGAGCTCAGGCTCAGACAGCTGAAGGCTGCTGCTGATGGAGTGATTAGAGAATCAGGAGGAGGCTTGTACTGATGAATTAACAAGAATAAGAGAGGCCTCAGGCAAAATGAATGAATTGCACAGGGGTCCGAGGAAAGCAATACAACCTTTTTTACACTAGTGAGGCTGCATTTGTTGTATTGTGTTCAGTTTTGGTCACCCCCCCTGCTTTAGGAAGGATGTTGTTAAGGTGGAAAGAGCGTAGAGAAGATTTACGAGACTGTTGCCAGGACTCGAGGGTCTGAGCTATAGGGAGAGGTTGGGCGGGCTAGGATTTTAATCCTTGGATTGCAGGAAGCTGAGGGATGAATTTATAGCGGTCTAAAATCATGAGGGGAATAGATAGAGTGAATGTACAGAGTTGTTTTATTCAGGGTAGGGGAATCAAGCACCAGACAGAGGATGAAGGTGAGAGGGGAAAGATTTAATAGGAACCTAAGGGGCAACTTTTTCCTCTCAGAGGGTGGTGGGTATATGGAACGAGCTGCCAGAGGATGTAGTTGGGGCAGGTGCTATAACAGCATTTAAAACACACTTGGACAGGCACATGGATAGGAATGTTTAGAGGGATGTGCCAACACATCACGAGTGTCGCCAGGGGGGAAAGAACTTTGGACCACTGCAACATACCGTTCAGGAAGGGTTACAAGGCCGTTTCTCTCCCTCCTTTTGGAAAATCTGACCACTCTGCCATTTTCCTGCTGCCGGAGTATAAACAACGGATAGCACGGGAAGCGGCAGTGACGAGGGACGTAAAGTGGTAGTCTGACCATTCAGAGGCCATGCTGCAAGCTGCACTGAGCGATGTCGACTGGAATATGTTCCAAGCATGTTCCAGAAACGTCAGTGAGTTTGCGGAAGCGGTCATGGACTTCATTGCAACATTAGCCAATAACATCGTCCCATGGTAGGGGTTAGCATCTTTCCTAATCAAAAACCCTGGGTGGACAGGTCCATTCGTGTTGCCTTGAATGCTCGCACCGCTGCTTACAACTCCGGCCTGGCATCCGGCAATATGGATGACTACAAGGCAGAGTCCTACAGACTGCGAAGGGCGGTGAAGAACGCAAAAAGGAGGTACAAGGACAGGATGGAGTCGCAGATGGAGCAGTGGGACACCAGACGCCTTTGGCAGGGGCTACGGACTATAACTAACTACCGGTGCAGGCCCCGGGAGTGCCAGCACCTCCATAGCTGATGACCTGAACTCTTTTTATGCACGATTCAAGATGGGCAACATCATCCCTAGCTCGTCGGCTAACAACACCGCCAGAGCGCTGGCTAGTGAGGCTGGAGAGAGGGCCACCACTGGGGATGTGCACACATTCTCAGTGACCAAGCACGACGTGAGGAGGGCTCTGACACATGTGAACATGAGGAAAGCTGTAGGCCCTGATGGTATATCTGGGCGAGTACTTAAATGCTGTGCTACTCAGCTGGCTCCAGTGCTCACCACAATATTCAACCTCTGAAACATATCGTCAAGCATGGGAAAATGAAATTGGATTACCTATAACAAAAGAAACTTGGGAAGAAGGCTTACAAAGAATACATTGGTGTTCTTTGAATGCCAGACACACACTGATACAATTTAAAGTTATATATAGATTACACTACTCGAAAACCAAATTAAAAAGTATCTTTCCTAGTCTCTCTTCTATTTGTGATAAATGTAAGAATCTTGAAGCAAATTTAATACATAGTTTGGTAACGTGTCCACGGTTGAATTATTATTGGATTGAAATTTTTAAAGTTATTTCGGAAGTTCTTAAGGTTGAACTCGACCCAGACCCAAAATTAATAATATTCGGAATCCCGGAGCCAAATTTGGTACTCACAGTTAATCAAATAAATTTTTTTGATTACTGTTTAATAATAGGGAAAAAAATGATACTTAAATTTTGGAAGGGAACATTATCCCCAACAATTAAAATGTGGAAAGCAGAGATGTTGGAGACGTTGAATTTGGAAAGAATTAGATTTGTCCTTTTGGACAGGTATAATTCTTTTGAATCGATATGGTCTCCATATATACAGTATTTAGAGAAGTAGCTATTCTTGGAATCACGGCTCGACGGACACCCTACGGATCCGATGCGAATAACTTACTTATATTTGATATTATTGTGCATTTATTAGAGATATTTCTGAATGAAATAGTATTTCGTATAATGACTTTAGTTTTTGTTTATATATATGTAATATTTTTGTTTTTCAAATTTTCCCTTTTTTTCTTCTTTTTTTTTACGGTTGAAGTATGTGGGAAGAATTTTTTATTCCTTTTTATTTACTCTTTTTCCTTTTCTCTTTTATATATCCTTTTCTTTATTTCCAAAAAATAGAAGATATTAAGTATTGATATGTTATTTGTAGTAATATTGAATTAAGGTGTTAGTTTATAAAGTAAGCTTTACATTGTAAACGGTTTACTTCAAATAAAAAAAATATTACACACAATATTCAACCTCTCCCTGGCCAAGTCCGTGGTCCCTGCCTGCTTCAAGAGATCCATCAATGTACCTGTACCTAAGAATGCCTCTCCAGCTTGCTTGAATGACTACCGACCGGTGGCCCTCACCTCGGTGGTCATGAAATGCTTCGAGATGCTGATCAAGAACCACATCTGCGCCTTCCACCCTCGCACCATGGACCCGCTGTAGTTTGCATACCGTCCGAACAGATGCGGTCTCCCAGGTTCTGCACATCGCTCTCTCTCATCTTGACAGCCAGAAGGGGGGCTATGTGAGGATGCTGTTTATAGACTTCAGTTCAGCTTTCAATACCATAGACTTGCTGAGAAGCAAGTACCCCACCAGACTTGCCGAGAAGCTGCTGAAACTGGGGCTTAACACTCCCCTGTGTGCCTGGGTCCTGGACTTTCTCACCGCCAGGCCCCAGGTGGTCAAGATGGAGGAACATACATCCAACCCCCTCACCCTGAACACAGGATCCCCCCAGGGTTGCGTCCTTAGCCCCCTACTGTACTCCCTGTACACACATGACAGTGTGGCCAGGTTCAGCTCCAACTCCATCATCAAGTTTGCTGATGACACTGTGGTGGCGAGCCTGATCTCCGATAACGATGAGAAGGCCTACCGGGAGGAGGTGGCTGATCTGGCACTCTGGTGTCAGTACAACAGCCTCCTCTTGAATGTCACAAAAACTAAGGAGCTGATCGTGTACTTTAGAAGGGCACAACAATCGAGGACGTACATGCCACTGGAGATAAATGGGACTACTGTGGATAGGGTGAGCAGCTTTAAGTACCTGGGAGTCCACATCACAGAGGATCTGACATGGACAACACACGCTGCCGCACTGGTGAGTAATGCAAGGCAGCGCCTTTACCACCTCAGGCAGCTGAGGAAATTCAGAGTCTCTCTGAGAATCCTTCAGTGCTTCTAGAGGGCTGTAGAAAGCATCTTGTCCGGCAACATCATAATCTGGTTTGGGAACAGCTCTGCCCAGGACAGGAAGGCTCTGTAGAGAGTAGTGCATTCGGCCGAACACACTATGGGAACAACACTCACCCCCGTGCAGGACCTATACACCAGGAGGTGCAGATCCAGAGCCAGCAACATTATGGGGGACCCCTACCACCCCAGCAACGGACTGTTCTAGCTGCTACGGTCAGGCAAGTGCTTCCGCTGTCACGCTGTGAAAACAGAGAGGATGAGACAGAGTTTCCTCCCACAGGCCATCAGGACTGTAAACTCTTTTCTCACCAGGAACTAATTTACTGTTGTGATGTGTCTTTAAACATTTTTTTTTCAAAAATACTGGTTCTGTTCTGTTCTATTCTGTTCTGTTGTTCTGTAGTTTTTGCACAATCTGCAGGCATTGCTACTTTCATTTCACTGCACATCTTGTATGTGTATGTGACAAATAAACTTGACTGGACTTGTATATGGGCCAAAAGTGGACAAATGGGGCATCTTGATTGGCACAGGCAAGTGGGGCTGAAGGACCCTCTTCCATGCTGTTTGACTCTACGACTGACCCCATCCACCACTCGACAGCCAATACGGCAGTGATCTTGGTTTTGTAAGATAATCCTCAGTTGGACACAGCTTCTGATATGTACATTGCGGCATGTTAACAGCACACTCTGTGAGAAGTGTCTGACTACCTCTGTAATGGCAAACTGCAGCAACGTCAGAGTGTATCGCTTCACCAACTATTTCACCTGATTTAATGGCAACTTACCAACAAGAAGGTTGAGCATTATATACGCAATGATGACATAAAAAGAACAGAAATACATCAGGGCTCCAGCATAGTTTCCACAGTCCGTCTCCCAGTAATTCACATCGTTGGGAGTGCAGAAAGGTGGCTGGACCTGTGGAGGAATTACAAGAGGCATTGAAGACCACAGTTTGGCTATCAAACTGTCCAACTTCACCCCATTCTGTCGTGGGGTAGACAATCTTTGCATATGGCCAATTCTGAGCTTTCCACTCGTCACTTTAATTTCATATTTCATGTATCTTGTGTTTTATAACTGTTGGCAGACCAATTTCCCTCCTGGGATAAATAAAGTTCTATCGCATTGTATCCTATCAAACTAAGAACTGTGTATAGATGTGGAAGGTGGGGGGGGGTGGGTCATGTTATAGTAATATAGGAAATGTGACTGTGGAGTTTCCTACTCACCATGCAATCATGCATGATCTTATTCCAGTCTTCCCCCGTGACAATGCGGAACAGGACGGTGATGGCTTTACCGGCAGAGGAGAAGTTTGCATGTCTGTATGGAGAGATAACAAACAACAGTAAGGTGATCATCTAGGGTTTTGAAATGGAGAGTCTGTGAAATAGCCTGGATGAAACAAACTACCAAAACTGTAAAATAATCAGAAGCATCAGGCAATTTAAACCATTAAGCAACTTAAGCTTAAGCAACATGCTTGAGATAAAATATAAGATTTTTCTTTTGAACTGTATTCTCTATTATTACCATCATAAATGCACCTTTACTGATTATCAGATGTATTCTATTTAATGTAATCTGTGAAATATAGAGCTTTTTCAACAAACCACGTTATAATCCAAAAGAACTATTAAGAAAATTAGATGATGAAAAAATGATACATGGAATTAGATCTCTGCAAGGAAACATATTGACCATACCAAAAGACATTAATGACAGATTTTTACAATATTACCAAAATCTTTACTCATCAAAATTAACAGGACAAACAGATGGAATGGAAACATTTCTACAAGAATGTCAAATTAATAGTTTAGATCAGGAAGGTAGACACTTGTTAAATGCTGAAATATCAGTGAAAGATATCGTAGAATCAATTGGTTCATTAAAGAATGGAAAAGCTGCGGGCCCCGATGGCCTGAGTGCAGAATTTTATAAAAAATTTCAAGATCTGATCTCCCCAAGACTACATACAGTGTATAGATATGCATATGAACAAGGAAAATTACCAGAATCTTTAAATGAATCCACAATCACACTCATTCCCAAGGTAGATAAAGATTTGGAAGATCCTGGTTCATATAGAGCGATTGCCCTTCTAAATACAGACCAAAAAATATTAACTAAAGTTTTATCTAGGAGACTAAGTTTGGTGATTTCTAAATTAATACATTATGATCAAACAGGTTTTATTCCAAAACGCTATTCATTTCATAATCTAAGACGCCTGTTTAATATTATATATTCTAAAAGAATACGAGATACGGAATTAGCAGTCATATCGTTAGACGCAGAAAAAGCATTTGATCAGGTGGAATGGTTATATTTATTTAATATAATGGAAAAGTTCCAATTGGGGGATCGATTTTGTAAATGGGTAAGAATCCTATACTCGGATCCTACTGCAAGAATTCTAACTAATCAAATACTATCAGCTAAATTTAAACTCTTTAGGGGATGCAGACAGGGATGTCCGTTATCGCCTTTATTATTTGCCTTAGCGATAGAGCCTTTGGCGGAAAGAATTAGATCGGAACCTGAAATATATGGTTATAATACTGATACAACAATTAACAAAATATCCTTATATGCAGATGATGTTTTGATTTATATCACAAAACCTGAAATTAGTATTCCAACGTTGTTTGATGTTATAAATAAATTTAGTATATTTTCTGGATATAGGATTAATTGGAATAAAAGTGATATTATGCCTATAACTAAAATAAATTTAAACATACTACAACAATATGCATTAAAAATAGTTAGACAAATTTAAATACTTAGGAATTAATGTATCTAAATCCCATAATTCATTAATTAGATCTAATTAACCTCAATTATTAGATAAACTTAGAAAAAATATTTTATATTGGAAAACACTGCCTATATCTTTGATTGGTAGAATAAATGCTATAAAGATGGTTTTTCTACCACAATTGTTATATCTGTTTCAAGCTATTCCTTTTTTCCTTCCGAAAACCTTTTTTAAAAAAATTGATAATATTGTTAATAGTTTTATCTGGGATTATAAAAATCATAGAATAAATAAAAAACATTTATGTAAGTCAAAGATAAATGGAGGGTTAGCACTTCCAAATTTTCTATACTATTTCTGGGCAGTACAGATTAAGAATATGAATTTTTGGTGGGTAAATATGGACCTGGAACCAACGTGGTTAAAGATAGAAAAGGAAGATTGTTTGCCTTTTAACGTAGATTCAATTATTTTTGCCCCAAAGGAAGTGCAAAAAAAATATATAGGGACAATCCAATCATTTATAATAATAAACGTATTTGGAAACAAATAGTCAAGACTTTACACTTAGATAATCTCTCATTCAGACTACCAATTATGAATAACCCATTATTTAAGCCCTCCACACTGGATGGAGGGTTTAGACATTGGGATAATTTAGGAATTACAAGGGTAGAGCACCTCTATAGAAATGGAAAATTTCTTTCATTTCAGGAGTTACAGGATATCTACGGATTATCTTCACAACATTTGTTTAGGTATTTTCAAATTAGAGATTATATCAAATCTAATACACAGGATTTTAAAAATAAAGAACCAGGATTATTAGATGAATTGTTTAACTTGCACCCAACCACAGAAAAATTAATAGCTTATATATATAACATCATTATGGATAAGGAGAATCCAATAACTGAAACATATCGTCAAGCATGGGAAAATGAAATTGGATCACCTATAACCAAAGAAAATTGGGAAGAAAGTTTACAACGAATACATCGATGCTCGTTAAATGCTAGACATATATTAATACAATTTAAAGTATTATACAGATTACATTATTCGAAAACCAAATTAAATAGTATATTTCCTAATCTCTCCTCTATTTGTGATAAATGTAAGAATTTAGAAGCAAATTTAACACACAGTTTTGTTACATGTCCTAAATTGAATTATTATTGGACAGAAATTTTTAAAGTTATTTCTGAAGTTCTTAAAGTTCAACTAGAACTTCTAAGTTCTAGGACCCAAAGTTAATAATATTGGGAATTCCAGAGTCTAATTTGATATTTACATTAGATCAAAGAAATTTCCTTGATTATTGTTTGATATTAGGGAAAAAAATAATACTGAAATTTTGGAAGGGAACATTATCCCCAACAATTAAAATGTGGGCATCAGAGATGTTGGAGACGTTATACTTGGAAAGAATTAGATTTGTCCTTCTGGACGAGTATAATTCTTTTGAACAGATATGGTCTCCATATATACAGTATTTAGAGAAGTAGCTGTTCTTGGCATCACGGCTCGACGGGCACCCTGCGGGATTTGATGAAAATAATTAATTGGTATACTAGGATATATGCATGTCTCTATTGATATTATTATTTGTAGTTGTTTTATTTACAATATATTGTGTGGCTTTTCATTTATATATATATATATTTTTTCTTAATTTTTTTTATTTTATTTTTCTCACTTTTTTCTCTTTTTTCTTTTTCTTCATTTTCTTTTTTTCTTTTATACCAACTAATTATTACGGAATTATAATTTTATTGATTATTAATGGTATTTCTCTTTACTCACTTTTATTTTCAAAAAAATATAAGATAATAATCATTAGTGTGTTATGTACAAACATTGAATTAAGTTGATGTTTATAATTCAGTTTTAAACATTGAAAATTGGTTATTGCTAATAAAAAAATTATTCAAAAAAAAAAAAAAAAAAAGAACTATTGCAACAGAAAGCAAAGCTGACAGAACACCAGTCAATTGCTCACCCGAGTCAAGAGGTCATGGGTTTAAGTCTCACTCCAGACCAAGGAGGAGTGTAGGAGTCGGAGGAGGATACAATGGTCAATGGTGCCTTTATTTCAGTTTACTTTAAGGTTGTCAAAAAATGCTGGAGTAACTAAGCGGGACAGGCAGAATCTCTGGAGAGAAGGAATGGGAGCCGTTTCAGGTCGGAGACCCTATTAAGTTTAGTTTAGAGATATAGCACGGAAACAGGCCCTTCGGCCCACCGAGTCTGCACCGACCAGGGATCCCCGCACTTTATCACTATCCTACACACATTAGGGATAATTTACATTTATACCAAGTCAATTAACCTCTTTGGAGTTTCAATGGTGCTTTTATTTGACACGTGCAAAAGTACAGGGAAATTATTTTGTTACATTCAATCCAGTAGATTATTGCCATACATAATCTCATGACTGATTAGCAAAGTGTACAGAGATAGGGGAGGGGCATATCGCTGGAGGTGATTACAGAAATCGGGAGAGTTATAGTGATGGAAGGGGAGTTATGAAGATACAGAGAGGAGTAGCAGCTGGAGGAATTTAGAGATAGGGATAGGTTTAGTTTAGTGATATAGCATGGAAACAGGCCCGTCGCCCCGAGTCCACGCCAACCAGCAATCCCCGCACAATAACACTATCCTACACACACTAGGGACAATGTACAATTTTACCAAGCCAATTAACCTACAAACCTGTATGGCTTTGGAGAGCGGGAGGAAACCGGAACACCCAGAGAAAACCCACGCAGGTCACAGGGAGAACGTCCAACCCCGTACAGACAGTAACTGTAGTCAGCGTTGAACCTGGGTCTCTGGCGCAGTAAGATAGCATCTCCACTGCTGCACCACTGGCGGGAGGTATTGAGCTAAGGAGGGGTGCAAGGGCCTATAAAGAAATAGGAAAGGATGTAGGCTACTGAGGGATTTGAAAATGAGGATGTAAATGTTAGAATAGAGATGGCGCCAGGTTGAGGAGTCAGTGGGGTGAACGAACAAGAGTTAAATGGATTTAGTTGACCATGAGGCTAGAGGCACATAGGCGCCACCCAGTATTCAGGGTACTGTCTCTGTACCAGGAGCAGGGAGCTGTTACTCAGAGGCTACCATAAAAACCACAGTAGAAAAAAATATCATTCGTACTGACCAAAGGGCATCAATAAAAACATGCGGGGTTTCACGGGGAAGAAAGGTTTACATACCGGTTGATGTTCTCTCCATACTTGACAGTCCCAAACAGAACCACTCCAGCAAAGGCATAGCATATCAGTAGTAAGAACATCCCCACTATAATAAAAAAGCTCTTGTACATACTGACAACTACAGTCAGTAATAACATCTTCAGCGTCACCTGTAACAAGACAACATATCCTCACAATTCAATACATTATCAAACGGATTAAACCAATTTACAACAAGGTAAACATTGAGTTGTGAAGGATTCTATTCACTACAAAACCTCTACACATCTTGACAGTCATTCTACGCACTAAATATTCCTTGTAATGTAGACAGTCTCAATAAATAAACAGTAAGGGTTTTAGCTACAATAAATGAAGATTCCGAGTGACAAGTTTTATGTTACAATTTAACAGCAAAGAAATGAGTCTCTTTGAAAAGGCTAATTCAATGTTACTGTCTGATTCCCTGAGCTTGTCTAAGAAATGGACCTGAGATGGGGACTGGCTCAACTCCTGGTCGAGATGAGATCTCTGCCTCTCCCGGATCGCCAGAGGGGACGGATGCAGCAACCCTCAACACGATGGCTCATCGCGGACACTCAAACACATCGAAGCAAAAGGAAAAAGAAACACACACAACAAATGAATGCAGTGAATGCACATGAAGCGCGTAAACAGCATTGTACACTCCGCACGGGACGACAACAACACAAGACGCTGCGAGAAACTGATGATGAGCATGATGAGGCGAGGCTGCACAGTTACGCTCCGTCTGCGGAGGCTTGCCGCTCCTGACGTGAGCTGCGTACTCACGTGTTTCCCACAAATGGAGAAGAACCGGAACACGATGACACAGGCGCCCATCATGTATGTGTACTCGTTCTGTAAATTAGCCACAAGCAAACTCTGTAACTCGGTTGCTAAGAGCCATCTCCTGGTTGCCAAGCACTTCAACTCCCCCTTTCCCCCTCCCTGACTTTCAACCCAAAACGTAACCTATTATCTTGCTCGTGATGCTGCCTGACCCATTACATTACTCCAGCATTTTGTGTCTATCATTGATTTTAACTCCCCTTCCCACTCCTATACTGACCTTTCGGTCGTGGGCCTCCTCCACTGTTAGAGTGAGGCCACATGCAAATTGGAGGAACAGCATCTCATATTTTGCTTCGGCTGCTAACAAATGCTATGAACACTGATTTCTCTAATTTCAAATACCTCTTTCATTCTGCCTCTTCCCCCCCCTCATCCTACCAGTTCCACTGTTTATATCGCTGTAGCCATTTGTTACTTATCACCTCTTCCCCAGCCAGCACTGGGCCATTAAAGGCACCACCAGTCATCTGTTGACAGCCTGATTTGTTCTGGCCGTTTCCTATTTTCAGTCCCCCCACTGAGTTACTCCAGAACTTTGTGTCTATCTTAGGAGCAATTTAAGGTCGATCATACATCTCCAAGCTGGACCCGAGAGCTAGGGCCGCACACTCCGATCACCCCTCACCACGGTGCGTTTCTGCCCCACACCAATCTCTTCCCATCCTCCATCTCAAACCAGTTTCCTCGTGTGTATGTTTGTGCACCTTCTCCTCAAACCCAACCCCGCTCTGCACCTCCAGCCCTGCCTGGGATGGCGAGCTTCACATTCTCTCTGCTCTCACAGGCTCCGGAGAAGTGTTCCGATCCAAATTGTCACCTATTCCTTTTCTCCAGAGATGCTTCCTGAACCGTTGAGGAACCACTGATCCAGCATTTTTGTGCCTATCTCCTCACAAACTGGCTCCTGGCAAGTCTGGAACATCAGTCACCTCGTGACGAAACACAGTCGAGTTACACCACCTTCTGCGGTACTTAATACTTTCTGTCGAGGATAAAGGACTCAGCTCGAACTTGAGCAAGTCATTTGTTTCTGGAGCACATTTCATGCACTCCAGACCACTTTGGAGCCAATTTGTTCGTCAGACTTTATAGATACAGTGCGAAAACAGGCCCTTCAGCCCATCGAGTCCGCGCCGACCAGCGATCACTCCACACACTGACACTCTCCTACACTCTAGGGTCGATTTGCAATTTTTGCCAAAGCCAATTAACTTATAAACCTGTACGTCTTTAGAGTGTGGAATGAACTTTCCACTGGGTGGCGCCAGCAATGGCTGCCTCGCCAGCAGCTGTTAGTCCTTTCATCCCTTTTGTTATTTTTAGTGGGTCCAATTGTATGTTTTAAATGTTTCTTAGTATGTCTTATGTGGGGGGTGGAAATAGGGGGAAACCGTTTTTTACTCACTTAACTGGACGGAGACACATCTTTTCTCTGTGTCGCTTCTTCGCGCTCCCCCTCGCGGCCTACCAACTGGAATGGCGTGGCGTTTCCTGCCAGAGCTTCAATGGCGGCGCAGCACTGATTTATCATCGCGATGCAGGGCGATGCCTTGCCAGGGATCGCCTGTGTTGGGCCTGCTGACTTTAACACCGTGGAGCTGTGGTTTGCGGAGCTTCTAGCCGCGGGCACGACGCTGACATTAACATCGCAGAGGCCTGGGATCTTTTGCTGGGGATTGCCAGTGTTGCTCGTCCAGCTGGGCCTGTGGACTTCGGAAGCCGCGGTCTCCGATAGGAATCCACCGATTCGGAAACTCCAGTGTGTTCCTCCGTTCTGAAGCTGGGGTTTCGATCATCCCGGCTAGAGGGCCTGTACATCGGGCCGTCCTTAGCGTCGGCTGCGGGGGGGGGGGGGTTCAAAGGCCCCGGCCACAGGTGAACACAGAGGAAGATGCCTGAACTTTATTGCCTTCCATCACAGTGGGAAACGTTGATTCCGCTGTGGTGGATGTTTATGTTAAACTCTATCGTGTATTGTTTTCTTTTTATTTGTACGGCTGTATGGTTACTCAAATGTCACTGTACTGTGACAATAAATGTGAACTTGAACTTGAAACCAGAGCACCTGGATAAAACCGATGCAGTCACATGGAGAATGTCCAAACTCCGTACAGACAGTGCCCGTAATCAGGATCGAACCCGGGTCTCTGGCGCTGTGAGGCAGCAACTCTACCGCTGCGCCACCTTGCACGTGGAAAAGTCCTGTAAAAGCAATGTGATAATGACTCCATAACCCACATTCAATGTTACTAACTGAGGGAGAAATATCACTCCTGCTGAGAAGCTTTCTCTCATGTCCAAGGTGGATCTCTTGCATTCAGTTGGTGGGGGGAATCAGTCGGTGGTTTGTGGCCACCGAAAGATGGCACCCATGAGAGAATGGCAGTTCCTCAATATTGCAATGAAAAACCAGCCCACATTTGAACCCACAACCGTCTGATTCAGGTGAGATTGTGCCACTGAGCCAGACATTAGCATTCTATTATTTCCTATGGGGGATGGCATGGTGGCACAGTGGTGGAGTTGCAGCGCCAGAGACCCGGGTTCAATCATGACTACGGGTGCTGTCTGTATGGGGTTTGTACATTATCCCTGTGACTGTGTTGGTTTTCTCAGGGTGCTCTGGTTTTCTCCCACATTCCAAAGAATTACAGGTTTGTAGGTCAATTGGCTTCAGTAAAATTGAAAATTGTCCTCAGGTGTGTAGGATAATGCCAATATACGAGGTGATCGCCGATCGGTATGGACTAGGTGGGCCGAAGGGCCTGTTTTCACGCTGTATCTCTGCTAAACTAGATTGCGCGGGTTTTCTCCAGATGCTCTGGTCTCCTCCCACATTCGAAAGACGTACAGGTTTGTAGGCTAATTGCCTTCGGTAAAATTGTACATTGTCCCTACATTGTCCCGCTGGTTGGTGTGGAATGGTGGGCCGAAGGGTCTGTTTCCGCGCTGTATCTCTAAAGCCTAAAGTAAAGTCTAACTATTAACAGGACATCCTCAAGGCAGAACTTTCCAATTAATCTGGCAGGAGCATAATTGGACGTTTCATTGCCTTAGCTGGGACTGATTGATCTCTGTCAAGTCATGACATTGCTTCCAATCTACTCAACAGAGCAGGGGAAATGGCACATGACTTACAAGTAAAGCGAAGTGCAACACCACCCAGATTACACCCAGCGACGTCACCAGCAGGTCGTAACGGTTACGCCGGCTTTGCCAGTATCCAGATGGGGACATGGCAGTGATCTTCATAGTAACCTGAAAGGAAGCAGAGAGAGCAACCAATTCAAACACAGACAATAAATCGGCACCATGTTAGCAGCGGTGGAACAATGGTGTAACGGTGGAGCTGTTTCCTCACAGCGCCGGAGACCCGGGTTCGATCCTGACTACAGGTGCTGCCTGTACCGAGTTTGTACATTCTGGTTGTGACCATGTGGGTTTTCTCCAGGTAATCTGGTTTCCTCCCACTTTCCAAAGACATGCATGTTTGTAGGTTAATTGGATTCTGTAAATTATCCCTAGAGTGTAAGATAGAACTCGTGTACTCGTGTATAGAAGGTGGGTGATGGCTGGTTGGCGCAGACACGATGGGCTGAAGGGCCTGTTTCCATACTGTATCTCTAAAACCTAAACTAAAGTAGTTTGCCCAAGGAAGCATCTACTTGCTTTGGAGTCAGCGCAGTGCAGAGCGAATGGATTGGTTCTTGTAATTAGGGGAAGCCTGAGGAGGTGAGATTGAAGATCACCAACTTATGGAGTTTGGAGGACTGACCTCATTGAGGCAATGTTCTTGGGGCCAATTTAGAATATTGTCTTCAGTTTTGGTCACCATGTTATAGGAAAGATATTATCAGTCTGGATATTATCAGTGCAGTGAAGATTTATGAGGATATTGCTAGGACTCGAGGGCCTGAGCTATAGGGAGAGGTTGAGTAGGCTAGGACTCTATTCCTTGGAGGTGTACAAAATCCTCAAATGAATAGTTTGAGTAAACGCACAGAGTCTCTTGCCCAGAGTCAGGGAATCGACAACCAGAGGACATAGGTTTAAGGTGATGTGGATGGACTTAATAGGAACATGAGGGGTAAATTTACATAAGGGGTGGTGTGTGCATGGAACAAGCTGCCAGAGGAGATAGTTGAAGCAGGTATTATCAACGTTTAAGAAATATTTAGACAGGTATATGGATAGGATAGGTTTTAAGGGATATGAGCCAAACGCAGGCAGGTGGGACTAGTGTACAGTGCCCTCCATAAAGTTTGGGACAAAGACCCATCAATTATTTATTTGACTCTGAACTCCACAATTTGGGATTTGTAATAGAAAAAAATCACATGTGGTTAAAGTGCACATTGTCAGATTTTATTAAAGGGTATTTTTGTACATTTTGGTTTCACCATGTAGAAATTACAGCTGTGTTTATATATAGTCCCCCCATTTCAGGGCACCATAATGTTTGGGACACATGGCTTCACAGGTGTTTATAATTGCTAAGGTGTGTTTAACTGCCTCCATAATGCAGCTATAAGAGAGCTCTCAGCACCTAGTCTCTCCTTCAGTCTTTCCATCACCTTTGGAAACCTTTATTGCTGTTTATCAACATGAGGACCAAAGTTGTGCCATTGAAAGTCAAAGAAGCCATTATGAGACAAGAATAAATTTGTTAGAGACATCAGCCAAACCTTAGGCTTACCAAAATCAACTGTTTGGAACATCATTAGAAGAAAGAGAGCACTGGTGAGCTTACCAATTGCAAAGGGACGGGCAGGCCAAGGAAGACCTCCACAGCTGATGTCAGAAGAATTCTCCCTATAATAAAGAAAATTCCCCAAACACCTGTCCGACAGATCAGAAACGCTCTTCAGGAGTCAGTTGTGGATTTGTCAATGATCACTGTCCGCAGAAGACTTCATGAACAGAAAAACAGAGGCTTCATTGCAAGATGCAAACCACTGGTTAGCTGCAAAAATAGGATGGCCAGGTTACAGTTTGCCAAGGAGCACTTAAAAGAGCAACCACAGTTCTGGAAAAAGGTCTTGTGGACAGATCAGACGAAGATTAACTTATATCAGAGTGATGGCAAGAGCAAAGTATGGAGGAGAGTAGGAACTGCCCGAAATCCAAAGCATACCACCTCACCTGTGAAACACGGTGGTGGGGGTGTTATGGCCTGGGCATGTATGGCTGCTCAAGGTACTGGCTGACTTATCTTCATTGATGATACAATTGCTGTTGGTAGTAGCACAATGAATTCTGAAGTGTATAGACACATCCTATCTGCTCAAGTTCAAACAAATGCCTCAAAACTCATTGGCCGGAGGTTCATTCTACAGCAAGACACTGATCCCCAAAATACTGTTAAAGCAACAAAGGAGTTTTTCAAAGCTAAAAAATTGTCAATTCTTGAGTGGCCAAGTCAATCACCCAATCTGAACCCAATTGAGCATGACTTTTATATGCTGAAGAAGAAACTGAAGGGGATTAGCCCCCAAAATAAGCATAAGCTAAAGATGACTGCAATACAGGCCTGGCAGAGCATCAGCTGAGAAGACACCCAGCAACTGGTGATGTCCATGAATCGCAGACTTCAAGCAGTTATTGCATGCAAAGGATATGCAACAATATACTAAACATGACTACTTTCATTTACATGACATTGCTGTGTCACAAACATTATGGTACCCTGAAATGGGGGGACTAAGTATAAACACTGCTGTAATTTCTACATGGTGAAAGCAAAATGTATAGAAATGCCTTTATTAAAATCGGACAATGTGCACTTTAACCACATGTGATTTTATCAATTAATTCATGGGTGTATTTATGTATAGAATTGTAGTCAATGCCTTCTATGTTCTGTTGTGCTATGCAAAGAAAGATTTTCATTGTCCTGTTAGGGACACATGACAATAAACTCTTTTGACTTTGACTTTGACTTGACTTTGATCAATTACAAATCTCAAATTGTGAAATACAAAGGCAAATAAATAAATGATGGGTCTTTGTCCCAAACATTATGGAGGGCACTGCAGATGGGGCATGTTGGTTGGTGTGGGTAAGTCAGGACGAAGAGCCTGTTTCCATGCAGTATGACTCTGACAATCAATTGTTGGAAGGTGGGAATGATACTAGTAGCGTGGATGTAACTTGATGTAACTAGTAGCGTGGATAGGGGAGAACCAGTGGATGTGGTGTATCTGGACTTCCAGAAGGCTTTCGACAAGGTCCCACATAAGAGATTAGTATACAAACTTAAAGCATACGGCATTGGGGGTTCAGTATTGATGTCGATAGAGAACTGGCTGGCAAACAGGAAGCAAAGAGTAGGAGTAAACGGGTCCTTTTCACAATGGCAGGCAGTGACTAGTGGGATACCGCAAGGCTCAGTGCTGGGACCCCAGCTATTTACAATATAAATTAATGATCTGGATGAGGAAATTGAAGGCAATATCTCCAAGTTTGCGAATGACACTAAGCTGGGGGGCAGTGTTAGCTGTGAGGAGGATGCTAGGAGACTCCAAGGTGACTTGGATAGGCTGGGTGAGTGGGCAAATGTTTGGCAGATGCAGTATAATGTGGATAAATGTGAGGTTATCCACTTTGGTGGCAAAAACAGGAAAGCAGACTATTATCTAAATGGTGGCCGATTAGGAAAAGCGGAGATACAGCGCGACCTGGGTGTCATGGTACACCAGTCATTGAAAGTAGGCATGCAGGTGCAGCAGGCAGTGAAGAAAGCGAATGGTATGTTAGCTTTCATAGCAAAAGGATTTGAGTGTAGGTGCAGGGAGGTTCTACTTCAGTTGTATAGGGTCTTGGTGAGATGACACCTGGAGTATTGCGTACAGTTCTGGTCTCCAAATCTGAGGAAGGACATTATTGCCATAGAGGGAATGCAGAGGTTCACCAGACTGATACCTGGGATGTCAGGACTGTCTTATGAAGAAAGACTGGATAGACTCGGTTTATACTCTCTAGAATTTAGGAGATTGAGAGGGGATCTTATAGAAACTTACAAAATTCTTAAGGGGTTGGACAGGCTAGATGCAGGAAGATTGTTCCCGATGCCGGGGAGGTCCAGGACAAGGGGTCACAGCTTAAGGATAAGGGGGAAATCCTTTAGGACCGAGATGAGAAGGACTTTTTTCACACAGAGAGTGGTGGGTGTCTGGAACTCTCTGTCACAGAGGGTAGTTGAGGCCAGTTCATTGGCTATATTTAAGAGGGAGTTAGATGTGGCCGTTGTGCCTAAGGGAATCAGAGGGTATGGAGAGAAGGCAGGTACGGGATACTGAGTTGGATGATCAGTCATGATCATATTGAATGGCGGTGCAGGCTCGAAGGGCCGAATGGCCTACTCCTGCACCTAATGTCTATGTTTCTATACAGATGGACACCACTGGCCAGTGTGGATCTGATGGGCCGAATAGCCTGTCATATACACACACTGTATGACTTTACAATTTACCGAATAGTGAAAGGGCTGGATAGAGTGGATGTGGGGTGGATGTTTCCACTAGTGAGAAAGTCTAGAACTAGAGGGCACAGCCACAGAACAAAAGAACATACTTTCAAAAAGGAGATGAGGAGGTAGTTCTTTAGACAGAGGGTAGTGAATCTGTGGAATTCATTGCAAAAGATTGCAGTGGAGGCCAAGTCATTTGGTATTTTTAAAACAGAGATTGACAGATTTTTGATTGGTTAAAATGTCAAAGTTTATGGGGAGTCGGCAGGAGTATGGGGTTGAGAGAGAAAGAAAGATCAGCTATGATGTGGCACAATGGCACAGCAGTAGAGTTGCTGCCTTGCAGCGCCAGAGACCAGGGTTCGATCCTGAGTGCTGTCTGTACGGAGTTTGTACATTCTCCCTGTGACCCTGCGGGGTTTCTGCGGGTGCTCTGGTTTCCTCCCACACTCCAAAGACATGCAGGTTTGTAGGTTAATTGGCTTGGTAAAATTGTAAATTTTCCCCAGTGTTCAGGGTGGTGCTGGAGTACGGGGTGATCGCTGGTTGGCGCAGATAGGGTGGGCCGAAGGCCTTTTCCCGTGCTGTATCGCTAAAGTCTAAAGATTGAATAGTGGAGTAGACTCGATGGGCCGAAAGGCCTATTATGCTCCTATGACCTATGAACAACTGCCATTATATAAGATATGACTGATCATCACACTGTACTGGCACCAGGAATAATTTTCTTGTTCAACTTCAAACCGTGCAATGGTTCGTCTGAGGGAACAGATGGGCCTCAGAATAATCCCTCATCCCTCTGACAGTGGGGCACTCCCTCAGCACTTCAGACAGTGCGGCTCTCCCTCAGTACTGTGAGGGAGAGCAACAGTCTGTGCTTTGTGTTTTCAGGTCTCTGTAGGTATCCCAACACCATAAAACAGACAGAGCTTTCCTAACAGAGCAGGGAATCAGCCAACTTCAAAGGACATGCCTTGAAGCGAGAGCTGATTTATTGGGGCCCGTGCACAGGCATGGTGTTCAGACGCCACCTCGGTTTATCACCTCACACCAGGCGGCGGAATAAATCCGCAAAAGCTTGACGTGCCAAATTGCGAGTGAAGATTGCACCATCTCCACCTTGCACCTGGCCATGAAATGAAATTCAGGTGACAGGGGAACCCTCCTGCTGTTTGTAGCTCTGATCAGAGGGACTCGGTTATTCTTGGGTTTTCCTCAGTATCTCAGCTCTTTTTAAGGCTAATCTTGCTTTGAGTCAGCGGGATAAATGTCAATTTTGATTTGCAGAGATAATTTTGTGTCGTCTCATGTATTACTGATAACACAAAATTAGCCCTGCAAATCAAAATAGGGGTGGGTAGGAAAATCCGTATCTCATGTATAACTGATAGGGAATTTCCTCAAGGTCATTTCCTGACCCAACTCACCCCCGTGCCTCGATCATAAAGAACAAACCACAAAATGGGTAACAAATCCCCTAGTTTTGTATTGCCGGGCTGATTACGACAGACTGGAAAATCAGATGCAGAGGCTGCACCACTTTTACAACCTCAACCAGGAGCTGAAGATTCACAATGATTCTGTCTAAATCTCCAAAATGGATGTCGGGAGCAAGATAAAGTGGTAGCGGAGGGGGGAAATCAGGAGGGGGAAGGAGTGAATTGAGAGGGTTGAATCGGGAAGAGTGGGGAGGAGAGGAGAGAGAGAGAGAGAGAGAGAGAGAGAGAGAGAAGAGAGAGAGAGAGAGAGAGAGAGGGAGGGAGGGAGGGAGGGAGGGAGGGAGGGAGGGAGGGAGGGAGGGAGGGAGGGAGGGAGAGAGAGAGAGAGAGAGAGAGAGAGAGAGAGAGAGAGAGAGAGAGAGAGAGATCGGAGGGAGAGGGGAGGGAGAGGGGAGGGAGAGGTGGTGAGAGCGAAAAGGGGAGAAAGAGAGAGCTGGAGAGGGGAGGAATGAGAGGGGGCGTGAGGGAGGGGGGAATGAGGGAGGGGGCGTGAGGGAGAGGGGGCACGTGAGAGAGGGAGGGGAAGGGATGAGAGAGGCAGGGTGAAAAAGGGGGGGTGAGAGAGGAGGAGTGAGGGGACGGGGTAGGAAGGGGTGAGGGGGGGTGAGAGAGGGGAGAGGATGGGATGACTAGGGGGGAGTAGGGAGGGCAAAGAGGGAACTGAGGGGTAAGGGTGAGGAGGAGGGTGGAGGAGGGTAGTGATGGGGGAGGAATGGAAACGGTGAGGGAGAACTTCTATTAATAAATTGCCTTTTATTTGTGCCAAATAAGCATTGCAACAACTTTCTAGATATTCTCCAAGCTAATCAGTTTTCAATTATTTTGCAGTTTTATTTCAGTTTCTCCAGCTTTGGGATATTTTGAAGGGCTTGGTTGCTGAACCTGTTCTCCGGGGTACATCTGCTTTGTGCGTGATGTTCAAACACACCTGGCTGCGGCATTTCCCAGTCTGTGCAAAGGCACGGCAGCATTCACTTTCTAGCGTTGCTCCAGTAATTACGGGTATTTTTTGTAGTCTCATTAATTTAACAAAATTTCCTTTCAACCCAGCATGGAATGCCAAGTAATTATGAAACACTGAGCTCATTAAAAAATTGACCTCTAATCCCCAAGAGTTCAGCACTCTATAGCAGATTATACACTGCTCTCCCCAAAACTGGAAGCACATCTAATTGATAATCAGAGCCAGTCAAGAAGAGATAACACTGGACAAATTAGCCTTTAACCCATCTTGTGCTGAATCACACGGCTCACACACCCACAGATATATAGACATACAGCGATAGGCAGCCATACATATATAGACAGACATACATATATAGACATACATAGACAGACATAATATAGACAGTCATACATAAACATACAGACACATATAGACATGCAGACATAGATACGAAGACGTAGACAGACAGACATAGACAGACACCGCAAATGAGCAGGCAACTGCTTAGATTTTTCTACCAGGCTAGCATGATAGTATTTTCTCAACCAGGTATAGACCTGAGCATCACAGGCAAGCATGTGTTGCCTTGCACTAACTCTCCTTGAGATGGCACTGGTGAGCTACAGTCTTGAACCACTGCAGTCCTACGGCAGTGGCCCCGGTGCTACAGGGGAGGGAGATCCAGTGATGATGATGAATTGGCAATATATTTCCAAGTCAGGATATGTTGGAGGGGAAGCCGCAGATAGTGGTGTTACCATACGCCTGCTGTCCTTGTCCTGTCACAGGTTTGGGAGAAGCTTGGGTGGGAAACTTCAGTACACACTGTAGGTAGTGTACACCAAGCCAATGATGGTAGAGACAGTAAGTGTCCAAGATGGGCGGTCAAGGTGGCGCAGCGGTAGAGTTGCTGCCTTACAGCACAATGCAGTGCCTGAGACCCGGGTTCGATCCCGACTATGGGTGCTGTCTGTATGGAGTTTGCACGTTCTCCCCGTGATCTGCGTGGGTTTTCTCTGAGATCTTCGGCTTCCTCCCACACTCCAAAGACGTACAGGTTTGTAGGTTAATTGGTTTGATTAATTGGCTTGATAAAAATGTAAAAATCTCCAACTTGGCGAAATGCAGAGTACTGCCCTGCCGACTACAAAATTCAGAAGGTTCAGAAGGTTGGTGGGGAGTCAATCGGGTATGCTGATTTGTCCTGAATGGTGAGGAGTTTTTTGTTTAGTGTTGGAGCTGCATCCATCCTGGCAAGTATAAATTAAAGAGAGTAAGAAGAGGCCAGTTGGCCCTTCGATGCTGCCCATGTGCAACCTGTAAGGTGTGCATGCTGCTCTTCGAGAGGGCTAAGATGACTGGAGCATTTGGTGGGGTTGGCAGGGATCAAAACTATTCCAGAACATGCTGGCACTGCCTTAAAACGAGGATGGCACAGTGGCGCAGCAGTAGAGTTGCTGCCTTACAGCACCAGAGGCCCGAGTTCGATCCTGACTATGGGTGCTGTCTGTACGGAGTTTGGAAGTTCTTCCTGTGACCTCATGGGTTTCCTCTGGTTTCCTCCCGCACTCCAAACATGTACAGGTTTTTTGGATGATTTCCACTTTTTATGATGTTTCCACTAGTGGGAGAACCTAGGACCAGAGGCCATAGCCTCAGAATAAAAGGATGTACATTTAGGAAGGAGGATAGATACTAAATGCTGGAGTAACTCAGCGGGACAGACAGCATTCTGGATAGAAGGAACGGGTGAAGCTTTGGGTCGAGACCCTTCTTCAGACTCGACATGAAACATCACCCATTCCTACTATCCAGAGATGCCGCCTGTCCTGCTGAGTTACTCCAGCATACAAAATGCAGGAGTTTCTTCAGTGTAAACCAACATTTGCAGTTCCTTCCTACACTATACCTTTAGGAAGGAGATGAAGAAGAATTTCTTTAGTCAGAGGGCGGTGAATCTGTGGAATTTATTGCCACTGAAGGCTGTGGAAGCCAAATCAATTGATATTTTTAAGGCAGACAGATAGATTCTTGATTAGTACAGAGTCAGGGGTCAAGGGGAGAAGGCAGGAGAATGGGATTGAGAGGGAAAGATAGATCAGCCATGAATGAATGGTGGAATAGATTTTATGGGCCGAATGGCCTAATTCTGCTCCTATTACATGAACTCAATTGGGTTCGGTAAGAATTGTAAATTGTTCCTCGTGTGAAGGATAGTGTTAGTGTATGGGGATTGTTGGTCGGCAGGGACTCAGTGGGCCGAAGACTCTGTTTCCATGTTGTATCTCAAAACTAAACTAGACAGGACTCTCTCCCAAAAAGCACTGAGACTGGACGCTCATTTGAAATTTCAAATCTGAATCGGCGAGATATTTGAGGAAAAAAACAAACTACTGGAGGAACTCAGTGTGCCAGGCAGCATCTGTGGAGGGAAATGGGCAGATGACATTTCAGGCCGTTACACTGATCTTCTTCACCACCCTGTCCACCAGTGACATCTTCATGAAACGTTGTATCTGAACTCCTAGGTTTTCTACATTCATGTATTCTGTGCACTGCGGACATATCGATTGTAATCATGTATAGTTTTTCGCTGACAGGTTAGCACGCAACGAAAAGCCTACTGTTCACTGTGTCACCAATTTTAGTGTCATCTACAAACAAACCTAAGTGTGGATGATGTATTGGAGAGACCGAGCCTGTGACACTGGTGCCCCTCTATGACTCTCCTTTAAAATTACAGGAGCGGAAAGACTCTTCACTTCTACTCACCTGAAAAGGTAGATATTGGGAGACAACGTAAAACACAAAAGCAATTCATAAGAGGTCACATTTTTAGTTTAGTTTAGAGATAAAGCGCGGAAACAGGCGCTTCAGACCACCTAGCCTGCACCAACCATCGATCCCTGCACATTTACACTATCCTACGCACACTGGGGACAGTTTACACACACACCAAGCCAATTAAACGACATAATTGTACGTCTTTGGAGCGTGGGAGGAAACTGAAGATCTTGGAGAAACTCACGGGGGGAACGTACAAATTCCATACACACAAGCACCTGTAGTCGGGATCGAACCCTGGTCTCTGGTGCTGCAAGCACTGTAAGGCACCAACTCTACCGTTGCGCCACCGTGGCCACATCTCAAAGAATTGTTAACTGGCGGATGGATAAGAAGCAATTTGAGACTGCTATCACTAGCTGTCTGTGTCCTCACATCACTCTACTCCTTGACAACACAAGTACATGCAGTATTAAACCATCACCAGAAGCAACAGAATGAATCTCTTTCCCGATAAATTACAAAAATCCATTTGTCAGGGAGAGTTTTTCATTTGAGATAATCAGGGGCACTTCAATTCTACACAAGCTCCTTTGCTGAGACACTGCATCAATTAAAAGGAAAATAAGTTGTCGGTAAAGGTGACCTTGGTTGGCGGCGAACAAAGTTCAGACAGTTGGCGACATCTCTGGTCACGTAATACAAATTGGGACACAGTGGTAGGGTACAGTGGAGATAGGGGTGCAGGCGGGAGCAAGTATGTACCGAAAATATCATTACCTCAAGGACAAAGATAAAGATGAAGATGACGGACATTGTTGCGAGAGGAACGGTCACCGGGTCATCAACATCCCACTGCAATACAGAAAGGAAGTCATTTCACAGCACTGCAGTCTTTCACAGCCTTTGGGTTTATTTCTGTGGATGATAATGAGCGACTCTAGGGACAGAGTTGGAGACATTGCCTAGTGTCTAATGATTCCAGTTCTCCTCTGGCCTTGCTTGGTATTTCCCAATTCTGTTCCGTTTTCATCTTCCCTTCTCTTTCTGTCATTTAATTATTCCTGGCTTCTGTGCCCTGGGAGCCAAGAGCACTTCCTCCCACTGCACAGCAGTGACCCCCTCCCCCCCCTTGTTACCTGGAACCTGCCATTTTCATTCCTTGCTCCATTCCCTCTTAAGCCGTACTTAGTAAGAATTAAGCAAAAGAACAGCCCTTGATTTTTGATTTAGAATGTTCCAGCCTTCGGGCCTAAAATCTTTCGACAGTGTCAAGGATTCTGCTCTTCCAGAGGGGGTGGGGATCCAGGGATCCATGACAGAATGGCAGTGGAGAGAGTCCCTAAGGGTCTAATAAACTAAACTAAACTAGGGGTGTATATTCTGAAGATCTATCCTGGGCCAGCACATTGATGCAATCACAAAGAAAGCTCATGCGGACATTGGACCTCGTCTATGGAACGGATGCGCTACAATGCTGAGAACCATATTTTGTGCTCTGGTATCTTCCCCATCTGTCTTTGAGTAGATGTAGCCCAGTCCATCATACAGACCAGACTTACCACCATTGATTCCATCTACACTTCAAGCTGCCTCAAAAAAGCAGTCATTCATACTCCCCACTCCCACAAGCTTGAAAGTGCGCACCACCAGATTCAGGAACAGCTCTGTAATCAAGCTTCTGAATGGTCTTTCCATGAGTTAGGGTACTGTCTTATTCACTTGTACCCCCTTGTGGACATTGGACTTTGCCTATGGAACTGATGCACTACAATGCTGAGAACCTTATTCTGCTCTCCGTATCTTCTCCTTTGCTCTACCTATTGTACTTGAGTTTGACTTGATTGTATCTATGTGTGGTATACCTGATCTATTTGGAAAGCATGCATAACAAAGCTTTACACTGTACCTTGGTACACGTGACAATAATAAACTTAAAATCTAAGACTGAGGAGATTATGTCTGTCATTGAATACCTTACTGAATTTGTACAGGTACACTTTCGAGAGGTTACTGACTGGTTGAATCGCAGCTTGGTTCGATAACTTGAATGCTCAAGAGCGAAGGAGGCTGCAAATAGTGGTGGATGTTGCCCAGTCCATCATGAGTAGTGACCAAAGGAATCTATCGGAGGGGCTGCCCCCAAAAGGCAGCTAATATCATCAAAGATCTACACCACCCCAGACCACGCTCTCATCTCACTACTACCATCAGGAAGTAGTGACCTCCAGGTTCAAGAACAGCTACTTCCCAGCAACCATCAGACTTTTGAACACTGCATAATATTAACCACTATCTCAGCAGACTTTTTTTTTGCACTACACTCACTCTCCGACTTAGAAATAGGTGAGATATGTCACCTCGCACTTTTGCGAATAATTCACAATAGGCGGTCCTGTTTCCTGAATGACCTGTGCATTGCAGCGGGAGGATGGCGAGGGATTCCTGAAGGGCCTGTCCCACTTGGCAATTTTTTCGGCGACTGCCGGCGTCATATCAGAGTCGCCAAAAGATTTTGAACATTTCAAAATCCAGCGGCGACAAAAAGATTGTTGTGACACTTGAGAAAACACCGTGCGTCAATACGTCATCACGCCTCGCCAAGCCGCATCATGCGTTGAACAGGTACTTTGGATCCGTCTTCACTAAGGAGGACACAAACAATCTTCCTGATATACTACTGGCCAGAGGATCTGCGGTGACGGAGGAACTGAGGGAAATCCACATTAGGCAGGAAATGGTGTTGGGCAGACTGATGGGACTGGAGGCTGATAAATCCCCATGGCCTGATGGTCTGTATCCCAGGGCCTGATGGTCTGCATCCCAGGGTACTTAAGGAAGTGGCTCTAGAAATCGTGGATGCATTGGCAATTATTTTCCAATGTTCTATAGATTCAGGATCAGTTCCTGTGGATTGGAGGGTAGCTAATGTTATCCCACTTTTTAAGAAAGGTGGGAGAGAGAAAACAGGGAATTGAATCAATGCTGGAGTCAATCATAAAAGATGAAATAGCGGCACCTTTGGATAGCAGTAACAGGATCAGTCTGAGTCAGCATGGATTTACGAAGGGGAAATCATGCTTGACTAATCTTCTGGAATCTTTTGAGGATGTAACTAGGAAATTGGACAAGGGAGAGCCAGTGAATGTAGTGTACTATAGTTTCAGAAAGCATTTGATAAGGTCCCACATAGGAGATTAGTGGGCAAAATTAGGGCACATGATATTGGGGGTAGAGTGCTGACATGGATAGAAAATTGGTTGGCAGACAGGAAACAAAGAGCAGGGATTAACGTGTTCCTTTCAGATTGGCAGGCAGTGAGTAGTAGAGTACCGCAAAGCTCGGTGCTGGGACTGCAGCTATTTATAATATACATCAATGATTTAGATGAAGGGATTCAAAGTAACATTAGCAAATTTGCAGATGACACAAAAGTTGGTGCAGTGTGAACTGCGAGGAGGATGTTATGAGAATGCAGGGTGACTTGGACAGGTTGGGTGAGTGGACAGATGCATGGCAGATGCAGTTTAATGTGGATAAATGTGACGTTATCCACTTTGGTAGCAAAAACAGGAAGGCAGATTACTATCTAAATGGTGTCAAGTTGGGAAAAGGGAAAGTACAACGGGATCTGGGGGTCCTTGTTCATCAGTCAATGAAAGTAAGCATGCAGGTACAGCAGGCAGTGAAGAAAGCGAATGGCATGTTGGTATTTATAACAAGAGAAGTTGAGTATAGGACCAAAGAGGTCCTTCTGCAGTTGTATAGGGCCCCAGTGAAACCACACCTGGAGTATTGTGTGCAGTTTTGGTCCTCTAATTTGAGGAAGGACATTCTTGCTAATGAGGGAGTGCAACGTAGGTTTACAAGGTTAATTCATGGGATGGTGGGACTGTCATATGCTGAGAGAATGGAGCGGCTGGGCTTGTATACTCTGGAGTTTAGAAGGATGAAACCCTTATTGAAACATATAAGATTATTAAGGGTTTGGACACGCTAGAGGCGGGAAACATGTTCCCGATGTTGGGAGAGTCCAGAACCATGGGCCACAGTTTAAGAATAAGGGGTAAGCCATTTAGAACGGAGACGAGGAAACATTTTTTCTCACAGAAAGTTATGAGTCTGTGGAATTTCATTTCGGAGTCACGTGAGTGACTTCGTGAAGAGCCCGCCGGCGCGCATGCTCGACATATCGTCGTAACGCGTTGCTGCGACGGCTGACGGAGGAGCGTGCTCCTCGCCAGCCCTTCATAAGGGAACCACGCAGGTAAGTATGCTACCTTAAGTTGGTGGTTCTTGTTGTGTTTGCTTCACAGCAAGAACATGGATGGGAGTTTGAGAGGCCGGAGATCGGGAAGAAGTCGCCGGCCAGCAGTTCCGGAGCGAGAGTTGTCGGGGGTACCTGCAACGCAGACCGGAACGAGGGCGGAGATGTCGGTGAGCTCTGTCTTTTCAGGTCCGGACCCGCCCGCACACCACAGCTCGGAGGAGTTTGACGAGGAGGAGTGTGGTGTGCCGCCAGAGCAGGACGACCCTGCCATGGCAGTCCGGTCGTCAGCAGGCTTGCTGACGGCCTCGAGCAGACGGGTCCGTGCGGCTGCACGGCCCGCTTCACGAAGCCCCCTGCGCAGGGGAAGGGCAGGAGCCCAGACGCCTAACCCTGTCGGGGCTAAGGCTCTGCCTGCCGCTAAGGAGCGGTCAGGTTCCAGGACGGGACCCGGGGCAGCTGTGAGGTCCAGCCGTCGCCCCCCAACTTCCGACGCCGGGACGAGTCAGTTGGGGGTCCCGTCACGGTCGCCGAGCCCCCCATGGATGGGTGGGCGAGACCATGCGTCGGCAAGGTCCACGATGTGGGCAGCTGGCAAGCCTGCACGGGCCCAAGGTATCCAGGCTTCGGCTGGTGCCGACACTATGCCGCATCTGTCCTTAGAGGCAATGGCTTCCGCTCCCGCTACACGGAGGCGGTTGAACACGCCCGTGCAGGAATCGCGCAGTTTCGCCTCGGCGGCTGTCGACGACAACTACCGGCACCGGCAGGGCCTCGACGAGGTGCGGGCCGATGACAGGAGCCCCGGCCAATTTTCAGAGCTGGAGGACTCCGACCACCTGAGTGTTCAGGGTGAAGGGCGTATTGACCGTATAGAGCGGCTGCTGGAACGTCTCATCCAACATCAACAGGCATCCAGCAGCGACAGGCACAGGGCTTCATCACCAGCTTCATACACCAGCCTGGAGCAGCAGGACGAGGAGGCCGTGGGCGACCCCATCCCACCCCCGCCTGAATTACCGGCGGAGGACCTCCTCGATGTGGCCACCAAGTTTGCAGCCCCTCATTCCTTGGGGCTTCCTATCAATACAAAGCTGGCAGCCACTGTGGACTTCCTAAATAATCACCAGCTTCAGGAGGAAGTGCTATTACAAGCCATGAGCCGTCACAAGGCTCCATCAAACTGCAACTCCCTCAACGTGCCTGTGGTCAATACGCCGATATGGGGCAACATCAGTGCGGCTATCCGTCAGCAGGAGCTGAAGATTCAGCGGATCCTGAAACTCCTCACGGCCGGGATTACTGCCTTTGTGCGGTCGGTCGATGGAGAGGAGCTTAATTTGGACCAGGAGGATGCTCTGGCGCTTCTATGCGCTACTCAAAACGAAATTAACGGCTTTCGGAAAAATAGCATCCGCCCAGCGCTCAACCCCAAATTTGCAGGGTTGTGCAAACCACCGCCGCCGCCGCCGCCCCGTCAGCTCTTTGGCGAAGACCTTTCCAAAAGGGTCAGAGAGCTTGATGAACAAGCCAAGACCGTGGGGCTCATGCGCTCTCAGAGTGCCCTCACGCCATCGAGCTCCAAAGCTTCGCTTGGCCGCTCACGAGGGTCTGCCAGCATGTCTACCAGGAATTACCCTCCAGGTCCAAACCGATATCAGCCACCCCAACCACAGGGGTCTTTTTTAGGACAGGCTCGGCAGAAGCCGAGATGGAAAATGAGGACGCCACGACCTCAAACCAACCCAGCACCTCTACGTCCACCCACTCGTGTCAGGGACCGCCGGTAACCACAGAGGTGAGGCGGTCTGGTTCTCTTTTTTCTCTTTGTTTAACTTCACATGTTGGTGGGCGTTTGCGGTTGTTTGCGGGTGCATGGGGTGATATTACCAGTGATGAGTATGTGTTACGGAATATTCAGGGCCATAGCATTGAGTTTATTAATGGGGACATCCCTCCGTCTCAGCATAGACCGGGTCGTATGTTTAAACTAACGGCTGCGGAACAGTCCGTAGGCTATAAGGAAATTTTAAGGTTGGAACAGAAAGGGGTCATAGAGAAAACGGTTCATGAGCCCGTTGAATTTGTTTCCAATATTTTTACCCGACCTAAGAAAGATGGAGGCTGTAGAGTCATTATTGATCTGACCACTCTGAATAACTTTGTAACATATACTCATTTTAAAATGGACACGTTTGAAACGGCCAAATCATTGATCTCACAAGGGTGCTTTATGGCATGTATTGATTTACAGGATGCGTACTATACCGTACCCATGCAAAAATATTACAGAAGGTTCTTAAAATTTATCTGGATGGACCAGCTGTGGCAATATAGGGCGTTGCCTAATGGGCTCACCACAGCCCCTCGATTATTTACTAAATTGGTGAAGCCAATTATGGCTTATTTAAGACAACGACATCATGTCGTGATGGCCTATTTAGATGATATTTTAATTATCGGACACACCTTGGAATCAGCTCAACAAGGGGTTGCAGCTGCGGTCAATTTGTTCCAACAGCTTGGGTTCATTGTTCATCCAGAAAAATCTAAGTTCTGCCCCACCCAGGTAATTAATTATCTGGGGTTCCATGTGAATTCCATTAGCATGAGAGTCACCATACCAATTAACAAAGTTGAGGAGGTAACACAGGTGTGTACAGATTTACTCAATACTCGTATACCATCGATTCGTCACACAGCTACTGTCATTGGCAAGATTGTGGCTTTGTTTCCGGCAGCCCGGTATGGACCTCTGCATTATCAAAACTTGCAGAGAGCCAAGATTGCTGCGCTGCGGCGGCACGCTGGTCATTATGATCGATCAATATAGCTGCCGCCTGCAGCATTGGATGAGTTACGATGGTGGGTTTGCCACATTAGTAACTCGTTTAAAACTATTATTGAGGCGAAACCGATGATATACTTACAAACTGATGCGAGCTCTGATGGCTGGGGAGCTACGAATCAGCATTCTAGTTGTGGGGGCCGATGGGATACCCTTGAGAATACAATGTTGGTATCACAAGGGATCAACTATTTGGAGCTGCTTGCAGCGTTTCACGGACTTCGTGCATATTGTTCCAAGATCTTTGGAGCACATGTCCGGCTCCAAATAGACAACACCACAGCGGTGGCGTATTTAAATCACATGGGCGGTACCAGGTCAGTTTCATGTGATAAATTGGCTAATTCAATTTGGCTCTGGTGTGTCAAGAGAGACATTTGGATTTCAGCCACCTATTTGCCAGGTGAGCTTAATTTTGTGGCGGACGCCAGGTCACGCAAGTTCAATGATAATATTGAATGGATGTTACATCCTGAAATTTTTGCAAAAATCACAGCCAAATTTGGGAAACCGGATATTGACCTTTTTGCGTCCCGGTTGAACCATCAGGTACCAACCTACGTCTCGTGGGAACCAGATCCTGGGGCTATAGCGTTAGATACATTCTCGCTAGACTGGGGGAATTGCTTTTTCTATGCATTCCCTCCGTTTTGCCTCATCAGTCGGGTATTACGAAAAATTCAGATGGATGGTGCCAAGGGCATCCTTATCATACCCGACTGGCCTACACAGCCGTGGTATCCGATGGTCTTTGACACGCTCAGTGAACCTTGGGTCCGTTTGCAGGGTAGCCCAGAATTAGTTACTCACCCTGTATCAGGGGAGCCACATCCCTGCCATGGCTATTTAAATTTGTTGGCTTGCAGATTCTGAATCGGCCTTTAGTTGGATACGGCCTTTCTACCCGGACCATGGATACCATTGCAGCGTCGTGCCGAGAGTCTACAAGGCGAAGATACCGCTCTCACATCAGGAAGTGGGAAGCCTTCTGCAGCCGCTCTCGCATCACGTACGATGCCGTGACTATAACCGACGTCCTGGAATTCCTCGCGGGGTTGCACCATGATGAACACTTAAGCTACAGTGCCATCAACAGCGCCAGGAGCGCTCTATCATTCTACCTCAATATTGAGGTGGGATCCAACAAGCTAGTGTCCAGGCTCATGCGGGGTATTTTCAATACGAATCCGCCTACACCACGCTACAATATCACCTGGGATGTCAGGGTAGTTTTAGCTCTGCTCAGGACGTGGTCCCCCATGGAAGGGCTCCAGCTGGACAAACTCACCATGAAGCTGGTGATGTTACTAGCGCTGACTTCAGCACAGAGGGTACACACACTCCATAAACTACGTGTCGACAGAATGATGTCTACCCCCACAGAAGTAGTTTTCTTTGTTGACGAGCTACTAAAGCAGCATAGACCTGGGTGCACAGGGCTGCAGCTGAAGTTCCCGGCATACCCCGCAGATGCTAGGCTATGTTTAGCCTCCCACATCCGTTACTACGTCAAGGTGACGGCAAGCATCAGAGGAAAAGAGAGATACCTGCTTATCACTCATAAGAGACCTCACCATCGAGTGACAACACAGACGATATCCAGGTGGCTTCGAGTCGTCTTGGGTAAGTCAGATATCAACACTAATGTGTTCAAATCTCATTCCACCAGGGCTGCATCGACGTCGGCGGCGAGGGTCATGGAGGTGCCCATGGACCATATTCTCGCCACAGCAGGATGGGCTAATGAAGCGGTGTTTCAGCGTTTCTACAACCGGCCCGTCGCTGCGCCTCTACAGTTCGCAGAAGCCGTATTAGATGCGGGGCAAGAACGTGGAGATGTCCCCGAATAAGGGGTTTTTGATTTGTTGTTAATAAATATGATTTGTTTTGCAGTATGGACTAGTCAGCACGTTATTCCTCCCATCCATCCCTGGTAGTGGTGTGACAGCATGGACGTGGTCCAGGGCGTGTCATCACAGAAGCTTTGAAGTCTTCACGAAGTCACTCACGTGACTCCGAAATGAAATAGTAAGATTGAACGAGAACTTACCAGTTCGAAGGTTGATCTTTATTTCATGAGGAGTCGAAGTGAGGGATTTCGTGCCCTCCTCGCCCAACCCTCAATCACCTTCATCTGGTAATCTTAGTCGTTTTCATTCTTACTATGTGAAGTCATTTCTTTTCATTGGTTTCTGTGATTCCATGCCGCTACTTTGAAGTATGTCGAGCATGCGCGCCGGCGGGCTCTTCACGAAATCCCTCACTTCGACTCCTCATGAAATAAAGATCAACCTTCGAACTGGTAAGTTCTCGTTCAATCTTACTATTCTCTGCCTCAGAGGGTGGTGAAGGCAGGTTCTCTTGATACTTTCAAGAGAGAGCTAGATAGGGAACTTGTAGCAGAATTAGGGGATATGGGGAAGAACGGGGTACTGATTGGGGATGATCAGCCATGGTCACGTGGAATGGCGGTGCTGGCTCAAAGGGCCGAATGGCCTCCTCCTGCACCTATTGTCTATTGTCTATTATCAAGCCGCAACTTTATCGGTGACCTGATATGTCAGTCAATGATGCCGGCAGTCGCCGAAAAAAATCGCCAAGTGGGACAGGCCCTTGACTGTTTCATAGATATAAATGGGCTCGCCGCTCTTCCAGCTACTGCCGCTGTCGGTATGACTGGGAAGGCGAGAGAGAACGAGGGAGGCAACGGTGAGCAACTTCCGGCTGAGTCGCCGACATCTTCCACAAGGTATGCCAGCGGGCCTATCTTCCCCTAGCTGCCGCACCATCCCGATGATGTGGCTGCGTTGCGGCTCACATCGTAGCTCCTTGCCGACAGAGCTATCTTCAGGCTGCCACCACTGACAGGACGCGCTCGGTCACAGGAAGGCTCCCTCCTCCCCCCCCCCAAGACTCCCCAAAAAGCTTCCGCTTCTTCAGGTTGGTCATCTCTGTGTCTTCTCCCACCTCCACTAGCACCCCCTCCTCCTCTTTCCCTCCTGGAGTCGTCGACATATCCCACCCTGGACACCTTGACAATGGGGAAGGAGGGGGCAGCGGTGGAGGGGGAAATGGTGGAGTAAACAAAGCAACGGGAGGAGGTAGTAAAGGGACGATCGGACACAGCAATGGCTGACAGGAAGAAGCGGCAGCTGATGACGGTAGGGAGCCTCATTGATATCCCCTGCTCCACCACTGGTGTTGCAACATAACTGAGCCACAGGATCTGGAATGCTCCTTTTAATTCACCTCTTTGACCAGATTGTCCCAATCACTCATGTGGTTAGATATCAATTTCTATTTCAAAGTAGTTGGGACATATTGCAACATTGAAGCTGCTATATAAAGGAACACTGTAGCTTTTCTAGAATTCCCAGCTCACTGCACTTTGTTTCACTGGCTCGAAAGCCCTAAAGCACCCTTCGCATTTTCACATCGCAGTGCAGGGATGAGGACGGTTAGCTCGCCTTTCCCAATGTGCCATTAGCAAACAGAATAACAGGTCTACTTAACACTGTTAACACTAACTCCCACCAAGACGTAAAGTACCTTGACTGATAGGAGCACTGACTGTGCAAGGACCAGCACGGCAATGCTCCTCTTGAAGAATGGGTGTTGGGTTATATCGTACATTTTAGCTCGGAGGCCGCCATTGTCTGAAAAACATAATGTACAATTATACTGGCCATTTGGCCCCTCTGTTCCATGCTGTTGTTCTAGTCCACACAATTTCTCCAACCACTAGCCATCTCTCTCTCTCTCTCTCTCTCTCCTTCATATTTATTACTGCTTTCCCTTAAACCTATCCCTGCTCTTAACCTCAAGGCCTCCCTGTGAGAGCGAGTTCCACAGGTTTCTGGACTCACATTGGATTCATTGCTGACTAACAAGTTGGCTTTGGCTTTTGCTCTTCCTCAAGTTCTCCTGTGGTCTCATACCTCCTCACTTCTACAATCTTCCCAATCTCCTTGCTCTCCTTGAATTCAATCCCCTCCCAAAACGTCTCTCTTGCTCTGCTCTTATCCTCTGTGTTTTATCATACTTTTGGTCCCCTGTTCTAAAATTTCATGCAGTTGCGTATTCATTTCTGTTCGATAATACTCCTGCACTGTGGGATATTTGGCCATGTTAAAGATGCTATATAAATGCAAACTGTTGCTCTCTCCCTTTTACAGCTCTTGCAAACTCACTGGTTATGGGGAGAAGGCAGGAGAAATGGATTGCGAGGAAAAGATAGATCAGCCATGATTGAATGGCAGTGTAGACTTGATGGGCCGAATGGCCTAATTCTGCTCCTATAACTTATGAACGTGAAAACTCCAGTAGAGTTATCATCTTGTCACAATACAAGAGCCTGAAGATTCTGCTCCAAATATATAAAAAATAGCAGTCAGATCTCAGCTCGAGTAGAGCATGTCGAGATGGGATAAGGTGATAACCAATGCTGGAGGTGTTAAGTGAAGAAGACAAAAGAGTGGAAATGTTCTGACATTTCCCTCCACAGACATTGCCCTAAGCACCAAGTTCCTCAGGCGAGGTAGTAAACACTGCAAAAAGGGGAGCATATGTTTTCTTGAAAGTTGGATTTGGATCTGAAGTTGATCGGACTCCCTGTAACTAATTGTTGAAAGATATGAAGGGTATGGTGATGAAGCGCTTTGAGAGGTTAGTTACGGCACATATCAACTCCTAGTTTAGCAAGAACCTGGACCCACTACATTTTGCTTGTCGGCACAATGGATCAATTGGGGATGCAATCATGTTGGCTTTCCACTCTGCACTGGACCACTTGGACAATAAAAACACATACGCCAAGATGTTGTTTATAGACTACAGCTCGGCGTTCAACACCATCATCCACTCCAAACTTTACCAAGCTCAGGGAGTTGGGTCTCTGCGCGCTCCTCTGCAACTTAGTTATCAACACTTATTCCTTGATAACCATCAGCGCAGCGGAAACCTGGGGTGCTCAGTCCACTACTCTATACCCTTGACTGTGTAGACAGATACAGTTCCAACTCCATCTTTAAATTAACGATGATGCAACTGTTGTTGGAATAATTGCAGGTAATGATGAGTCGGAGCACAGGAGGGAGATTGATCGTTTGATTGAATAGTGCCAGAATAATCAACATCAGTAGACCAAAGAGCTGATTGTTGACTTTAGAAGAGGAAGGATGAGGAACCATGAGCCTGTTTTCAGCGATGGGTCATAAGTGATAGGAGGGAATTATGCCATTTGGCCCATCAAGTCTAGTCCATCATTCAATCATTGTTGATCTACCTCTCCTTCCTAACCCCATTCTCCTGCCTTCTTGTCATAACCCCAGACACCCGTACTAATCAAGAGTATTCGGTGGCGGAGAGGTGAACAACTTCAAATTCCTGCATGCGCATATCACTGAAGATCTGTCCTGGACCCAACACACTGATGTAATCATAAAGAAAGCCCATCGACGTCTCTACTTAGAAGATTGAGGAGATTCGGTATGTGGATGAAAACCCTCTTGAACTTCTACAGGTGTACGGTAGAGAGCATCTCGGTCCATCACGGATACTGACCTCTCTGCCATCAAGGGGATCTATAGGGGATACTGCCCCCAAAAGGCAACCAGTGTCATCATAGACCCACACCATCCTGGCCACGCTCTCATTTTGCTCCTGCCACTGGGAAGGTGGTACAGGAGTCTGAAAACCGTAATGTCCAGGGTCAGGGACTGGTTCTTCCCAATAGCCATTAGGCTATTGAACACGACAAACACAAACTAAACTCCGAACTGCCTTGGTTGCACATGTTACTTTGGGCTTTATTTTGTTCTGCACTAATATTGGGTTTTTAATTTACTGAACATTCTTTTTTCCATTTATTATGTTATTTGTTGTAAACTGTGTTTACAGACCTATTGTGCTACTGCAATTAAGAATTTCATTGTTCCGTTCCAGTACATTTGATGATTAAGCATGCAGCCACACGAGAAGCCGCAGCGATGCTCAGTGAGACAGAAACTTGTTTACCAGGTCTAGCCGCCAGGTGAAGAGGCTGAGCGATCTTCAGTCGGCTTTTCAGGTCCTCCCATCGCCTCTGGTCGACAGTCAGTAAAGCAGTGCCCTAGAAAACCAGCAGGAAGACAAGTCATGATGCCTAGTATTTGAAGAAAGGTCCCAGCCTGAATCATCACCCATTCTTTTTCTCCAGAGATGCTGCCTGACCCGTTGAGTTACTCCAGCACTTTGTGTCTATCTTCTTACCATGGTGCTCACTTGGGCAGCGGGTACTATGTTGTTCACTTAGTTAAACTGAAAATATATTTCTTCCACCTAACTTTTAAATCTAGGGCAATAATCAGATCTGTTTACAAGTGGTGCTTAAAGCAAAAGTAGCAAAACAAAATTGCAGAATTACTTTGAGGCAGGACACAGTTGCAATACGGTATGCGTTTTTATTGTATTACATAAATGTCAGATCAATGGCATCAGTAAGTTGTGCAGAGGAATAGAGATTTAACTGTGCCATAAATTGGATTAAAAAATGGATTGATTATCATGTATAGGATTCCAGCTTTACAGCAACAAAAGATGAAAGCAGAGAACAGTTTGGCTAATGGAAGCAATGGAGCTCACCTTATTCTCATTGAAATTAGCGATGACAACACCAACAAAGAGAGTCAGTCCAATCATGCAGCCAAGAAAAACAAAGACGTGGATGTAGATGCCATGGATCTGCAAGAACAGGGTTTGCAGTTAGATCAGTGATTTGGATTTTACATTGAAATAAAATGATGAGGTTTTTAAAGTGTCACATTTATTGCAAAATTATATACCCCCGTCCCACACCTGCAGAGCTAAAAGGGAAAAAAACAGTCCTGCATTTTGTATTGCACAATTTCTCCTCAAGCTTTGGTGCAGTGGGACCCCAACAGTTATGAGAGGTGCAATGATTCCCCTCTACAGACTCAGTCGCACTTTCAGCATCGAATCTTAACTGGAGAGAAACAACCTCTCCAGCCCTGAAAAAGTTGTGCAATCTCACTTTTGATTGCTGCTAGGGTAACAAAAAAAGAGATGAAAGTTAATTGAATGTACATTTTCTAATCTCCCTTTCTTATGTTCCTTTGGCTCACTTTATTTTGTTTCGCTACATGAATCCAATATTCCTTAAAAATTTTAAAAATATTTTTATTAGAAGTGATGTACAGTAGTATAAATCAAGAATAACATAATACATTTCATGTACATCTTCTTGTTTTAAAATTTAATAATAGAAAAGTAACCGAAGCAAGAAAAAGAGAGTGAAAGTTAGATAAGGTAGTGATATTAATAGTTCGTGAAAAAGTAGACAGAGCCCATAAAGATGTAAAGCACGAGAAAGAGAAAAAGAAAAAAAAGAAAATATAAAGAGAATAAAATAAAAGGGATGTACCTGCTTCAAATCTTTACACACCCCTCACCCGGTTCTGAAACAGTTTGTTTCCAGAGTTATGTTGCACCTTATGCTTGTAATAAGTCGATAAAGGGAGACAGAATCTTTAAGAATTGGTCAGATTTGCCTGCTAGGACGAATCTCATGTCTTCGAGGTGTATGAATCCAATATTCTAACAAGGACAAATGAGTCTTTGATGACGAGCGTTGTGAGATTGTGGCTGCTTGTCATCCTCTCCTCCGACTGAAATGATTACAGTCAAGTGTCAGCTCATGTGGCAAAAAACATCTTTGCAATTGGTTAGTGCTGGTGGCCAAAAAAAATCACTTGATGCCCCCTAACTTCTAAATATAGTGTATATATCAAATCATTTCACAAGTGGTGATAAAGCAGTAAAATACAATTGGAAGTTCTTTGGGGCAATTGCAATACTATATGCATTTTTATATGTGAGATATATTACTGAATTGTACAATGCACAGGAATAGAGATCAAATTGTGTCATAAATGGGACAAAACACTTGGTTCATTTTCACAGATTTGTCTAATTTAGATGCAACAAAAGGTAAAGCAGCAAGCATCTTCTGTATGGATGTGCCAGGTCTCACAATAATGTCATGGGGAGTTGAAAGCAGGATAAATAATGAGTGGTGTTCTTTTACCGCTGACTGAAGAAAATCAGGCCAGCACCAGCATAATTACCCCAAACCGCTAGCTATTGGTGATCCTTACTGGGCCCACTCGATGAATGATGACATCTCGGACTTCTACCCAACCTTTCAACGAGAGCACTTCAAACAAGGCCAGCAATGCACTTCCCACGTTGTCAAAGTTGAAGTTTCGAGGGTTGGCCCTGGAATGAAAAGAAAGGCCTTCCTGTAAATCCCATCAGATCATAAACAAATTTCCTGGTTCTCCAACGGCAGCTTGCATCCATTTCACATAACAGCATGGTGCTGGAGTGGATGGTGAGACTGGGCACAGGTTTCGTGGTCTTGGATATGGAGGGGATTCACTGGAGTGTTCTCCAAGCCAAACATCAAGGTTACAGGATGGAATGCACATTCATGGAGGTGGAACTAAAGGGAACCAGTATCAGTAGGCGAGGTGGCGTGGTTTATGGAGGGGATACACAGGCACTATGGGCTGAATGGCCTGTTCTTGTGGTGTATTGTTCTATGATGCCAGATATCAGGGCCCAGGCACAACCAGGAATGGAGAAGTGGTTGAATTCAGTTCAATAAGAAGGCCAGAACTTACAAGGCGGAACAGTGGCGCAGCGGAAGATTTGCTGCCTTACTGCGCCACAGGCCCATCCTGAATATGGCTGCTGTCTATACGCAGTTTGTACGTTCTCTCCGTGATGGCATGGGCTTTCCCGGGTGCTCCAGTTTCCTCCCACACGTCCAAAGATGTACAGGTTTGTAGGTTAATTGGCTTTAGTCCCGATTGCAAATTGCCCCGAGTGTGTAGAATAGAGCTAGTGTACCGGAATCGCTGGTTGGCACAGACTCAGTGGGCCGAAGGGCCGATTTCTGTGCTGTATATCTGAACTAAAATTAGACTGGAGGGGTACAGAGATCTCAGAAATAGGGAGGGGAAAGACCACAATAGGAGAGGCAAGGGTGCGGTGGTATACAGTGGCTTGCAAAAGTATTCATACCCCTTGAACTTTTCCACATTTTGTCACGTTACAACCACAAACGTAAATGTATTTTATTGGGATTTTATGTGATAGACCAACACAAAGTGGTGCATAATTGTGAAGTGGAAGGAAAATGATACATGGTTTCCAAATTTTATTACAAATAAAACACTGAAAAGTGTGGCGTGCAAAAGTATTCAGCCCCCCTGAGTCAATACTTTGTAGAACCACCTTTCGCTGCAATTACAGCTGCAAGTCTTTTGGGGTATGTCTCTACCAGCTTTGCACATATAGAGACTGAATGTTTTGCCCATTCTTCTTTGCAAAATAGCTCAAGCTCAGTTAGATTGGATGGAGAGTGTCTGTGAACAGCAATTTTCAAGTCTTGCCAGAGATTCTCAATTGGATTTAGGTCTGGACTTTGACTGGGCCATTCTAACACATGAATATGCTTTGATCTAAACCATTCCATTGTAGCTCTGGCTGTATGTTTAGGGTCGTTGTCCTGCTGCAAGGTGAACCTCTGCAAGTGGAGGCAGACTCTAACAGGTTTTCTTCCAAGATTTCCCTGTATTTGGCTCCATCCATCTTCCCATCAACTCTGACCAGCTTTCCTGTCCCTACTGAAGAAAAGCATCCCCACAGCATGATGCTGCCACCACCATGTTTCACAGTGGGGATGGTGTGTTCAGGGTGATGTGCAGTGTTAGTTTTCTGCCACACATAGCGTTTTGCATTTAGGCCAATAACTTCAATTTTGGTCTCATCAGACCAGAGCACCTTCCTCCACATGTTTGCTGTGTCCCCCACATGGCTTGTGGCAAACTGCAAACGGGACTTCTTATGGCTTTGTTTCAACAATGGCTTTCTACTTGCCACTCTTCCATAAAGGCCCGATTTGTGGAGTGCACGAATAGTTGTCCTGTTACCATGATCCTGTTGGCTGCTTCTCTGATCAATGCTCTTCTTGCCAGGCCTGTCAGTTTAGGTGGACAGCCATGTCTTGGTAGGTTTGCAGTTGTGCTATACTCTTTCCATTTTCGGATGATGGATTGAACAGTGCTCCGTGAGATGTTCAAAGCTTGGGATATTGTTTTATAACCTAACCCTGCTTTAAACTTCTCCACAACTTTATCCCTGACCTGTCTGGTGTGTTCCTTGGGCTTCATGATACAGTTTGTTCACAAATGTTCTCTAACAAACCTCTGAGGCCTTCACAGAACAGCTGTATTTATACTGAGATTAAATTACACACAAGTGGGCTCTATTTACTAATTAGGTGACTTCTGAAGGCAATTGCTTGCACTGGATTTTATTTATGGGTATCAGAGTAAAGGGGGCTGAATACTTTTGCACACCACACTTTTCAGTTTTTTATTTGTAAAAAAATTTTGAAAATCATGTATCATTTTCCTACCACTTCACAATTATGCGCCAATTTGTGTTGGTCTATCACATAAAATCCCAATAAAATACATTTACGTTTGTGGTTGTAACATGACAAAATGTGGAAAAGTTCAAAGGGTATGAATACTTTTGCAAGCCACTGTATGTTGCGACTCTTTTCTGTAAAAAAGTTACAGATGAGAGGACAACTGACATTGGGGTTAAAATTCCGGAAGGGGTTGGGAAAAACATTGAGATTAAGAGAGACCAAAATTAATGGCTGTAAAATAAGACCAGAGCTTGCACCAACAGGGAGTGTGGAGGTGGCAATCAGGGATGGCTTTAATGTTTGCACTTTGACCTGGAGTCTCGTGAGGCTAGTGTAGTTGCCTCCCCTAAGAACATCAGTGGACCAGGCGTCCATCAGTGAATTGTGAGTGGTGATGGGGTGAGGGGTGAGCCCATGAGTTTCACAGGAGCAGCAAACATACAAGTGTTTCTCTGTACTGTCACTGCACTCCTCCCTACACCAACCCAGGTTGGCTCTTCCAGAACCTCCATCTTTGAAACATGCCTAGAACTCCTCTGCAGAGTGGAGGGAGAAGATAGAAAACAAATTTGATTTACTTAATCGGAGAGTCATAAAAATAAGTTAATTGACCGCAGAAGTTAGATGGGTGACATTTCAGGTCGGGACCTTTCTTCAGACTCTGAAGGTCCTGAAACGTCACCTATACATTTTCTCCAGAAATGATGTCTGACCCGCTGAGTTACTCCACAACTTTGTGTCTATCTTCGGTATAAACCAATATCTCCAGTTCTTTTGTTTCTACGGAATTCCCCTTGAAGGGGAGAAGGTTAAGAGGAGATTTAATGGAGAGGTTCAAAATCAGGAAATGGGTCAAATGGAGTAAATATCCATCTCCTACTGCTGCAGGGTGCGTGCAAGGAGAACGTGGAGTGAAGGGGTTCATCGGAAGCGCCAAAAGGAGGAGAGGGGACATTGCAGGGGAGAGAAGGGAGCAGGCAAGGGAGAGGAGAAAGGAGATGGCAGGAGAGTGGGCAGGGGAGACAAGGGGACAGGCAGGGGAGAGAAGAAGACGGGCAGGCGACAGAGGGGTGCGGGCAGGGGAGAGAGGGGGACAGGCAGGGGAGAGAGGGGAGTTGGGAGGGAAGAGAGGGGGTGTGGAGGGGAGAGAGTGGAGAGGGGAGGGGGCAGATAGATAGAGAAAGGTCAGACGAGTGGAACAATTAGAGAGTTTTTCTGTCAGACTCAGGACGAGCAATTGGGCTGAACAAGCTTAATATATGCGGCATGATTTTATGATGTGCCTGGGAACAATTTCTTAACCGAGCTGTGTAATTACTATTTGTTTAAAGCATGGATAATTTATATAACAGCTAGAGAAGAAATACCGCAGATGCTGGAAATATTCAGCAAGTCAGGAAACATCTGCGCAGAGAGAACCGCAAATCAAAGCTTCAGAACTGAATATCGACCTGAATTGTTGACTTGTTTCTCTCTCTCAGATGCTACCCGACCTACCCTGTACACACAGCCCTTCCTTTTTAAATTTCAAAAGAAGTACTAATTTGATTTTATGAAACATTCAATATCCTGGCAGTCCTTTGTGGACCGAGATAAAACTGTAAGGCTTTTAGTTTGGACTTTTTTTTCAGGATCATTCCCATTTCTGGATGGTTTATGGGGGTTGGAGGCTGGGCATTCTGTTCTGAACAACATATCTCCTTGCATTTCAAAGCCTCACCAAGCACAAGGCACAAGTCAGGATTGTGATGGAATACTCTCCACTTGTCTGGATGATTGGGGCCCCAACAATTTTCAGGAAACCTGACCGCATTCCAAGACCAAGCAGTCCATTGGGTTGGTACCCCATCCACCATGGTAAGGGTTACAGGTGAAGGGCAACGCCACCGTCTGCAGGTTCTCCTCCAGGTCACACATCACCCTGAATTAGAAATACAGTAACCCCTCGCTGTAACGGGCCGGAGATTGCCGAATGCCCACCATAACTGAGCGGGGGGGCGGGGGGGGGGTAAAGTTTTACCCAAGGCCGGGAGGGAAGAAACATGGTGTTGGGTGGGGTTAAATAAGTGGGAATTCACAGGCCAGGGAGCCGCAGAGCCCCTGGCCCCACACGCGGTGCCCCAGGGACGGGTCTAGTACTCGCACTATCTTCATGCTGCTCGCTCTCTCCGCTACTACAACCGGACGTACATCACCTTGTGCCAGTATCGAGTGGTCCGTTTTTGCGAGGGTTTGCTGCATATCGCCGTTGCTTCATCTCCACTGATTCTAAATCCTGGAGCTCCCTCCCCAAAAGCACTGTGGGAGCATCTTCAACAGATACATGCTACATGGTACCAGGTGCATTGATAGGAGAGGCTTTGTGGAATATGTGCCAAACGCAGGCATGTGGGACTAGTGTAGCTGGGACATCCTGGCGAGTGTTGGCAAGTTGAGCCGAAGGGCCTGTTTCTATGCTGTATCACTCTATGATTCTAAGGACTGTAGTTGTTCAAGTAGGCACCCCCTACCCCCTTCAAGTAGGGATGGGCAAAAAAAAAATGCTGGTCTCATCACTGATGTCCAGGTCCCATTACTGACAATACAGAGTGAACCCGCTTTGTTGCAACTTACCAAACTCGTGGTACCCAGAACCCTGGCTTCTTCTCCCAATCCTTTAGCTTCAGGTTGAGATTCTTCGACACACTGACATTGATGCGGAACATTCCGTGACACAGCTCCTGAAACCCAGCACACAAACGGAAACCATCAACAAACAAGTCCTCCCCCCCCTGTTTACTCCAATCGTGGGTTCAAAAACATAAAAGGCCAAGGAGATGGGCGGCATTGTGATGCAGCAGTGGAGTTGCTGCCTTACAGCAATCACAGCGCCAGAGATCCGGGTTGGACCCCGACTACAGGTGCTTGTCTGTACGGAGTTTGTACATTCTCCCTGGGACTCCGTGGGTTTTCTCCGGGTGACCCGGTTTCCTCTCACACTCCAAAGATGTACAGGTTTGTCGGTTAATTGGTTTGGTATGGTTGTACATTGTCCCTAGTGTGTGTAGGATAGTGTTAGCGTGTGGAGATCGTTGGTCGGTGCAGACTCGCTGGGCTGAAGGGCCTGTTTCCATGCTGTATCTCTAAACTAAACTAAAAAGCTAAACACAAAAACCATCTTTAGCTCACCACGTATAGCAGAATTATGCCTTCAAAAATATGAAGCAACGGTGCCTACCATTTATTGGTGAGTGTGTTAGTCTGATTGAGATTGTCTTGCACTGTGTACTGGGTGGGTGGATTATTCAAGGACAGGAGACTAAAATCTCACAGCATGTGACGAGCCTGGAGTCATGATCAGGGTTTGATGAAACAGGATAGGCTGCAGAGAGTGGTGGACTCATCCCAGTCCATCGCAGGCATAGCCCTCCTCTCCATCGAAAACATCCACATGAGGTGCTGCCTCAGAAAGGTGGTATCTTTCATCTGGGCCATGCCCTCTTCTCGATGCTAGCATCAGGCAGGAGATACTGAAGACTCAAGTACCACACTGTCATGTTCAGGAACAGCTACTTTCATATAGGTATCAGGTTCTTGAACCCACCTGCACCATCCTGATCCTACCTCAGCAACTGAACCCCACAGACCACCTTCTAGTACGGTTTCAGTCACCCTGATTAGTAAGGGTGTCAGGGGTTATGTGGAGAAGAAAGGAGAATGGAGTTGAGAGAGACAGATAGATCAACCATGATTGAATGGCGGAACAGACTTGATGGGTCGAAAGTTCCAATTCTGCTCCTGGAATTTACACAATCCAACCTCCTGCCACAATGACTCCATCTACACTTCACACTGGTTTGGGAAAGCAACCAATATAATTAAGGGCAATTACATCACAGGCATTCCCTCTTCTCCCCTCCACCATCTGTTAGAAGATACAAATGCTTGAATTACATACCACCAGATTCAGAAGCAGCTTTTCCCCTCACTATTATCATACCATTGAATTATCTTCACATACGTTAAGGGTGTATTCCTGAACTCCCAACCTACCTTGTTGAGAACCTTTCACCTTTTATATCTGCATGTTCTCTGAAACTATAGCACTATTACACTGGAACATTAAATGTTGCACTTTGGTTATCTCTCTTTTTATACTACCTGTTGTACTTGTGTAATGGCTTGTACTCATGTGCAGTATGATTTGACTGGATAGCATGCAACGTTTTACACTGTATCGCAGTGCATAGAAAATAGGTGCAGGAGGCCATTCGGCACTTTGAGCCAGCACCGGCATGCATTGTGATCATGGCAGATCATCCACAATCAGTAACCTGTGCCGGACTTCTTGCCATACCCCTTGAATCTGCTAGCCCCAAGAGCTCTATCTAACTCCCTTTTAAATTCATCCAGTGAATTGGCCTCCACTGCCTTCTGCGGCAGAGAACTCCACAAGTTCACAACTCTCTGGGTGAAAAAGTCCTCTCTTATCTAAGTTTCAAATGGCCTCCCCTTTATTCCTAGACTGTGGCCCCTGGTTCTGGACTCCCTCACCACTGGGAACACTTTTCCCGCATCTAGCTTGTCCAGTCCTTTTACAATTTTATATGTTTCTATAAGATCCCCTCTCATCCTCCTAAACTCCAGTGAATACAAGCCCAGTCTTTCCCCATATGACAGTCCCGCCATCCCGGGGATTAACCTCGTGAACCTACACTGCACTCCGGCAATAGCAAGGATGTCCTTCCTCAAATTAGGAGACCAAACCTGCACACAATACTCCAGATGTGGTCTCACCAGGGCTCCGTACAACTGCAAAAGGATCTCTTTACTCTTATACTCAAATCCCCTCGTTACGAAGGCCAGCATGCCATTAGTTTTCTTCACTGCCTGCTATACCTGCATGTTTACTTTCAGTGACTGGTGTACAAGGACACCCAGGTCTCGTTGCACTTCCTTTTTTCCTAATCTGACACCATTGAGATAATAATCTGCCTCCTTGTTCTTGCCGCCAAAGTGGATAACCTCACATTTATCTACATTATATGCAATGTGACAATAATTAACCAATATTGAAACCAATAAAGGTAAATAGTTATTTGCTGAAATTAAATACCGCGCGTTTAAGATGTCAGTTTATCAATCCTGTACCATTCACTGGGTATTCACCATAAAAGGTGGAGGATGGAAAAACAGATAATCCCAGACACATTACCATATGAACGACTTAAAATCAATGTCATCAATAATAGTCACAGCATGAACTGTGTATTGATTAATAGTAGCCAAGTAAAAGCAGTTCCAAAGAAATGATAGTTAATATAATAAGTAGGAAGACGGTGGAGGTAGATTTGGATGATGATTTTTTTTTAAATAAATGAAGGAACGGCTGCCAGCTCTTCCTCTGTGGGAGGCATCCCTGGAGAAGACTGCACCATTTATCTTCAACAAAGGAGAACACAACAAAATGAAGCTTTGGCAATGACCAGGTTTAGAATCATCAGCTCTGGCTCAGTATCAAAGCAGATCCTCGCACTGTGGGCTTGGTGGGAAATCCGCCACCCATTCTGTCACCTTCATTAATGAGAATGGATTTTGTTTGGAAGTCTTCATTGACAACAATGTGCCATTAATTAAAGGCATTATTGGAGCAGCTATTGCTGCAACTAACCCATCATTGGACAACACCACTGATCACAAACTGGGAGTGGAATTTACTGATATGGAAACCCACACACTTTAAGAAGTTGAACCAAGAACATGGGTCATTGGATTTCCAGAGCACTGAGACAGTGATGTAAGGCACAGGATTAAATTTTGGTAATCACAATGTCTTAAAAATGCCCGAGCCGCCTCGATACTGCAAATAAATGCTATAACACTGTAACACTAAATTCTGCACTTTGGTTGTCTTCCTCTTTACACTACCTGTTGTTCTTGTTGAAAGACTTGATTGTACTCATGTATAGTATGATTTGACTGGATTCAAACTTCGATGCAAACAAAGTTATACACTATCTCAGTACATGCACCAAAGATTTTTACTTTGTGTGCAGATGAGTTGTGCTACTTTTTGTGCGAGAAAATGGGACTGGTTTAGATGGGCATCTTGGTCAGAATGGACGAGGAGGGCTGAAGGGCCTGCTTCCACCCTTATGACCATACTTCCTTGGGAAAACAAAAGCAAAGGAGCTTGAGGAAACAAAAAAAGCTGCTGGAAGAACTCTGTGGTCTGAGCAGCATCTGTGGAAGTAAAGGGATGGTCAGTGTTTCAGGTTGAGACTCCACATTAGGATTGACAGTGTTGAAGGAAGATAGGGATGGAGTTACTATGAAACTAATGAAGCTTAAGCTTCAGGGCCCTTAATCCTGGAGGGGAACCAGAAGTGACTTTAGTCCAGATTTTCTTCCGATCTTTTTGTTATCCACGAAATGAATCTGATTTTTCACCTCGACTAAACTTCACCTCACACTTAAACCTCAACTTGCCTCGACTAAACCTCGCACCTCACACTTAATCCCCGCCTCGACTAATTGCCGCCTCTCTCCTGCTCGCGCGGGGAGGGGCTGCGACTGTCGCGGGCGGGGGGGGGGGGGGGGCGGTACTCAGGCTCGACCACAACGTCAGATGAGTGGGGGTGGGGGGGGGACCATGGTTGTTAAGAGATGGGCGGAACTCAGTGAGGGGTGTTGATGAAACCAGATGGGCGAAAGGGGTGGTGGGGGGAGTGTTGAGACAGAGACTGGTAGATAGATGGAAGGAGATTGAGCCGAGGGAGAAATGATGGCCAGACGGTACCAGGTGGGGGTTGATGATGGAGTTAGGTAACAGGGGGTGGGGAGGGGAAGGGACCCAGATGGTGAACAAAGCAAGTAAGAACCTGAGTGAACAGGTAGGAGCGGGAAAAGGATATGTCTTACAATTATAGATATATAATTTACCTTATAATTGGAAATTTCACTGTTCATACCATAACAGATTTAAAAATAACTACCGTAAGAAAGGTGGCGTTTTGTTTTGGGTTTGATGACAAGTTGCTTACCCGCCTGTTGACGCGAGGATCATTGCACTTGGCCAGTTTTCCGGCAAAAAGCTGAACTCCGAAACTTGCAAACACAAGCATGAGTGTCAGGAGCAAGATGGAAACCTACGGAAAGAGATGACAGACAGTGGGCGAAGTGATCAAGGCGCGATCGAGCGTCAAGAGTGTTTTATGTACGAGAATGAAACAAGGAATTTCTTACTCGCGGCAGCAGCAGCAGCACAACAGGTTTGTAAACAGCAACAGGTTTGTAAACAGGCGCTTGCTCTTGATTGAGATCTAGAGCCAGCACCTTCTCCCTGTGACTGTGTTGGTTTCCTCTGGGTGCTCTGGTTTCTTCCCACCTTGTTGCTGCCTTACAGTGCCAGAGACCCAAATTCGATCCTGACCACAGCTGCTGTCTGTACAGAGTTCGTACGTTCTCCCTGTGACCTCGTGGGTTTTCTCTGGGTGCTCCAGTTTCCTCCCACACTCCAATGATTTTAACTGGCTTTGTTAAAATTGTAAACGGTCCCTGATGTGCAGGACACGGGGTGATCTCTGGTCGGCACGCACTCGTTGGGCCGAAGGGCCCGTTTCCGCGTTGTAACAGACAGACCTACAGCGGGTACACAGGAAGAACACTTTCACCTCAGCAGAGAGCTTTGGAACTGAGGTCAGATGTGTGGATCACTGGTGGGATCAGAGGCTGACTGAGAACAACTTATCCCTGCTGCTTGAGTGGCAGCGGAGTTGCAGGAATATGGACCAAGCGTTGAAAGTGGGATTAAAGGAAAGGGCGGCACAGTCGAGTTGCAGCTGTAGAGTTGCTGCCTTACAGTGCCAGAGACCCAGGTTTGATCCTGACCACGAGGTACTATCTGTACAGAATTTGTGTGTTTTCCCTACGGCCGTGTGGGTTTTCTCCGGGTGCTCACACATTCCAAGGACGTACAGGTTTGTAGGTTAATTGGTTTTGGTAAAATTGTCCCTAGTGCGTAGATAGTGTTAGTCTACTGGGTCATCACTCGTCGGTGTGGACACGGTGGGCTGAAGGGCCTGTTTACACGCTGTATCTCTAAAGTCCAAAGTAAAGTCTAAAGAAAGATAATTTCAGGTATATTATTATTAAAAAATTTTTATTCATACTCAAGGTCCAGACAAGAGATGACATTACGTAAAATATAGACATGATAGGCTGAATAGCCAGTTCCGCTGTTCGCCCAATCCCTCCATTTCTCAGCATCTCCGCCCTCCCCCCCCCTTTCCTCTTCCATGTCTTTTACTTCCTATGATTCTACAAAAGCTTTGTATCCATCGCTACTTACCAGAAATATCTCCTTGAAACCGCTAAAGAGTTCCCGTAAAACCTTTCTCATTTGAGGAACCAGCTTGAATATTCGGAGTGGTCGCAGGCACCTCAGCATCATCAGCAGCTGTGCTCCCGACTGAGCAGGGACCGTGTGTGGCATCCAGCACAGGAAGATCAGGCTTTGCTGGTGGACAGACAGCATGAGAGAGGTAAGGTTAACGAGGACGGATCTCCTTCCCAGAAGGACACAAACATGACCAGAACCCAGCGGCTCTTAAATCTTAGATGAGTCCAACCTAGCTGTTTCCCATTGAAGCTCCTCCACAGCAGCACCACAAACCACATCCTTCTCATGGTTTACACAGAAGACGCCACAGAAAAAGAGGTCAGTCAGCCCAACTAGCCCTTGCTCCACTCAAGCCTCCTCCTGTCATTTAGACTTTAGAGATACAGTGCGGAAACAGGCCCTTCGGCCAACAGAGTCCGTGCCGACCAGCAGTCACCCCATACACAAGCACTATGGTTCACACTAGGGGGAATTTACAATTTTTACACAATTCACAATTTTCTCCTTGAAGCCAATTAACCTACAAACATGTACCTCTTTGGAGAGTGGGAGGAAACCAGACAATGTGGAGAAACCCCATGTGGTCACAGGGAGAATGTGCGAAATCCATACACACAGCAACCGTAGTCAGGATGGAACCTGGGTCTCTGGCACTGTAAGGCTGCAATTCTACCGCTGTGCACAACTCTACAGCTGCCCCACTGTGCCAGCCTGCACAACTCTACCGCTACCCCATTGCCATTCTTCATCAAAATCCATCAGCGTGACCCTCTAATTTCTTGGAAGCTTACCCAGCCTCTCCATAAACCCACCATTCATCTCGTCCTCTCGCTGTTTTGCCTAAGGTCCCAATTAGATTTCTTGGTGATGATATTATATTTGCAGAGATGCTGGGGAGAAACAGGCCAATTATCCCCTTTGCTTCCTGCCCAAGTTCCCCCGTTCTCCCTGCTCCCTGGAGAAAAAAGGTTCTTTGAACTCCCACTTGTATCTTTTATTGATGGCCGGGCATGTTTTAGGCTGCTCCGTGAACCCTTTCATAATCTTAAAGGCTTCAGTCAGGGAATTCCTCCGCCCATTTCATATAACAATTACAGCACGGAAACAGGCCATCTCGGCCCTTCAAGTCCGTGCCGAACAACTTTTTTCCCTTAGTCCCACCTGCCTGCACTCATACCATAACCCTCCATACCCTTCTCATCCATATGCCTATCCAATTTATTTTTAAATTATACCAACGAACCTGCCGCCACCACTTCCACTGGAAGCTCATTCCACACCGCTACCACTCTCTGAGTAAAGTAGTGACCAGCGGGCAGTGAGATAATCATCCTTCTTGTGATCACTGTTCTCGCTACTGTTGGGGCTGAACATCAGTTTGTTTAGACCAAAGATGCTACAGCAGAGCTATAGGATCTTTGGTTCAGGCGTTGGTCGTTAGAACCCCTCAGTGTTGGTATTGTCCCCATGTGTCTTCCTTTTCTCCTTTTCACCTTTTACCAGCCTTTCCATGTCTTAAATACAACTATCAGTGCAATGGACAGCTTGCTGAGTCTGTACCAATTTGAGACGTCCTTCATTTTTGCCCAGTTAATTTTGGTATTATTTAGGGCTGATATTTTCTTTCCGTTGGGAACTTCGATTTAAGTTAAATGTGTAACCTGAAAGCTTACAAGGTAAATAAAGATGTCCATCACTCCTCCAAAATCCTTGATGACAGCTGTGGGAGTGAAGAATAACCCATCCGCCAGGATTTTTAGATTCAGCTCGATGCTCATGAATATCACGAACACGTACTCTGCAATCTGAAGACACAGATGCATCAGTAATTGGATACACGCGCCAAAGTGAACACAAATCAAAATGCCTCCAACAGCTCCTGTCAGTAAAACGGACGATGCCGCTTTTAAGAAAGCTGGCTAAACATGCAGGAGGTGAGCGGGTGAGGATATTTGATTTTCAGGACGTGCAGTGAGGTGCTGTGATCCGCAAACCCTTTGCACTAATGGGTGGTGGAAACAGATTCAACAGGAACTCCAGCAATGGAAAGACTCAGATACGTGGGAAGGCAGCAGTGAGATGAACTGATGGGAACATCTTTCAAAGTGCTAGTATGGGCATCATGGACTGAGTGGCTTCTTTTTGATGAAATAAAAATTTAAAGCCAGACCAGGTACAATTCAAATTTCATGCCATTAGAATGGAAACTGGAGTTTCAAAACAGACCATAATGTATTGACTTATAGAGTCATAGATTAATTCAGCCAACCATGTCCATGCTGACCATCAAGTATCTTTCAAAAACTGATTCCAATTACCAGCACATATATTTATACAAAATATAAAAGGATGCGACAACTATTGATTACAATTATCTTAAGCATGCTTGTCCAGTTCCCATGTAGCACCAAGATTCGATTGATTCTACGAACACTTCTGATAATTGAATCTTAGTTCCAGTGGAATAATGATTCGTGGATGTTCTCCTTTCCTCTCTTCTCTGTGTGATTCTCCAGGAGCCCAGGATCCTAAATCCAGCATCAGAGGCGAGGACAGGGGCCATTTCATTGGCCAGTAGAGTGGCAGTGGGACGGACACAGGAGTGACTGTTATTGGAGGAGAGAAGGAGGTGGGGCAGGGAGGGAATGTGATGTGTTATTGAAGACAGACACAAAATGCTGGAGTAACTTGTGGGACAGGCAGCATCTCAGGAGAGAAGGTGACGTTTTTCGGGTTGAGGTAAACTAGAGATATGGGAGGTGACGTTTTTCGGGAAGAGGTAGACTAGAGATATGGGAGGGTAAAGTATGAAAACGACAGAACAAAGCAGACGATGGTCAAGGAAATATAGAATTGTTCATTGTTAGCTGAGGAGAAACAGCAGGGTTGGGTGGGAGTGGCAGGGAGGGGACATGGTGTGTTATTGGTCAGCGGGGGGTAGGAGGGGAAGGTAGTGAGAGAGCTATGCTATTGGCCAGCATAGATGAGAGATGGCGCACACCAATCCAACTTGGCAACTTAAACATGTGTTCAAACCACGTGAAAAAGTTCAAAGGAGTGATGTTGACAACTTGTGAAGTTCTCATCCTCTCAACCAACGAGCTCACGTGGCATTGACTTGACTGTTGGGGCGGGGACAACTGCAGCACTGATAAGGTTTGTGGTAATCTTTACAACAAGTTCTGTGACCAATTCATAGCCATGTGAGTGCCAATGTCGGTCAGTCATTAGGAAGAGGGAGTGGGAGTGGAGCTGTCCTTGTGAGTATAGTTTAGTTTACAGATACAGTACGGAAACGGTACCCTTGAGTCTGCGCCGACCGGCGATCCCCGTACACTAGCATCATCCTACACACTAAGGACGGGGTGCTGATCCTCCTGCACCTATTGTCTATTGACAATTTACAATTTTTACTGAAGCCAATAAACCTGGACCTCATAGGTGTGTACGAAGAAACCGGAGTCTCAGGGAGAATGTACAAACTACAGTCAGACAGCATCTGCAGTAAGGATCGAATCCGGGTCTCTGGCGCTATAAGGCAGAAACTCTGCCGCTGTGCTACCATGTCGCAACATGAGTTGTTGGATTCTGTGGGCAGGGTGGTTTTGATTTGGTTTGGAAGCTCGTTGACAATTTCAGAAGCAGAAAATGCAACCACGCATTGAGGTGTCTGGAGTCACATAGAGCCACACCAGGGAAGGATGGCAAGTTACTTCATTGCAAAACAATCTAGTGAAACATAGTCACCCTACTTGACACTGACTTTTTATCCCAAATGTATTCAAGACCAATTAAAAATCCCTATCTTCTATGGTGGGATTTGAACTCGTGTTTCTAGATTATAGGACATCTATAAAAAACATCTGTACCTTAATACTGCACAGTATCTCGTCTGCGCACATGCTGAGCCATTGCCTGCACATACAAGTGGCAGCAATGAATTTGGGGGAACTACATTAGCATTATGAGTGGCAATGAGGCAAGAGGCAACTGTCTTTAATAACCTCTGCATTCCCTCTCTCTCCATCCCTCCCCCACCCTAATCATCCACCAGTTCCACTGTTCGCGTCCATATATCCCTTTGCTATCACTTCCTCCACGGCTAACAATGGACCATTGTGGGCTCCACCTTTCCTTGGTTATCGCTGCTTGCTCCGATTTGTTCTGAACCTTTTCATACCTCTAGTTTCCCTCCCCCCTGACTCTCAGTCTGAAGATTTTTTTAAAATCCAAAACGTCACATATTCCTTTACTCCAGAGATACACCCTGACCCGCTGAGTATCTCTGACATTTTGTGTCTATCTTGGGTCGATAGCCAGGTTGCCGCTGATAATAGGTTCCCACAGGGTAATTCGGACAGGACCCAGGATTCGACACAAGCTCTGTTCAATATTTTGTGGTTATTGATTGGAAAATCATAAGCCGATCATTTGCAAATTCCTACATGCCCTGCAGGTGAGAACAGTGTGCACAATGAACATTGTGCTTGATGTAAAACAACTCTAATTACACAATTTGGAGAAGGAGAGACATATATTTGCAATGTAGGTCTCAAAAGTGGAGTCACTGTAATAAGAAATTTACATACAGCAAGCTCCTGCAAACAGCAGTGTGAAATGACTACACAATCCGCTTCAATGTTGACAAAAAGATGAATATTGGCTGGGGGACTTCAAATTGCATCCTGAAGAAGGGTTTCGGCCCGAAACGTTGCCTATTTCCTTCGCTCCGTAGATGCTGCCGCACCCACTGAGTTTCTCCAGCATCTGCAGTTCCTTCTTGATTAAATTGCTTCCTTATTTATTCATCCATTGGCAATGCCAGCATTTATTGTCTACCCTTTATTGCCCCTGAATCGGGGAGGTAGTTAAGAGTGGAAGCACAAGAGTGTGCAGATGCTGGAATCTGGTGCAAAAAAACAGAGGAACTCAACAGGTTAGGCAGCATCTGTGGAGTGAGATGGCAGGGGCCGTCACAAATATTGGTGGTCTGGATCAGATGTTTGCCAGGCCGTGTAAAGATTGCAGATTTCTGCTCCAATGGGCTGTTAGTAAACCAGGTGGATTTTTACATCATTAGAAACAAAGAAACATGGAAAAAATAGGTGCAGGAGTAGGCCATTCGGCCCTTCGAGCCAGCACCGCCATTCAATATGATCATGGCTGATCATCTAAAATCAGTACGCTGTTCCTGCTTTTTCCCCATATCCCTTGATTCCTTTAGTTCAAAGAGCTAAATCTAACTCTCCCTTGAAAACATCCAGTGAATTGGCCGCCACAGCCTTCTGTGGCAGAGAATTCCACAGATTCACAACTCTCTGGGTGAAGAACTTTTTCCTCATCTCAGTCCTAAATGGCCTACCCCTTATTCTTAAACAGTGTCCCCCGGTTCTTGACTCCGCCACACATCATTGCAGTAGTTTCATCAATGTAACTTTTGAGATGTGAGTATTTTCATTCCCAGATTTATTTAGTTATTTGAATTTGTATTCCTCACCTGCTGTGGTGGGATTTGAACTCATGCCATTAGATCAATAGTTATAAACTCTGGCTGCGTCCATTTAATTAGATGTGACATTATTGATCCTTCATGCTACTGGATCCATTGCATACAATGGGCAGGACCATTGGAGATTGGGTTTAACATTGCATCTGACAAGTGACATCACTGACAATGTAACACTCCCTCAGGACCAGACCATCAGCCTGGATTTTTACGTACTCAATTCTCCGCGGAACATCAAAACAAAACTGGAAATCTGATGCAAAATCGTTAGGAACACACTAGGGTCAGGCAGAGAGAGGAAAAACAAAGTTAATGCTTCTGGTTGGAGAACCTTCATCAGAGCTGAGAAGTGAGACTGTTGACCATTGATCCATGGCTGTAGGATGGTCAAATTTCATATAATTTTGAAAAATAAAATAAAACAGATTTGACTTGATCCAGCGTGGAAACAGGCTCTTCGGCCCAATTTGCCCACACCGGTCAACATGTCCCAGCTACACTAATCCCACCTGCCTGCATTTGGTCCATATCCCTCCAAACCTGTCCTATTGATGTACTTGGCTAACTGTTTCCTAAATGTTGCGATAACCCAGCCTCATCTACCTCCTCCGGCAGCTTGTTCCATATACCCACCACCCTCTATGTGAAAAAGTTACCCCTCAGATTCCTATTAAGTAATTTACCCTTCATCTTAAACCTTTACCCTCTGGTCCTTGATTTATCTTCTCTGGGAAAGAGTCTCCATGCATCTACCCGATCTATTCCTCTCATGATTTTATACACCTCTCTAAGACCATCCCTCATCCTCCTGCTCTCCAAGGAATAGAGTCCCAGCCTACTCAAACACCCCCTGCAGCTCAGACCCTCTAGTCCTGGCAATATCCTCATAAATCTTCTCTGTAGCCTTTCCGGCTTGACAATATCTTTCCTGTAACATGGTGCCCAGTATTGAGGACAATACTCTGAATGCAGCCTTACTAACGTTATATACAACTGCGACACAACTTCCCAACTTCCATACTGAATATTCTGACTGATGAAAGCCAATGTGCCAAAAGCATCTTTGACCACCCTATCTAACTGCGATTTCACCTTCAAGGAACCATGCACCTGCACTCCTAGATCCCTCTGCTCCACACCACTCCCCAGAGGCCGACCATTCACAGTGTAGGTCCTGCCCATGTTAGACTTCCCAAAATGCAACACCTCACATTTCTCTGTATTAAATTCCATCAATCATTCCTCAGTCCACCTGGCCAATCGATCAAGATCCTGCTGCAATTTTTCACAACCATCTTCACTACCTGCAAAACCACTCACTTTTGTATCACCAGCAAACTTGATAATTTTGCCATGTGTGTTCTCATCCAAATTATTGATATAGAAGACAAACAGTAACGGGCCTAGCACCGAACCCTTAGGCACACCACTAGTCACAGGCCTCTAGTCCGAGAAGCAACCTTCCAGAAATCACCCTCTGCTTCCTTCCACTAAGCCAATTTTCCATCCATTCAGCTCTCTCTCCTTTGATCCCATGCAATCTAACATTCCAGAATAGCCTAGCATGTGGAACCTTGTCAAATGCTTTACTGAAGACCATATATACATCTACAGCTCTGCCCTCATCGACCTTTTGGGTCACGTCTTAAAAAAACTCAATCATATTTGTGGGACAATACCTCCCACGTACAAAAACATGCTGACTATCCGTAACCAGGGTATGAAGAAGGGTCTCGACCCGAAACATCGCCTATTTCCTTCGCTCCATAGATGTTGCCTCACCCTCTGAGTTTCTCCAGCATTTTTGTCTACCTTCGATTTTACAGCATCTGCAGTTTCTTCTTAAATGTCCCTAATCAGCCGTTGTCCGTCTAAATGCCTGTATATCCTATCCATCAGAATACTCTCTAGTAACTTTCGAACTACAGATGTTTTGAGCTCACTGGCCTATAGCATTTTCCCTGCAGCCTTTCTTGAATAAACATTTGTCACCCTCCAGTCTTCCGGCACCTGTATTTAAAGGCGACTCATAAATTTCAACCAGGGCTCCCGCAATTTCCTCTCTAGTTTCCCTTAATGTCCTCAGATATATCTGATCAAGCCCAGGAGATTTGTCTACCTTCATACATATTAGTACATTCAGCACCTCTTCCAACGTAACACTGACTGGTCTCAGGACACTTCCATTAAATGCTCCAAGTTCCTCTGTTCTTTGGGTAAATACAGAGGTAAAATACTCATTTAATACCTTGCCCATCTCCTGTGGCTCCACACAGAGGTGACCGCTTTGATTCCCGAGGGGTTCCACTCTCTCTCTAGTTACCCTTTTCCCCCTTTTAAGGCAGGAACGGGGTACTGATTGGGGATGATCAGCCATGATCACATTGAATGGTGGTGCAGGCTCGAAGGGCTGAATGGCGTACTCCTGCACCTATTATCTTTGTCTTGGGATTGTCCTTAATGCTATCTGCCAGAGCTATATCCTGGCCCCTTTTTGCCCTTCTGATTTCCTTTTTTAGTTTACTTCTCAGTTCCTGAAACTCCTCAAGGGATGCATTTGATCCCAGCTGCCTATAGCTGTCCATGCGTCCTTCTTATTCTTGACCAATGCCTCAATTTCCCTCGTTAGCCAAGCTTCCTTATGTTTGCCTGCCTTGCCCTTCACTCTAATAAATAATCACTGCACCTTTGCAGAATTATTTTCCTATTATAACTTGATATTAATGCTTGCCCTACGCATTGTATGCTATACTAATAAGTAAGGGTGTGAGGAGAATATTTCTTAATTGAAAAAGCATCATCAGGTGTAACTTTACCTGCAAGGTTGGTGTGAGCATGACTGTTGTAAATGGCGTTTCAAACATCATTGAAATGCAAGAGCAGATGGTCACTGCGATCATTACCCAGTCCAGATAGGTGACCAGTCCAAGAAGATCACTAGCAGACAGCATAAGGAAACAGTTACATTGTGAAGGACACACATCAACTAGTGGAGAGCACTAATCGTGGCTACTTATAAAGGGGCAGTTAAGAAGTTCCCAGAAAGAGCAATGAGGACAGATTAGTTTTAGTTTTAAAAACACAGTGTGTAAACAGGCCCTTCGGCCCACCGTGTCTGCGCTGACCAGCAATCACCCGTACACTAGTTCTATCACACTCACATTTCTCTGTATTAATTTCCATCAACCATTCCTCAGCCCACCTGGCCAATACACACTATGGACGATTTACAGAAGCCAATTAACCCACAAACCAGCACATCTTTGGAGTGCGGGAGGAAACCGAAGCACCTGGAGAAACCCACGCTGTCGCAAAGAGAACGTACAAACTCCGTAGAGAGAGCACCATCGTCAGGATTGAATCCGGGTCTCTGGCGCTGTAAAGCAGCAAATGTGCCACTGTGCCGCCCAATAGGGAATTGTTGATACTTGAAAAGGAGATGTTAGCACAGACTGGGACTAATTGGTGAGCATTTTCAAAGAGCTGGCACCACTGTGATGTGTCAAATAGTTTGTTATGTGCTGTGAGTTTCTGTGAACGGAAAAGGTTAGTAGCTTCCAATTCCGGGCATTAACATCTCATATGATTTGTTCTGAGCACAGCACGTAGATACAATCATGAAGAAAGTACTCCAGCACCCCAACTTTCTTAGAAGTTGAAGGAGATTCGAAATGTCACTGAATACTAACAAACTTCTACAACTGCACAGTAGGTTGTATCCTGACTGGTTACATCACAGCCTTTTACGGCAATTCCAACAGGCAGAGAATGCAAGAGGTTGCAGAGAGGGCTGGTCAGAGCACATTGAAATTTACTAAGACAACTTACTTGGATAATTTCAACTGTAAGGAATACAGATGTCGCTTCAGGTCAAAGATCAGAGCCATTGCTGCAGGTAACAGGGTCATAAGATCTATTGGTCACTTTTCTTATCAGATGCAATTAAAGAAGGCAGCATCTATCATTAAGGATCCTCACCAACTGGGTCATGCCCTCTCGTCGATGCTATCATGGGGCAGGCAGCCTTAAGTCTCACACTCTTAGTTTCAGGAACAACTACTTTCCCACAACCATCAGGGTCTTGAACCAACCTGCAAATCTCTAGGCCAACCTCAGAAGTGGAACAACCAACCATCACTTGCACTGACATGGACTTGTTTCTAAATGTGCTTTTGCACTAATGTCGTGTTTCTGCACTAATGTTCTTGTTTTGCACAGTATTTTTCTTTTCACTGTCTTGTATAATTTATATTCTGTCTGCTGCCTGTGTACCTATGATGCTACTGGCATTTAAGAAGCTTTTGGATAGGGAAATGGATATGCAGGGAATGGAGGGATATGGATTATATGCAGGCAGAACAGAGTAGGTCATAGTATCGTGTTCAGCACAGCCATTGTGGGGCGAAGGGCCTGTTCTTGTTCCGTGCGGTTGTATGTTCTAGGCAAGCTGTTCATTATACCTGTACCTCACTGCACTGGTGCCTCATCCCACTTGTGCATATTGCAATAAATTCTACTTGAATGCACTTATTGTCTATTATAAACTTTTTCTGTAGGGCAAATAGTGATTGGAGTTTCGCTATTTAATAAGCTGGTACATCAGTATGTAAAAGGTGTAAGAAAATGATTGGAACATAGAACTCTGAAAAGAACAGCCTAGTCATCGCGGGCCGAATTATACTGAATTATACCTAGAAGTTACAGAATTCAGTGCTGTGGAAAGAATGCAGTTGGTGAGACACAAAACACACAGAACGTTTATTAATTTAAGACAAATTACTATGAAAATTTCACCTTACAGGAATGCAGTTGGTGGTTCAGGTCAGCGATCAGAGCAGTTATTATAGATAAAATGGTAATAAGATCTAATGGTCACTCTTCTTACTAGACGTAATAAAAAATAAGATAATGCGCACAGTATTGGAAGGCCAGAAAACCGTACTTACTACAGCTGATGGTATTTGGTGTTCTTAACTGCTCCTGTAATTGGATCGATTTTTGATCTAAAAAGATAAAACTCTGGTTGTGAGGCACACTATAAACAGACAGCGGCACCAGTGCTAACATCCCAGTGAGCTCTGGGCCGATGCGCTAAGGCCATGAGAAAATCTTCAATTACAAGATAACCATATAACAATTACAGCACGGAAACAGGCCATCTCAGCCCTTCAAGTCCATGCCGAACAACTTTTTTCCCTTAGTCCCACCTGCCTGCACTCATACCATAACCCTCCATACCCTTCTCATCCATATGCCTATCCAATTTATTTTTAAATGATACCAACGAACCTGCCGCCACCACTTCCACTGGAAGCTCATTCCACACCGCTACCACTCTCTGAGTAAAGAAGTTCCCCCTCATATTACCCCTAAACCTCTGTCCCTTAATTCTAAAGTCATGTCCTCTTGTTTGAATCTTCCCTATTCTCATAGGGAAAAGCTTGTCCACATCAACTCTGTCTATCCCTCTCGTCATTTTAAAGACCTCTATCAAGTCCCCCCTTAACCTTCTGCGCTCCAGAGAATAAAGACCTAACTTTTTCATCCTATCTCTGTAACTTAGCTGTTGAAACCCAGGCAACATTCTAGTAAATCTCCTCTGTACCCTCTCTATTTTGTTGACATCCTTCCTATAATTGGGCGACCAAAATTGTACACCATACTGCAGATTTGGTCTCACCAATGCCTTGCACAATTTTAACATTACATCATATGAAATATGAAAGAGATCATATGATAAGATCATATGAAAGAGAAAAGGTGAGGAGAGAGAGTAGCTGGAGAGGAGAGGGGATTGGGGTCAAATGAAATGAGAGAGGGTGGAGGAGAGAGGAGAGGAGAATACTGGGTGGATTAGGGAGAGAGGAGGCCGAGGGGGTAGATTGGATAAGGGGAATTGGGGGAAGGGGAGAGATGGGTGGGGAAGTGAATAGAGGGATGCAAGAGAGTGAGAGGAAGGCAAGAGGAGGGGAGAGGACAACAGAAGGGGGCAAAAGGAGGGCGAGACAAGAGTAAAAGGTCAGAGTGTGGTGGGTGAGGGGATAGAGAACGACTTACGCATTGAATCGTGCCCTCACCACCACACGGCAGAATGTTCTAAACCGGTGCTCTCGACCAACTATAAAGAGAGGTTTGTCAAAATAAGGATGATTCTCACGTAATTCTTCTTCTTGGACCTTGCTGAAAAGAAAAAAAAAACATTTTTCATTCAGTGAAATGTAAGGAGACTTTGAAAACATTCACAGCGAAATCCAAAGTTACCGTTTCATTTCAGCTTGTTGTTTTTTCTCTTGTATCATCTTTATTTCACTGTCTTCTCGCTGAGCATTCCGGTAACGAACTGTGCTGGAATGCTACATGGGGAAAGAAAGAGAGAGACTTTAAAGGGCATGTCCCACTTAGGCGACTTTTTAGGCGAGTGCAGGAGACTCTGCGCTCGCCTCATGATCAGCACATGTTCGCTGGTGGTCTCTGGTGAGTCTCCTTCATGGTCGAGAGGAGTTCCGTATTCTGGGAACAAGTCGCGGCCTCGGTATGGTCGCAGCAAATTTTTCAACACGTTGAACATTTTTCTGTGACCAAAAATGGGTCACCGTGGAGAAAATCGATACTTTTGTAGTAGTAGGTGCAGTTGTAGTGGGGTCGCCATGTAGTTGTAAGTAGTCGAGGTAGCCGTAGGTAGTTTATTAATCTCCTTTGCTGACCGGGCATTTTCATTGGCTCATTGGGAAAAAAAAACGTAAGCACGAGTTTTCAGAACCAAGGAAAACTGACCAGTAATGTTAAATGCCTGCCGAACTTCACAGCTGTGTATCGCTGGCTTATTAAAAGTTGTCTGGCTTCTTAAAAGTGTCTCCACTCCTTCTCCCCCCCCCCCTCCCTCCGCTCTTTTAAAGGACTTACCGTACACTGTGCTAGCCGCCTTTAACCTTCCTGTTCATCGCGGTGTGTATCACCTTGGCTTTGCACCGTGTGAATTTCAGACAGCGCTCCCCCGCTTTCCATGGCCCCCGTCTTTGCGATGTGTGTGTGTGTGCGTGTGCTGCTCGTCGTCATTCCAGTTCGCGGTTTTTCAGGCGAGTGCAGCGAGCTTGAAGGTCACAGGCAGTCCGCTGAAAAGTCGCCTATGTGGGACAGGCCCGTAAACATATTCTGAGAAGGTGTGAAAAACCCAACAATTGAAGTCTGAAGTTTAGTTTATTGTACCGAGGTACAGTGAAAAGTGTTTTGTTGCGTGTTAACCAGTCAGCGGAAAAACAATATATGATTACAATTGCACCATCCACAGTGTAGATACACGATAAAGGGAATAACATTCAGTGCATGATAAAGTCCAATTAAAGGTAGTCTGAGGGTCTCCAATGTGGTAGATAGTAGCTCAAGACCACCCTCTAAGTTAATTAATAAACCAGTAACAAAAGCACACCCAAGATGTCAGGAGTCAGGGGATATGGGGAGAAGGCAGGAGAATGGTGCTGAGAGGGAAAAATAGATCGGCCATGAATGAATGGCGGAGTAGACTTGATGTGCCTAATTCTGCTCCTATAATTTATGAACTTTTCAATCAATGGCCCCAATGCTTGTATAGTGGTGCACATCTTTCCACTATTTGCAGTATGACGAGATATGCTTTCCGTGGTTAAAGTTTAAAACGTGCTTTGGGCTGATGCAGTGCAAGGTGGTAACAGAGAGAAAACAGGGTATCCTTCAGCTTCTGAGGTGCAATGTAGACTCAAGAGACTGCAGATGCTGGCATCTGAGCAGCCGAGATGCAAGAACTGCAAAATTAGCAAAGAGCAGTGCTGAGAGAGGAATTGCGGATGAATGTGGATGGAAAAATACGGCAGAAATTGAGAGAGAGATAGAGACTGAAAGAAAAGGTTTTAAGAAAATTAATGTGAAATTAAATCAAATAAATATCCAGCCATAATTAGACAACTGAAGGAATGAGGTTTTGAATGGTTGAAGTTAATTTTCAAAGTCGTCTAGAGCATTGGCCAATAATTAATGCTTACCACAGTGTTAAGATATTAGGGATATAATTAAGTAATGAAGGAGAGCTCTGAAACAGACAGGCCATAATGTTTACGTTTAATTCAGTCTTTGTCTACAGGACAAGTCCAGGAACCTCACTGTATTTATTACTTTGAATGATGGAGAGAAGAAGCAGGCATCAAGTTATTGTTCACAAAATGTAGAAACAAAGAACTGCAGTTGCAGTTATACTAAAAATAGACACAATGTGTTGGCGTAACTCAGCTGGTCAGTAACCTTGGTTTTGCTTGGGTAGCTTGCAACCCCATGGTAGAAACATTGAAATCCCTAGTTTTAAGTAACCCTACCCCCCTCCCCTTTCCTCCTACCTAGTCGTTCCACTGTTCCCCACATTGTTTCTCTTGAGATCACACCTTCCTTAGCCTACTAGGCAATGCCCTGCCAGAGATTATTTGTGGCTGGCCCTGGTCTTTTCTCATCTTCAGCTCTTCGCCTCGCAACCCCTTACTTTCAGTCTGAAGAATGCACCCGACCTGAAACGTCACTCATTCTTTTTTTCGAGCAATGCTGCTTTACCCACTGAGTTACTCCTGCACTTTGTGTCTATTCAAGGTCTTGTTCACGATGCCCACGATGCTGGTTTGCACTGACCGCCTCCTGTATAGTACACTCAGGCTCAGTATTTCTCTGCCAGTATTTTCCCAGTATTTACTTCTGTTCAGTTCAGTTTAGTGTCACGTGTACCCAGGTACAGTGAAAAGCAGTTGTGGCGTGCTAACCAGTCTGGTCTACCTGCTGTCTCACTGACTCACTCTAACAATAGCAAGGGACAAGTGCTGTCTACGCTCTGTGGATTGAGTTAGTTCATGTTCACCCACATCTTGTGACAGCGTTTCCAGTGATTTGCCTCTGCTGATTCTTTGAGAGCTCGACCCATGACGGAGGGACCTAGAAAAAAAGGGAAAAATGCTCAAAAAACTGGGTTCAAACATCTTCCATCATCCATATAAGGCCAGAGGTAACAAACACAGAAATTATGATTAATCACAATTTTTAACATTTAACTGCAGCTTCCTGACATTGTGGGAACTGTTACAGCGCTGCACAGTCCAACAAATGCTTTAAACTAATTATTTTAAAGAAGGAAACAGGGAATAAGCTCCGGTGTCAAGGGCTAGGAAGTGTCAGCGTTGTCATTGTAGGGGGGAATTTTGTGCTATAGCCGTACCCTGTATCTGCCTTTACTCAGATAGGCACAGACACAAAATAAAACAGCTTTGTAGATCAGTGATCAACCCAAAATGTTTAACGATGCGCACTGATAAGGCGTTGAAATAACCAACTTGTTCAACAGACTCACCCACTGATCTACAAAGCTGTTTAATTTTGTGTCTGTGCCTATCTGAGTAAAGGCAGATGCAGGGTATGGCTATAGCACAAAATTCCCCCCTACAATGACAACGCTGACACTTCCTATCCTGGCCCTTGCAGTGTACAGTTCGTCAATGGAGGGAAGGTTGCATCCAATAACCTTCTCAGCTGATCGGACGATTCGCTGCAGCCTCCGGGTGTCGTACTTGGTGGCTGAGCCAAACCAGACCATGATGGAGAAGGTGAGAACAGACTCTACGATGGCCGTGTAGAATTGGACCATTATTGCCTGTGGCAGATTGTGCTTCCTCAGCTGCTGCAGGAAGTACATCCTCTGTTGTGCCTTTTATTATTCTTTCTGGTCATCACAGCTCAGCAGGTGCAGAGGGTGAACTTCAGATTTTGTGCCGACATTTTTTAAGCATCACCTTGTGTACACCTTCTAGGAAATTATACTGATTGTAAGGCCTTTTGGCCCCTCTGTTCTATACTGGGATTCCTACTTCACAACATTCTTTCACCCATGCCATCTTCCCCCAACATCATCTCTCCCTTGTATATTTACCCAGCTTCACCCGAAAACCCATCCCTGCTTTTCCCGGAGGACATGCATTTCACGTTCCCCCTACTGACTTTCTCCTGAATTCCAGACTTAGATTGTGAGTGAAGCTGAGGATACCAAGCTTACTGTGCCGACCAGTAACCCAAGCAGGTTTAAAACTTCCATTAATAAACATGACAAACAATTTTTTAGGATTTGCATTCCCTGGCAGGCAATTAACCATTGACCAAATATCAGTGAGACATGTCACTGAGGTGCATCTGATGCTTTGCAAGTGCAAGGTTTGGCTGTGCTATTACCTGCGTTCCTGACGGATGTGGTGCTGCACACTTAAAATAGATCGTTCCTTTGCAGGCTGTCCCTCGAAGGATCCTCCTAACAGACGCTGGCGAGTGCAGACGCTGCAGAAACGGGCAGAAATCAACAGGTAGTTTTACTTTGAATTAATCATCAATTAAACTTTTTATCTTGACACTGCTTTTTTCGTAGGTACAGTTATCCCAGGTGAAGTTTATAAAATCGTAACAGCGCACCCTTCTTCAAAAGCATTCACAATCAATAAACAATAGACAATAGGTGCAGGAGTAGGCCATTCGGCCCTTCGAGCCAGCACCGCCATTCAATGTGATCATGGCTGATCATCCCCAATCAGTACCCCGTTCCTGCCTTTTCCCCATATCCCCTAACTCCGCTATCTTTAAGAGCCCTATCCAGCTCTCTCTTGAAAGCATCCAGAGAACCGGCCTCCACCGCCCTCTGAGGCAGAGAATTCCACACACTCATAACTCTCTGTGAGAAAAAGTGTTTCCTCGTCTCCGCTCTAAATGGCTTAGTCTTAATCTTAAATTGTGGCCCCTGGTTCTGGACTCCCCCAACATCGGGAACATGTTTCCTGCCTCCAGCGTGTCTAAACCCTTAACAATCTTATATGTTTCAATAAGATCCCTTCTCATCCTTCTAAACTCCAGAGAATCCTCCAAGTTTCGAGACAAACCTGCTTGCATATCGCTGATTGCAAAGTCTGTCACGAACCAGTGTCGTTGGGCAGTATTCAAAAATAACCCACTCCTTGAAGCATTTAATCTGGGAAGTTTGTAGACTTAAAAGCCAATCAGCTTTAAAGAGTTTTTCAGTAAAGAAAGTTAATTTGCATTGGCAAATTGCAATGTACAAAACTACTTTCTTGATAGGTTTGGTCACAGCTCCCAGCTATATTGTTAACAATTTGCAGGGAACTCCTTCCTAAAAGAACCTTAACCATATAACCATATAACAATTACAGCACGGAAACAGGCCATCTCGGCCCTTCAAGTCCGTGCCGAACAACTTTTTTCCCTTAGTCCCACCTGCCTGCACTCATACCATAACCCTCCATACCCTTCTCATCCATATGCCTATCCAATTTATTTTTAAATGATACCAACGAACCTGCCGCCACCACTTCCACTGGAAGCTCATTCCACACCGCTACCACTCTCTGAGTAAAGATGTTCCCCCTCATGTTACCCCTAAACCTCTGTCCCTTAATTCTAAAGTCATGTCCTCTTGTTTGAATCTTCCCTATTCTCAAAGGGAAAAGCTTGTCCACATCAACTCTGTCTATCCCTCTCATCATTTTAAAGACCTCTATCAAGTCCCCCCTTAACCTTCTGCGCTCCAGAGAATAAAGACCTAACTTATTCAACCAATCTCTATAACTTAGCTGTTGAAACCCAGGCAACATTCTAGTAAATCTCCTCTGTACCCTCTCTATTTTGTTGACATCCTTCCTATAATTGGGCGACCAAAATTGTACACCATACTCCAGATTTGGTCTCACCAATGCCTTGTACAATTTTAACATTACATCCCAGCTTCTATACTCAATGCTCTGATTTATAAAGGCTAGCATACCAAAAGCTTTCTTTACCACCCTATCAACCTTATGTTCTAGAGGCCCCCCAAATGACTAGGAATGAGTGAAAACACAGCTAGGAGAGCTGGTTGGTAGGCCTGTTTGATCGGGAGACCTGATTTTGATAGGAATTCTTGTAAAACATGCCCAAAAGGTTGGGGAAACTCAAGGCGCCCTGAACACAGTGACCTCAGCAAAATCATAGCAAAAGGGAGCCGCAGACTGGTGATTGCTAGTTCCATTGTGTGAGGGATGACAGTACCGCCAAGTGCCAAGTAATTTCCAAAAGTAGGCACTGCAGTTCATAGTGAAATATTAATCTTCCTTATTCCTTATTCCAAATATATTGCTGTTGGAATGAAATCAGAACCGTGTTATTGATGTGCCTACCAGTAATGAATGGGCAAACTGTGTACTGATTTGATTCCTCATTGAATAACTGCAGTATTTTCAAGCTTCATGTGTTAAACCTCCCCAATGACTGCAGTGACAAATCTCACTTCACCTTTGTCCTTCCTGCGGTTGGGTACGCGACTGATTTTTGGCCACAACTGGTCAAAAACCTTACGCATTCTGGCTGAAAGCTCAACCAGACGAGTATCAAGAGGAGGCCTTTCAGCCCCTTCAGTCCAACCCACCATCCAACTGGAATACGAGAGAAATTGTGCTCACGTTTGGCCTGGGTTTCTTTGAAGGATGGCCTTTTCACAGATCTCCCCACCTACATAGAAGTTGGGGCTGAGATGTCAATCCTACCCAGGCTTCTGCACCACCCCTAGATTCAGCACCAACTCCACCAGTGAAAGGTAACTGTCCTGTGCAGAGGTATCACTGCACTCAGTGGAAAATAAGTGCAGGTCGGCAGTTAGCTTATTTTACTTTATCTTAATTAATTCTGATTGTTCCAAAAACAAGAAGGTATTTGGAATCAAATATATAATTTTAACATTTTTCCAATTGAGGTAAGACAATTTGAAGTATTTTTAAATAGGGGCCATATAACATGAAACAGTGCTTCAGTCCACCGTTTACGCCAACCATCGGAAGCACACAAACCTACAATGATCCTATTTTATCCTTCCCACATTCCTATCAATTCCCCCTACTTATGTTGTACTGATCATTCAAACACACAGAGGAACTGACAGTGGCAAATTAACCGAGAAACCCTGCATGTCTTTGGGATGGAGGAAGAAAGTAGAACACCCAAGGTCAGGATTGAACCGGGGTCACTGGAGATGTGAGGCAGCAGCTCTACCAGCCTCCCCAACATGCCTCCCATTGTCTCTGATTGTTACCCTTTCTCCACCAAAGATGAACACTGAGAGGTGAACCCAAAATTATAACAATTTGTGAATGTCTTAATTTGCAGAAATTACAAAACATGGCTAAGTTACTCCTCAGCATAAAGAACCTTACCGGAAGATTTTATTCACCGCATTTTCCTTTTCAAGAAGGTTTCGCGCTTGGATGCTGGAAACAGATCTGCGCAACTGAAAGTGATCAATAATAGGAGAGGGAGGTTAAATCAGGAGACTGGACATTAGGAAGCCCACCCAGTCACAGAGAGAACATGAAAACTCCACAGACAGCACCCGGGGTCCTGGATCAGCGAGGCAGCAGCTCTACTGAAAGTGGCAAAAGAAGTAGTGGTATTAAAGAAGGCATATGGTATGCATGCCTTCTTAAGTTGGTGTATTGAGTATAAGAGTCAGGAAGTCATGATCCAGCGTTATAGAACTTGGTTAGCCTGCATTTGGAGTATTGCGTGCAGTTCTGGTTGCTCCATTATCCGAAAGGATATGGAGGCTTTGGAAGAGGTGCGGAGATGGTTGCAAGAATAATTCAAGGATTACGGGGCATTAACTATTTGGAGTGGTTGGACAGACTTGAATTGTTTTCGCTGGAATGCCGCAGGTTACGGTGAGACATGATAGAAGTATATAACATTATGGGAGGCATACATAGGGTGGACAAAACGTGTAGGAAGGAAGTGCAGATGCTGGTTCACACCACAGAAAAAGCTGAACTCAGCTGGTCAGGCAACATCTTTGGAGAATAGGAACAGGCGATGTTCCTTCTTAAGACTGAGAGTCAGGGGAAAGGGAAACAGTGATATAAAAAGTAAACTGAACAAATGAATGAAAGATATGCGAAAAGCAATAATGATTAAGGGAAGATGGAGCTCACAATGGTTCATTGTTGGCTATGGGGTAAATGATAATGAGCTGTACAGACAGTGAAACTCAACAGGACAGCAATGAATCTAGTACGACGGTATGAATGTTGATTTCTCTAACTTAAACTAATCCTTGCATCCCCTCTCTTTCCATCCATCCCCTCCCGAGTTGTCATTACTAGTTTCACTGTCAGGACCTTTATCTCATGAGGAAATATCAAATACTAGAGGACATAGCATTAAGGTGAGATGGAGAAACGGTTTAAGGAGATGTGCAGGGCAAGTTTTTATTTTACACAGATGGTGGTGAGTGCTTGGAACGTGCTACCGGGGGTGAGGATCGATGCAGAATGGATAATGGCATTGAAGCGACTTTGGGATAGGCATATGGATGTGCAGAGAATGGACGGATATGGATTATGTGTAGGGAGATAAGAGTCGGTCTTGGCATCATCACGGTCAGCACAGACATCGTCAGCCAAAGGTGGACACAAAATGCTGGAGTAACTCAGTGGGCTCGGCAGTATCTCCAGAGAAAATGGATAGCTGATGTTTCAGGTCGGGACCCTTCTTCAGACTGATCTGAAGGGTCTGTTCTTGTGCTGTACTGTTCTATGCACAATCTGCACCACTGTAGCACCCACTGCATTTTCAGAAGTGCTGAGTTGAGGTGAGCCATTAAAGTTACCTGTCAGCCTGCTTGTGGGATCAAGAAGATTTCACTGAATCTACTTTGAAAAGAAGCCGAGCAACCCCTGATGCACTGCTGAAGTATTTATCCCACAGGCAACAGAAACGGGTCGCCTGTTCCCTTAATGTACTACAGTTTGAGCAGTCTAGCTGCACGCAAATTAACTGTGGCCTTCCTGCACAGGGACGGTTCATTGGCTGTGAGGTGATTAAATAAGTTCTCAGGCTGTGAGAGGAGTTACGCCACTTTATCAAACTTACACATTTCCCAAGATACCAAATTTATATAAAAATCAATCACTGCAATATTGTCTTAAAACAAAGGTCAAATAATTTGCAATAAACGCTGCCTGCACTTTCTGGCCAATTTGTGCAGAATTCCACCTTGTTTTTTCAGAGGACGATCATTTCTAACTGTCTTACCTTTTGATCAATGTACTTGTTATCCTCAATATAGGACCTCTTGGAATGGTCACATGACGATGACCCTGATGGTAGTCGGCGGAGCAGACAGCTTGTGTCCTGTTGTTGACGATCAATAAACTGCTTCATAAAGCTTTCCCTGAACACGAAACACTGGTAAAAGGCGAGACCACCACGGTGCAATGTACCTGAACCACCACACAATTTACAACAAAGGATTATATGCATTAAAATAAATTGCTTTTTGCCATTTTACAGGCTAATATTTGGAAGTTTAGAAACAGCACGATGTTTCCAGGCAAATTACGTAATTCCATCAGCGCCAGAGGATGTGCAACTGCCGTTGAACAGGATCAGGTCTGCTCGTTCGAGAACTGGTTGGCAGACAGGAAGCAAAGAGTCAGAATTAACGGGGCCTTTTCTTAATGGAAGGCAAGTGACTAGTGGGGTTGCGGCAAGGCTCGGTGCTGGGACCCCAGTTATTTGCAATATATTAACGATTTTGACGAGGGAATTAAATGTGACATCTCCAAGTTTGCGGATGACACAAAGCCGGGTGGCAGTGTGGGCTGCGATGAGGATGCTACGAGGCTGTATGGTGACTTGGATAAGTTGGGTGAGTAGGCAGATGCATGGCAGATGCCGTATAATGTGGGTAAATGTGAGGTTATCCACTTTTGTGGCAAGAACCGGAAGGTAGATTATTATCTGAATGGGATCAGATTAGAAAAAGGGGAGGTGCAACGAGACCTGGGTGTGCTTGTGCATCAGTCACTGAAAGTAAGCATGCAGGTACAGCAGGCAGTGAAGAAAGCTAATGGCATGTTGGCCTTCATTGAGAGAGTATTTGAGTTTAGGGTCAAGGAGGTCCTACTGCGATTGGACAGGGCCCTGCTGAGACTGTACCTGGAGTATTGTGTGCAATTTTGGTCTCCTAATTTGAGGAAGGACATTATTTCTATTGAGGGAATGCAGCGTAGGTTCACCAGCTTAATTCCTGGGATGAAGGGACTGGCATATGATGAAAGAATGGGTCGACTGGGCTTGTATCCACTGGAATTTAGAAGGATTAGAGGGGATCTTAGAGAAACATATAAAATTCTTAAAGGATTGCAAACACTCGTTCATCAACACCAACCTGATTCTGGGAACTGAGAAGTCTGAGGGCAATTTGGATATTTTCACCATCTGTGGCCTGTTTGGAAACTTTTCAAAGATTCGGAGTCGAAGAGGGAGCTTCTCTTTGGTATCAGCGTTGGCTTCACTCTGCTTAATCTGAAATTAAAATATCACATTGATCAGTAATCATTAATAAACCTTAAGGTGTTCCTGATTAGAAATAGGATGGGGATAAAATGGACTCGGGGGGGTGGGGGGCGGGGGGTGGGGGAGGTAAACAGCTACAGAGAAAAATATTGGTGAAGAAGCTAGCTCTGAGAAGAGGTAGAGGGGTTTAGGGGAGTGGGAGTTCCAAACCTCGGGGCCCAGGCAGCAGAAGGCACAATGGCACAATGCCAGTACAACCCAGCCCATTCTCTCGCTCAGGTTTCAGTTGTAGACTCCCCACATGCTGTGGAAGGAACCCTCTCCTTCCCCCCCCCCCCACCCCCCGAGTCCATTTTAGAGAGGGGGGTGAGAGAGTGGGGTTGAGAGAGTGGGGGTGAGAGAGGGGGGGAGAGAGAGGGGGGGAGAGAGAGGGGGGGAGAGAGAGGGGGGGAGGAGAGGAGGGGGGGAAGAGAGGAGGGGGGAGTGGGCGGGTGGCACCGGGAAGCAGCAGCAGCGGGCGGCCGGGTGACATCACTCACAGCGCGTGGAACACAGCGTAATACCCATTGTGACATCATCACGTCATCAGCCAAAGCCGCTCGGTTTTATTTTCTAAGTTATTTCAGATTTTTGAACATTTTGATTAATAACTCGAGAAATAATGCATTATATTTTCAGATAAGGCGATTTTTGACTTCACGGCATAAATCTCTATCGGAATATGTAAAAATGTCACTGTTAGCACGTTGTTTTTTCGAGAAGATCTGATCACACACAAACAAATAAATAAATTCACACACATCCAAGATCAGAGTTTTATCGTTATAATAACTAGACTGAGTGGGATGCAATATTCCACCTCTCCACCAATTCCAATATTGCTGGCCAGTGGGGGGGGTTTCTCGAGCGCTAGTATGTGAGTTGTGGGTCAAAGAGACTGGTTTCCAGAGGGCTAGTATGGACATTGTGGGCCGAATGGATTCTTGGGCTGGCAGCTCAGTCACTCTGGCCAAGCAGCTCAGTCGCTCTGGCCAGGCAGCATTTTAGAACCAATAGACACTTTTTGCAAGCATTTTAGAACCAATAGACACACTTTTTGCAAGCATTTTAGAACCAATAGAGACACTCTTTCTGCAAGCATTTTACAAAAATAGAGACACTATTTCTGCAAGCATTTTAGAACCAATAGAGACACTCTTTCTGCAAGTATTTCAGAACCAATAGACTCTTTCTGCAACCATTTTAGAACCAGTAGAGACACTTTTTGCAACCATTTTAGAACCAATAGAGACGTTTTGCAAGCATTTTAGAACCAATAGAGACATTTTGCAAACATTTTAGTACCAATAGACACTTTTTCCAAGCATTTTAGAACCACATTAAGGGCAGTCACAGTTGAGTAGACATGTGTTCAGTGCTATTCAGAGCTCAGAGAGACATGACCCTCTGGCTTCCTCCATCTTGAGGCATTAGAGACTGAGGCACACTACTTCCTGGTTTTATAGTCCCTCCCCCTCCCTCCAGCAGGGGCAGCAGAGAGAATGGGGAATATTTAAAAAACAGTAATATTTCTCTGATTTTTCATCGATGGGAAAAATCCTCTGGTCCTGGAAGGCGGAGGAGGGCTCTGAGCGAGGTGGCCAAAAATGACGGCCATAGGTGGCGGCGTTCTCTCGGAAATCACAGCACAGCGAGCCAAAAGCAGTCAAGATCAGACTTTTAGTAATATAGAAATAGATATAAATATATATAGTTGTTTATTATGGTTTATATATACACACACATATATATTTAAACAAACACACCGTCACACTGGTGTCAAGGGAAAATTTGAGGTCAAATGAACATTTCCCTGTTATGATAACATTGCCGACTTTGCTCCAATTTTCAAGGACTAATTACAAACCAATTAAGTAAATTCATCCATCAGGTTGTTAGAAAAAGCTGCAAATCGTCCCAATGAGCAACTAATACAACCCTGAAACATTATTAAAATGAAAAATTTGAAAGCTTCTTCAATCACCATTAAACTGAGCACTCATACTTTACTCCTTTGACACTGATTGTGAGAATGGCTGGTTGGTCGATCTTTGTCAATTGTCAATCAGCGGGTTCTGGATTTGAGCCTCGCTCCAGGGACGAGCATAATGATGCAGCTTTGCACAGGAAGGTACCCTTTTGGTCTCACTGACCTACCAAGGTGACGAGCAGTTACTCCACCAGTTTCCTCCCACATCCCAAAGATGTGGGTTAAACGGCTAAGGTAAACCACCTCTTATTGCGGTTAAGTGTTAAATGTGTCAAACAAGAGCAGTTAATAGGCATGTGTGGCAGGATGTGGTGTTCAGGGCTAGACAGAGACAGATGAATGGGACATGGGATTGCTCTGCTGTGAGCTGCCAAGAACCTAATGAGCAGAATAGCCTGAATCTCTGCAACCCTCTCACGTCTCTGTATGCTTCCATTACTACCCTAGATCAACCCTGTTTCTGTGGTTTTACACTGGTAGACTTCCATTGACTCCATCTACACTTCATGCTGCCTTGGCAAAGCCATCAGCATAATCAAGGGCCAGTTTCACCCAGGTCACTCCCTCTTCTCTCCTCTCCCATCAGGCAAGCGGCACAGTGTGAACTGTGAAGACGCATTCACAGACAGTTTATTTCCAGCTGTTATCAGGTAATTGAACCATCCTATCACCAGCTAGAGAGCACTCCTGACCTCTAATCTACTTTATTGGAGACCTTCGTACTATTTTTAATCAGACTTTATTTTGCACTAAACATTATACCCTGTATTTGTACACTGTGGACGGCTCGACTGTAATCATGTACAGTCTTTTCGCTGATTGGATAGCACGCGACAAAAAGCTTTTCACTGTACCTCAGTACACATGACAATAACAAGCTAAACTAGACCAAACCAGGATCCACGCTCTGGGATTCACTTCAAACCTTGCACCTCCTATCTTTAAAGACATTCCTCAAAATCTACCCCATTTTCCAAGGGAAAATGGCCTACTTGGAATTATCAAGTGGCTGAAGAGAAGCAAATTTGTTGGAGAAGCAATCACACTTCATGCTGTCAATGCCTCCCATGTACTGCTGATAGGAACGTTTAGATTCTTCAACCGATGGCCACTAGAGTCGACAGCGTTGCTGGGTGCAAATTGGCCGCCCTGGTTCGTTCCAACAACCCTGGCTTCCAGCCATGTTTACAATGAATGAGAGCCCCTTTGTTACAACTTAAAGCGCTACAGAAAAGCAAGGCAGCATTTCTTTCACCATCAGGTGTTTATCACTTCTTCACCAAATGAGAATGTATCCGGCTGTGTAGATTGCAGTGAGATTAATTTGAGGCAGAGGATTACAGGGTATCATTTGTGATTAATGAGTCATGTTGTCTGCACAGGCTCTGCACTTCCTGCTGTGTGTACATCATCATTCGCTGCGGAGTTCCCCATGGAGAGCAACGGGGGGGGGGGGGGGAACTGAGGGGGGGGGGGAGGAGTGACAGAAGGAGGGAGTGATGGGGAGAGGGAGGGGAGGGAGAAAGGGAGGGGATGGAGAAAGGGAGGGGGAGTGAGTGAGTGAGAGGGGAGTGAGAGGGGAGTGAGAGGAGGAGTGGAAGGGCAGGAAGAGGGTGAGGTTTTGGGAGGGAAAGGGAGAGATGGGAGTGAGAGAGTGTGGGTAGGAGAGGGAAAGGGAAGAGGATGGGGTGAGGGGGGTAGAGGAGGGAGAGAGAGGAAGGGTAGGGAAGAGAGAGGGAGAGAGAGAGAGAGAGAGAGAGAAAGGGAGGGAAGCGGAGACGGGGAGGGTGAAGAGGGAGAGAGGGGCAGGAGGGAAAGGGAGAAAAACAACAGAGACAGAGATTTTCCTTTCTAGAACCTCACATTCCTTTTAGGTTGATTCAAAGCCCATAATAGCTAGGAAATGAAATAGAAAATGCTGGAACCACTCAGTGGGATTTGGATTGGGGAGAGTGCGGTTCTTCTGACGTGTGCTCTCCACTGTGAAGCAAGAAAGGTGTCAGCTGATTTGTGCACCAGTACGTTACACAACTAGGACGGCAACCCATTATCCTCTCTCCTTTATCAGGGCATTGCTCCTTCAGTACAGCTCTGGAGAGTCACTGGAGTGGGGTTAGAAACCCGAGAGCGAGCAGGTTCGCACTGAGCCAGCGAAGTCACCCATGACTGGAAAGAGTTATGGGTGACAACAGTGGGCAAGGGAGAGAAGGTGGGCGGTGGAGCAGTGAGTGACACTCTGCCCAGCTGAGAGGCGACGGGTGTGAGAGAGGAAGACGGTTGTGGGAGAGGAAGGGGCCCTGGACACGAAGACCAACATAAAGAAAACGCTCTGACACTCTCGACAACGCCAATGACTAACTGCAGCAGGGATACTGCACCAATATCCACAATAGAATAGGATGTTTTTAGTAGGAAGGAACTGCAGATGCTGGTTTACACCAAAGATAGACACAAAATGCTGGAGTTACTCAGCAGGACTGGCAGCATCTCTGGATAGAAGGAATGAATGACGTTTCGGGTCGAGACCCTTCTTCAGACTCGCATCTCGACCCGAAACGTCTCTCATTCCTTCTATCCAGAGATGCTACCTGTCCGGCTGAGTTACTCCAGCATTTTGTGAATGCCTAGGATGTTATTATCATTATAACATAGGAACATTATCAGCTGGGAAGCAGTTGTCTTATTGTTTATCAACAGTATAGGACGAGTACAGAGCAGCACCTAAGTTGTACAGTGGGTCAGTAATGGTGTTTGGGAGGAAATTGAAGGAATGCAGTCCATATTTCTGGAACTCCAACGATCCTTCATATTCAGAAACATCTCCCCAGCCCATTGAACCTTTAGTTAATTCAAAGACATTGAATCGCTAAGGCTTACAAGATTGCGGACCAAGTGTTGGAAAATGGGAATAAAATTGATGTTTACTTAATGGTTGGCATGAACATGGTAGATAAAAGAGTCTGTTTCTGTATTAAATGACTCTATGACATCTACCAAGTCACATCTCCTCTTTCTCCTTTCCAGAGTGAAAAGCTAAAGTGGCATGTGGAAGTAAAAATGTAGTTCAATTATTTTTCAGAAAGGGTCTAAGAACCATTAGTTTTAAAGATACAGTGCGGAAGCGGGCCCTTTGGCCCACCGAGTCCGCGCCGACCAGCCATTACCCTGAACACGAACACTATCTTACACACTAGGGACAATTTACAAAAGCCAATTAACCTACAAACCAGTACGTCTTTGGAGTGTGGGAGGAAACTGGAGCACCCGGAGAAAACCCACGCTGTCACAGAGAGAAGGTACAAACTCCATACAGACAGCACCCATAGTCAGGATTGAACCTGGATGAGGCAGCAACTCTACCGCTGTGTTACCGTGCCTGGCAACCTGCATGTAACTGTCAGGTATGCTGTGCGAGAGAACTGGGCTGTGGAAGGGTAGCAGAGGGGGTGGATTTATGCCAATTGTGCATCACAGATTTGGCAGGTGAGGGCAGTTTTACGACACGCTCGTCAGGAACACTCATCCAGAGGGCGCCACCTTGCACGGGCAAAGGGTTAACATTTGCTCATGTTTCACAGGCATTGCCTCTTTAAACATAAGCAACGCACAAGGATTTGCATAATTCTGCACACACAGATGCCGCTGCACACTTAAAAAAAATCAAATACCAGAATAGAACCTCATTAAACTGTTCAGAGAATGTATCCCTCGTTTGACATCAAGTACTTTTGTGATTGACACATACCTCCCTGCTTCCCGCTTCGAAAGCAAGTAAGCAATTTAAAACACTACTCAAAGCTGCCTCAGTAATACATTATTATACGACTAATACGTTTAAAACGCTATCCCGCAGTCTATCAGAGGTACAGAATGCACAGTACAGGATCAGGCCATTCGGCCCTTCTGCTCTGTGTTTCACACACATGCGCAGTTCTTGCAGGCTTCTTATTGAGGCTCGTTTTCAACACAATTTGCTGCCTCTGCCTTCTCTCAGGGTTGAGGTATTTCCCTTCAATAGTCCATTACGATGTTCTGCACGCATTCCGTATTGTATCTTATAATAGACAATAGGGGCAGCAGTAGGCCATTCGGCCCTTCCAGCCAGCACCACCATTCGATGTAACCATGGCTGATGATCACGATGCGGAGGTATCACCTCCAGCTTACAAATAATTTACTGAACTTCTTTGAAGAAATGACGTGCTCTGGATAGGGTGGATGGACTCAACTTGGATCTCCATCAGGCATTTGACAATTTACCCTGTCAAAGATTAGAGTTGAAAATAAAGCGTTTATGCTGTAGTGTTTTGGCACCGATGAAAGATTGGCTGGCCAACAGGAAAGGGAACTGAATACAAAGGTAAGGAGGTTGTGTTCAGCTGCAGAGGAGGTTGATAATGCCACGCCCAGGCTCCTTATTAATGGAAGAAAGTTACTGAATTCAGTGAAAGATTACTAGATTAATACCTGGAACAGGCAAATTATGTTATGAAGAAAGGTTGGCAGGTTACGCTTTTATCTACTGAAGGATAAGGGGTGACTCAATTGAAACGTATAAGATCTTGAGGGGGGTGGAAGATTGCAACCTTCACGTTGTCCGCCCTGTTTCGACTAATGCAATCAACTCGACGTGCACAAACGGAAGATCAAATAGAACAAGTTGTCCAACAACTTTAGGCTGTGCACGCCACACGAAAGAAGAAGAAGATCTTGAGGGATCTTGACAGGGTAGATGTTGCCTCTTGAGGGAGAATATAGAACTGGGGCATCACTGTTTCAAATAAGAACTCATCCATTAACTGCCAAGTTTATATTTCAATATATAGTTAAATACAGAGATGGGGTGAATTGTTTCTCTCAGAGGGTTACGAGTCCCAGAAACTCTCTTGAAAGAGGGGTGGAAGCAGTGTCTTTGAATGTTTTAAAGTACAATCAGGTTCTGGGTAAAGAAAGGGGGTCAAAGAAAGCTGGACCCCCGGTTATCTACTGAAGGAACCGGGGATCTTATCTGCGTCCTCGGCTGCGGGAGAGGGCCTCGGGTTGAAGATGACCGAGCAAGGAAAAGGACGACTGGATGGAGGCGGCCGCTGCAATGGGCCTTTATGACCAACTGCAGTTGGGACTGTGAATGCTGGTAAAACCTGGAGATTCTTGCATTTGACTTAGCGGGCTGTTTCTATGTATTATGTACTTATTGTATGCAAAGATCTTAAGGCCCTGTCCCACTTTCCCGAGTTACTCACGAATTCTCCCGAGTTTTCCCCTCGAATCAAACTTGGAGAATTACGGTAATGGCCGTATTTTTTTAATACTCGTGGACATTTTTCAACATGTTGAAAAGACGTCCCGACTTACCTGATGCCTCGAGTACCTACGGCTGGCATTACAAGCCGCTACAAAATATCTACGGACTCCAACGGACTCGCTACGGACATTCTCCGAGTTTGAATCTAGGGGAAACCTCGGGAGAATTTGTGAGTAACTCGGGAAAGTGGGACAGGGGCTTGAGTGATCTGCATGCAGAAACAAAAATGTCACTGTACCTTGGTATACGTGATAATAAAAAAAACATTGAACCTTTGAAAGATTACTGTAGCTTAACAGAAAAGTGGAGTTAAGGATCTGAACAGATCAGCCGCAATGTTATTAAATTGTGAGAATTTTAAGAATAAGGAGTAAGCCATTTAGAACGGAGACGAGGAAACACTTTTTCTCACAGAGAGTGGTGAGTCTGTCGAATTCTCTGCCTCAGAGGGCGGTGGAGGCAGGTTCTCTGGATGCTTTCAAGAGAGAGCTAGATAGGGCTCATAAAAATAGCAGAGTCAGGGGATATGGGGAGAAGGCAGGAATGGGGTACTGATTGGGGATGATCAGCCATGATCACATTGAATGGCGGTGCTGGTTCGAAGGGCTAAATGGCCTACACCTAATGTCTATTGTCGATATAGTAAGTGCGTCAACCTCTTCCAGATCTGCATGTATGGATGTTTATCACCTAGAACATTAACTGAAGTGGCTTGAAAGTATGAAAACTGATTTGACCTCCTGCTTATGAAACTATGCATGCACTCACTGGGCAGCTGTGGCTGCTGGCTTGGTGATGATTGAGTTAATTGGTGCCTACACCACAAAGACAGCATGGTGGTGCAGCGGTAGAGATGCTGCCTTACACTACCAAAGATCCGGGTTCGATTCTGACTGTAGTGGCCATTTGGCCTATTTTGCATGTCATTGAAGATGGCATGTGCCTTTAAATTTTAGACTGCCCGTTATATTGGAATTTATGACGTGTTTCTGGGCTTGTTTGGAGCTATATGCTTGCACAGAAGTTTAATTTTTAGTGTAGTTTGGAGCGAGCCAGGGAGAAGGTTAACCCTTCGACCGTGCCAGTTCCAAAGGAGATCATGCAGATCATGCGAGATCATGCAAGATCATGTGAGTTTTAAAGGAGATCATGCCAGTGTTACGGAGACACGAGGAGTTTTCTAATGTTTAAAGTAATACGCTGGAGTTCGATGAAGATTGCAGTAACGTCGGAAGAAGTTTGGATGTATTTTACTGTTTTCTATCAACAATAAAGCATTTATTAATCCAAGGACCATGTTTTTGAAGACTTATTTGTGAAGAAGCTCGGCAGGTCAGTGAGCCAGATTGCATGAGTATCGAAGATATTCCCCTTATTACTGCTCATCCATTTAGGACTAGGGAGTTAGTTTCCCAAAAGATGCAAAAATCTGCCGCTACACTGACCATGGGCACTGTCTGCATGGAGTTTGAACGTTCTCCCCGTGACGACGTGGGTTTTCTCTGGGTGCTCCGGTTTCATCTGCACTGTAAGTCTTTAGACTTACAGATTTGAAGATTATTGGTTTCTGTAAAATTGTAAATTGTACTGGCGTGCAGGACAGTGCTAATGTACAGGGATCGCAGGTCGGCGCGAACCTTATGGGCTGAAGGGCCTGTTTCCATGCTGTAACTCTAAACTAAACTAAACATAGTGCAAAACCAACACCAGAAGAAGTCTGAAGAAGGGTCTCGACCCAAAATGTCACACATTCCTTCTCTCCAGAGGTGCTGCCTGTCCCGCCGAGTTACTCCAGCATTTTGTGTCTACCTGAAGGAGAATATTGGGATTGGTTGACTGGCGAAAGCATCTTTTAAATCTTCCTCCACATTATCCCAGCCCTGGCGTTCACCTCAATCCCACCCCGTGTAAGTGTTCACCCCATTCTCTGGAGAAAGAAGATTCTTCCAAATGTTCAAATGGATTTATGATGCATGTCTTATTGCTATTCCACCCAGTTCCAAGAACATGACAGAATGACATTTTTCTTGCTGTGTAGAACCACTGTATAGAACCAGTATATAGAAACATATACATTTATTAAAGGACTGGACAAGCTAGATGCAGGAAAAATGTTCCCAATGTTGGGCGAGTCTAGAACCAGGGGCCAGTCTTAGAATAAAGGGGATGCCATTTAAGAGGTGAGAAAAAACTTTTTCACCCAGAGAGTTGTGAATTTGTGGAATTCCCTGCCACAGAGGGCAGTGGAGGCCAAATCACTGGATGGATTTAAGAGAGAGTTAGATAGAGCTCTATGGGCTGGTGGTATCAAGGGATATGAGGAGAAGGCAGGCACGGGTTATTGATTGGGGACGATCAGCCATGATCACAATGAATGGTGGTGCTTGCTCGAAGGGCCGAATGGCCTCCTCCTGCACCTATTTTCTATGTTTCACTGCCTCACAGTGCCAGACACCCAGGTTCATTCCTGACCCCAGGTGCAGTCTGTGTGCAGTCTCACGTGTTTTTTCTCCAGATGCTCCAGTCTCCTCCTGCGCAGAATTCCCGGTAAATTGGCCCTAGGTGAATGTTGCAATCTGCGGAGAGTTGGTGAGAATGTGGAGAGCTTAAGTCAGAAAGAGTGCAGAGAAGAATTACGAGGACGTTGCCAGAATTTGAGGACTCGAGCTATAGGGAGAGGTTGGGCAGGCTGGGACTACAGTCCTTGGAGTATAAGAGGATGAGAGGGGATCTTATGGAGGTGTATAAGAACATGAGGTGGTGTAAATGGACAGAGCCTTTTACCCTGAGCCGGCAAATTAAAAACCAGGGGACACAGGTTTACTGTGAGGGGAAAGATTTAATAGGAACCTGAGGGGCAACTTTTTCCTCACAGCGGGTGGTGGATACATGGAACAAGCTGACAGAGGAGGTCGTTGAGGAAGGTGCCATGACGACATTTAAAAGGCATTTGGACAGGTACATGGAGAGGAAAGGTTTAGAGGGATATGGGCCAAATGCGAGCAGGTGGGACGAGTGTAGATGGGGTACCTTGCTCAGCATGACCAAGTTAAGCCTATGGGCCTGCTTCTGTGCTGTATGACTCTACGATAAAACAGAATTAGTCGAGATGGATGATGGTCAGTGCGGACTCAATGGGCCGAAGGGCCAGCTTCTGCGCTGTATCTTTCTATCTCTAATGAGCAAATTTGTCTTTCGATCAGCAATGCATTTGTTAGTGTGTTGTACTCAGTCTCCAATGGGATCGTTCGAGTTCTAGTACTTTACATGCCTCTCAGCCAGAGGCGAGCGCCACCCTCAAATTTCGGCAACTATCTCTCACAAGCCCACTGGCAGGAGCCCTTTTGAAAGTTATTATTGAACGCACTAGTAACATCCTACAAGTAAATTATTTTTTATTATCTTTTACAGAACACTTTGTCTTCAGGGAGAGAACATTATGATTCCATCTTTGAGTGTTTTATGGGGTGAAGTATTGAAATCGTTGATTCGGAAGGCAGATGCCATAACTAGAAGGTGTGAGATTGAAAGCCATTGTATGTTATTCATTAATGGCAATGTTTTAGATTGCTTTAAATTGCTGTTCCACATGCTTCCACCCTTTGAAACTTGCCTGTGAGTTTTCATTCAGGCTTTATTTATTACAACTGGAAGTAGTTTTTCCCTGCTCTCGCAGATAGATACGGCATAGAAGCAGACCTTTAACCCACTGTCTGTACCAACCATCAACCACCCACTCACACTAGGCCCAAGTTAACTATGCCCAAATATCTCACATTCCCATCTACTCCCCCCAGATTTTGCACTCACCTACACACTAGGACAATTTAAATATGTCAATTTACTAACCAACCCAGCCATCTTTGGGATGTTGGAAGAAAGCAGATCACCTTGGAGAAACTCATGCGGTTACAGGGAGGTGATGCAACTCCACATGGACAGCACCCGAGGTCGGAATCGAACCTGGGTCTCTGGCACTGTGGGTCGAGGGTTCTGCCAGCTGTGCCACTGTACTGCCCAAGGTCTCTGTGTGTGCCAGTTGGGGCTCAATGTGGGTGGCACCCTCATCTCCAGGTCTGACCCACACAGCGTAAACATCAACTGTGGTGTAGTTCTGACACTGCTGTCAGGGGGTGCTGTCGTTTATATAAGACATCAATTTAAGGTCCAGTCAGCTCTTTTTGGTGAACCCAGGAGATGCCATGGTACTACTCTGAAGCATCCGAGGGCGGAAGGGGAGACAACACCACCAGAACAGATCTATTTATGTTCACCATACTGGTTTATGGTTTTGCTGTGCAAAATCAGAATGCAAATTTATAAATTATAGAAATATTTAATTGGCTGCAAATAATTTGGGACCATCCCTGATGTTGTTCCTGCTGGAATTGGAGATGGTCCAGAGGATGATCCCAGGAATGATGGGTTAACATATGATGAGCGTTTCACGGTACTGAGCCTGTACATGCTTGAGTTTAGAAAGTTGAGGTGAGTGGGTGGGTGGCCTCATTGAAACTTACCAAAAAGTGAAAGGCCTGGATAGAGTGGATGTGGAGAGAATGTTTCCACTAGTGGAAGAGTCTAGAACCAGAGGCCATATCCTCAATAAAAGGACATTTCCTTAGAAAGGGGATAAGGAGGGATTTAGTCAGAAGGTGGTGAATCTGTGGAATTAATTGCCACAGAGGCTGTGGAGGCCATCAATCGATATAATTCTTGATTAGTATGGGTGTCAGGGGTTACGGGGAGAAGGCAGGAGAATGAGCTTGTGAGGGAAAGATAGATCAGCCATGATTGAATGGTGGAGTAGACTAGATGGACCGAATGGCTTAATTCTGCTCCTATAACTTATGAACATATGCAAAATGATTTCTTAGTGTATGCACTGGGTGGGTTATTTACTTGTTCCACTACATTGGTGCATCAATCTAATTCAGGTTGGGAACAAGTGCTCCAGCTGGTTTGTTCATTCATGTCCCAATCCTTGTTGCTTTATTTGCAAACCCACCACTCTGCCTCAAAAAACTTGCACTGGGGAATGTCTCATAAGTGGAACAAGATGAAGTCTGGAAAATCTTGAGGTACCCGACTTAAAAACATTCTCAGTATTTGACACAGAAATATGATTTTTTTAAAGAACATGGCTGGACCAGATCTAATCTCAGTTCTGAATCTTGCCCCTGGCTGGTAATCGATTTCATTGCTTTTAGAGTCTTAGTATTTTCATCAGGAATCAAACAATGGAATTCTTGTGTAGTTCTAATTGAAATTTACCAATTTGCCTCCTGTGGGTTCGAGGCTGCGTTATTTAATACAACTTGACTTTGGGAAAAGATTGTGCGTTGACAGGCTGCAGTGCTGCCTTGAGCAGAACCCTGGCCTGGGTCGTTCCAGGAATTGCTTTCATTTCAAAAATGTACTGACTTAAACAATTGAAGCCATGAGAAAGGAAAACAATTTTAAAGTAGAACTGCATGCCCATAGGCGATTAGAACGAACATGCAATGCACTTAACGTCAACATCCCTCTTTAACCCTAGTCTTCCTTGCAGTATCTTGTGACTGATTCCCAAGCTCAAACAAAAGCTACCATATATAACTGCCTGCCAAAGTATGGGACACTCCACAGATGCTGCACAACTTGCTGAGTTTCCCCAGCAGTTTTTTTTTTGCCGTTTGGACTTGGAGCAATGAAGAGATGTTTCTGCAACTGATTGCCCTCAATGTCACAGACACAGACTGTACCACAAGCTGTTCGCTCATTAATCTGTGTACTCATAAACCCCAGTGGGACATTCCAAGAATGTCGAGCGAGGCAGCAAAAATTTCCATCCACAATGGGAAGGCATTTGGGGTTGGGTCAGGGAAAATCAGTCAACAGCTTCAAAACAATGACAGATCAGTTGGATCTGATTATCTGGCTCGATTCTTATTGGAGAGAATTTCATCCATTTCAACTCCCCCCTCTCAAGAATTAAAGTGTGAGAATGCACACCTCCAGGTACAGGGACAGTTTCTTCTCTGCTGTTATCAGGCAACAGAACCATCCTATCAACAAGTAGAGCAGCCCTGAGCTTCCATCTACCTCACTGGGAACTCTCAAACTATTTATAATCTGACTTTACTGGTCTTTGTCTTGAACTAAACGTTATTCCGTTTATCATGTGTCTGTACACTGCGGACAGCACAATTGCAATCCAGTACAGTCTTACTGCTGATTGGTAAGCACGAAACAAACGCTTTTCACTGTACCTCGGTATACGCGACGATAAACTAAACCCTAGCATTGGCTTTTTTGGGGGATGAGTGTTCCAGATCCCACAGCTCTGTGCTATGTTCCTGGCACCACTTCTGAACACAAGATTTGTATTTTAAGGTTGTAGAATCATACAGAACGGAAACAGGCTCTTCAGCCCATTCAATCTGCTCCAGTACTATATGAAAGCTGTCCGTTCTCTCCAAGGCTTTGCCGGATCTACGAACATGCCTTTCAACTTGTCCCTTTCTCCCAGCCATGCAGCTAATGGACTTGCTCCTTACAGCGCCAGCAATCTGAGACCATTCCTGATCTCCAGTGCGCCCGCGTGGAGCTTGCACATTGTCCGTGTGCCAACATGGGCTTCCCCTGCACGTTCCAGTTATCTCCCACATTCCATTTCAGTGCAGGTTGGTAGAGTCACACAGTGTGAAAACAGGCCCTTCAGCCCAACTTGTCCATGTCAACCAAGTTGCCAAACTGAGCTAGTACCACTTACCTGCATTTGGCTCCTATCTTTCTAAACATTTACGCTAATTCTATTTTATTCCGGTGGGTGTGTGGAACGAGGAGGTAGTTGATGCAGGTACTATCACAACATATCATCACAATAAATCAGGTACATGGATAGGAGAGGTTTGGAAGGATGCTGGATAAATGTGGGAAGGTGGGAGGAGTATAGATGGGAGCAAGCTTATTTCTGATGGCAGGAGTGTGGACATGGTGGTATGGGTCTCTGATGATGCTGGCTGCCTTTGAGGCAGTGACTCTTGTAGATCACTTTGATGGTAGGGAGGTCAGTACCCATGTTGGACTGGGCAGTGCTCACCCCTTTTTGCAATCTACTTGGTTCCTGGGCGTTCGAGTTGCCAAACAATGTTGCCTACACCTGTAGAGGTTTAAGAGAATATTCGTTAACATACTGAATCTCCTCAATCTTCTTAGGAAGTAAAGGTGTGAGTGGGCTTTCTTTATGATTACATCAACGTGCTGGGTCCAGGAGAGATCTTCATCGATATGCACGCCCAGGAATTTGAAGCTTTTGACTCTCCACCACTTCAGTGCAGGTTGGTAGAGTCACACAGTGATGCCAGGAACATAGCACAGAGCTGTGGGATCTGGAACACTCATCCCCCAACAAAGAACTGCAGATGCTGGTTTTCCACGAAAGGACACAACGTGCTCAAGTCCGCCGGTCAGGAAGAATCTTTAGAGAACGTGGATAGGCGAGTTTCAGGTCGAGACTTCTTTAGACTGCTTCAAACAAAGCAGACGTATAGTTCCCCAACCCTTTCAAGCATCTTTGAAGCTCACATTAGGAGTGTAATGGAATACTCTCCACTTGTCTGGATGAGTGCAGTGGCGACTGCACTCAAGAAGCTCAGCACTGTATAGAACATAGGCCCCGCTTGAGAGGCACCCCATCCTCATAATTCACTCATTTCACCACCAGCACATGGTGGCAGCAGCTTCTACCATCTACAGGATGCACTGCAACAACTAACTAAGACTCCTTGGACAGCACCTTCCAAATGGGCGATTCTCCCAGTTAGGAGGACAAGGGCGGCAAAAGCATTGGACCGCTGCCACCACCAGGAAATTGACCTTCAAGCCACCCACCATCCTAGACTTTAGATACAGCACGGAAACAGGCCATTCAGGCCACCATGTCCGCACTGACCGGTGATCACCCCGTACAGTAGCATACACATACTTGGGATCATTTTACAACTTACCGAAGCCAATTAACCTACAAACCTCCTATGTCTTTGGAGTGTGGGAGGAAACCGGAGCACTAGGAGAAAACCCACGCAGTCACAGGGAGAACCTGCAAAACCCACAACGCCTGATTAATAAATAAAAAATTCTCCTCAGGGGTACCTTTGGACCACACAGTCAATCACAGATCAAGCTGGGTATCAATGGTTGCGTGGGCTGGAAATGATGAAAGGAACACCAGCTGAGTGATGGACGTTTCTAACAGTGCCAATTACATCCCACACACACTCACACAACATTAACACTACACAATTATTCACCCCCTCACCAGCTAATACTTTCTACTGAATTTACAGCCATTTAGAAATGTTTCCCCATGTTGCTGGGTCCAGCTTTGTGTCAGGTTGCGGTGTGGGAAGGCAGCTTTCTCACTGGAGCTCTGCAGGCCTGAGGATAAGATTACCGTTTCCATTCACGATCAACTGTGGTGCATGGGTGCAGGCTCCACCCATTTACAAATCTTGATACGCCAATGCATGAACGGCAGTCTGTACCTTCACTATGAAAAGAACGATGCCAATAAGTGGGCCGGGAACTTACCTCACGCACCCTCGGACTCGCTCATAGGAGCTCTGGGTCGGCTGTGGGAAGTGCCTCGGGGTACGGAGGCTGAGCGATGACCAGAGCGAGGGACGGTGCTTTCATGGCCAATGTCAAGTTGGCAGTGTGGGCCGCTGCAGGCCCTGAAGAAGCCTGGGGCTCAACTTGATTGGCCCCCGCTCCAAGTCTCCAGGCAACGCCGACCCCTGCAACTCCGACTCAGTGCCGCCGCCAGGACAATAGGCCCTTCTGGCCAAGTTAAGTCTCTAACATTTTTTATTAAAACTTTGGATGTGAAAGGAACAAGATGGCGACAGAAACACAGCAACTATTGTGTTCTGACTCAGTGTTGTCTACTGTCTTACATTCTTGTACTTGGTTTGATAATGGCTGATGTATATATATAGTAGGATTGTCATTGAACAGCCTGCAAAAAAATAACTGCACTGTACATGTGACAATAAAGTACCATTGAACTTGTTCAAAAGTATCAGCGCACTTGTGCATTGGCTGCAGTCCACACTCATTTGGAACCCTTTGCATACTCGTGCATCCTGTGCATTGCCTGCTGTCCATACTCCTTCAGAAATCTCTACATCCATGCATCCTGAGGCACAAACTGCAGTTCAAAATCACTATGCATTTCAGTTCAGTTCAATTTATTGTCACGTGTACCGATGTACAGTAAAAAGCTTTTGTTGCGTGCTAACCAGACATCAGAAAGACAATACATGATTACAATCGAGCCATTTACAGTCTATAGATACATAAGGGAATAACATTTAGTGCAAGGTAAAGCCAGCAAAGTCAGATCAAGGAAAGTTCGAGGGTGACCAATGAGGTAGAAAGTAGTTCCGCACTGCTCTCATGTTGTGGTAATAGGCAATAGACAATAGGTGCAGGAGTAGGCTATTCGGCCCTTCGAGCCAGCACCGCCATTCACTGTGATCATGGCTGATCATCCACAATCAGTACCCCGTTCCTGCCTTCTCCCCATATCCCTTACTCCGCTATCTTTAAGAGCTCTATCTAACTCTCTCTTGAAAGCATCCAGAGAATTGTCCTCCACTGCCTTCTGAGGCAGAGAATTCCACAGATTCACAACTCTCTGGGTGAAATCTCTCAGGATGATTCAGTTGCCTGATAACAGCTGGGAAGAAATTGGCCCTGAAATTGGCGGTGTGCGTTTTCACACTTCTATACCTTTTGCCTGATGGGAGAGGGGAGAAGAGGGAGCGGCCAGGGTGCAACTGGTCCTTGATTATGCTGCTGGCCTTGAGGCAGCGTGAGGTATAACTGGAGTCAATAGAAGGGAGGTTGGTTTGTGTGATGGTCTAGGCTGTGTCCACAATTCGCTGCAATTTCTTGTGGTCTTGGATGGAGCTGTTCCCAAACCAAGCTGTGATGCATCCTGGTTCTCTGGGGACAATGGAGTTTGGTTAACACAGTGATCTTTGATGCTCAGTTTCATTCTGCAATCACACTCTCTGCTGGGCAGCCCATCATTGCCTGTACTCACTGGAGTTTAGGATGAGGGGGGACCTCATTGAAACGTACAGAATAGAGAAAGGCTTGGATAGAGTGGATGTGGAGAGGATGTTTCCACTAGTGAGAGAGTCTCATCATATGGGAGAGTCAGGACTAGAGGTCATTAGACAATAGACAATAGCCTCAGAATTAAAGTTTGTTCCTTTAAGAAGGAGATGAGGAAGAATTTCTTTAGTCAGAGGTTGGTGAATCTGTGGAATTCTTTGCTACAAAAGGCTGTGGAGGCCAAATCGATGGATATTTTTATGGCAGAGATTAGTACGGGTGTCAGGGGTTATGGGGTGAAGGCATAGATGGGGTTAGGAGGGAGAGATAGATCAGCCATGATTTAATGGTGAAGACTTAGAAACATAGAAAATAGGTGCAGGAGTAGGCCTTTCGGCCCTTCGAGCCTGCACCGCCCTTCAATATGATCATGGCTGATCATCCAACTCAGTATCCTGTACCCGCCTTCTCTCCATACCCCCTGATCCCTTTAGCCACAAGGGCCACATCTAATTCCCTCTTAAATATAGCCAATGAACTGGCCTCAACTACCTTCTGTGGCAGAGAATTCAACAGATTCACCACTCTCTGTGTGAAAAATGATTTTCTCATCTCGGTCCTAAAAGACTTCCCCCTTATCCTTAAACTGTGACCCCTTGTTCTGGAGTTCCCCAACATCTGTAACAATCTTCCTGCATCTAGCCTGTCCAACCCCTTAAGAATTTTGTAAGTCTCTATAAGATCCCCCCTCAATCTTCTAAATTCCAGCGAGTACAAGCCGAGTCTATCCAGTCTTTCTTCATATGGAAGTCCTGCCATACCAGGAATCAGTCTGGTGAACCTTCTCTGTACTCCCTCTATGGCAAGAATGTCTTTCCTCAGATTAGGAGACCAAAACTGTACGCACTCGATGGACCGAATGGCCTAATTCTGCTCCTATCACTTATGACCTTATGCCCATGCAAGCTTCACACTGCTGAGACATTTGCATAAGGGAAGTAAGTAGTTCTCTAAAGTCAGTGGGAAAAGCACGTTACCTGTTTCAGTTTCTTCAGATCCTCATCCAGCTCGAGATTGTCCAGAATTACGGCGACGAACAGGCTCAGGAGAATCTGTACAACAATCGAAACTCTTTTCAGAAGGTACTAACACAAACAGGCAGTCGTTTATACAATCAATACTTTTTCCTGGAGATCTATTGAATAGATTCACTGCACCATAATTGGTACATGTGACAATAATCTGACCTTGAAACCTTGAACAGTATTTACATGTATTACATTAAATGTATGCTACATTTATACAAGTAGCATAAATGTAGAAACGCATCAACCATTAGCAGCAAAGGGGCATTCACACCCTCTGGTCAATGTTGGTGTTTCTGCTCCACCCACCCAGCCCACTCTATCTCCCCATCACCATCACCCAAAAATCTGTAGCCTCCCTTTGATCTGGTATTTTGTTGGTACACCTGCTTCATCAATGGTGTTTTATCATTAATGTTTTATTATTATTAATGTTTAGTGTTTTCTGAGTCATTCGTAACTGTCACTGCATGTCATGTTGTTACTTGTGGACGGAGCACCAAGGCAAATTCCTTGTATGTGAATACTTGGCCAATAAACTTACTTACTTTCTCTCTGCCACATGTTTACCCAGCTTCCCTTTAAACCTGCCTCTACTCCTTAACTCCATCAATCTCTATGAATGAGGTCAATATTCTCCCTGCTCTTTCTTACTTATTATGATATAGGAGTCAGAGTCGTACAGAACGGAAATTGGCCCTTCAGCTCAGCATGAGCATGCCGACCTTTTTAACTCATCAATCAACATTCATCCCATTTGCCTGCATTGCAATCCCTCACCTGATCTTGCTCCTTGGCATTTCTGCAGCTATTCACTCAACATTCTCATCAATTTCCTTTGATTCTTTGCCCACCCTTCTTGACTCTAGGTGCAATTTACAGTGGACGATTGTCCACCCACAAGCCCACCTTTGGGATGTGGGAGGAAAGCGGATCACCCAGGTGAAACCCGTATGGAAAGAATGTGAAAACTGCACACATGCAGTACCGGAGGTCAGGATCGAACCGGGAGATCCTGAAGCCAAGGCAACATCACCACGTGTTACATTCAAGTTTGGATGAAAGAGGTTTTGCCTGGATTTTTAAATTGGATTATCAGTGAGCACCATGAATTTATGGATCTATTCTGGAGTATCCCACAAGTGGAAATGTCTTCCACTGAATTCCTTATCTCATCCTCTGCCAGTCTCTTTCCCTTTAAACCCAAGCGTTAGATGTTCCTTTTAGCCTCAATCATTTTCCAGGCTCTATTCGCCGTCTTAATGTCTCCCGTGTGATTTGTGTCAAACTCAGTTTGATAATGCATCCTGAAACACGCCGTGGTGCTTCACCATGTTAGAGGCGCTTTATTAAGCTCAAGTCATTGCCTGTTTAGCTTCCAGTCAGGAAAACATGAGATTAATCTTGATTACCTGTCACTTAGTATCAAACATCAAAGCACGAAATAAACTGCCAAGAACAAATGTTCCCTTACAACAATTAACATTATTCTACATTTTAAAGAAGAGCACGTTAATACCATCCAAGAAACCTAATGTAATTCTACACATTGAAGAGGATGCACTTCCAATATGGTCAATTGTGTATATTCTCCCTTTAATTAATGTTTCTCCTCTGCATTACAGCCCCTGCCTACTTGCAATGTGAGAAAGATTTTAATTAAGTTATTCCAGCCCCTTTTTCAAATCGCTTTACTTTCCCCGTGCCCTCAGGGTTTGATCCTTCTGTTGACAGGTACACTCTCCTTTTATTCACAACACAGTAGGAGAATCTATCAGGAGGGGGGTCACTGTTCAGAAGTGGCCAACCGCCAGGGAGGTAGTGCAGAGAACTGAAACATAAGAGTTTCCTGACTAATGATAAAGAGGAAAGAAGAAGCTTGCATTCCAATTGCGCCTTTCAGACCTCCAGGACATATTGTCTCCCTCATCCAATGGATTGTACTCACTATTGTATGCAGGAAATAGGGCAGTCAATTAGTGTGCAACAAGAGTCCTCAATCAATAAAGTGTAGGAAGGAACTGCAGATCCTGGTTTAGAAACATAGAAAATAGGTGCAGGAGTAGGCCATTCGGCCCTTCGAGCCTGCTCCGCCATTCAATGTGATCATGGCTGATCATCCAACTCAGTATCCCGTACCTGCCTTCTCTCCATACCCCCTGATCCCTTTAGCCACAAGTGCCACATCTAACGCCCTCTTAAATATAGCCAATTAACTGGCCTCAACTACATTCTGTGGCAGAGAATTCCAGAGACTCACCACTCTCTGTGTAAAGAATGTTTTCCTCATCTCGGTCCTAAAGGAATTCCTCCTTATCCTTAGACTGTGACCCCTTGTTCTGGACTCCCCCAACATCGGGAACAATCTTCCAGCATCTAGCTTGTCCAACCCCTTAAGAATTTTGTAAATTTCTATAAGATCCCCCATCAATCTTCTAAATTCCAGCGAGTACAAGCCGAGTCTATCCAATCTTTCCTCATATGAAAGTCCTGACATCCCAGGAATCAGTCTGGTGAATCTTCTCTGTACCCCCTCTATGGCAAGGATGTCTTGCCTCAGATTTGGAGACCAAAACTGTACGTAATACTCCAGGTGTGGCCTCACCAAAACCCTGTACAACTGCAGTAGAACCTCCCTGCTCCCATACTCAAATCCTTTCGCTATGAATGCTAACATACCATTTGCTTTCTTCACTGCCTGCTGCACCTGCATGCCTACTTTCAATGACTGGTGTATCATGACACCCAGGTCTCGTTGCATCTCCCCTTTTCCTAATCTGCCACCATTCAGATAATAGTCTACCCTCATGTTTTTGCCACCAAAGTGGATAACCTCACATTTATCCACATTATACTGCATCTGCCATGCATCTGCCCATTCACTCAGCCTATCCAAATCACCCTGCAGCCTCCAAGCATCCTCCTCACACCTAACTATACCCCCCAGCTTGGTGTCATCTGCAAATTTGGAGATGTTGCATTGAATTCCCTCGTCCAAATCATTAATATATATTGTAAATAGCTGGGGTCCCAGCACTGAGCCTTGCGGTACCCCACTAGTCACTGCCTGCCATTCTGAAAAGGACCCGTTTACTCCTACCCTTTGCTTCCTGTCTGCTAGCCAGTTCTCTATCCACATCAATACTGAACCCCCAATACCGTGTGCTTTAAGTTTGTATGCTAATCTCTTATGCGGGACCTTGTCGAAAGCCTTCTGAAAGTCTAGATATAACACATCCACTGGTTCTCCCTTATCCACTCTACTAGTTACATCCTCGAAAAATTCTATCAGATTTGTCAGACATGATTTACCTTTCCTAAATCCATGCTGACTTTGTCCAATGATTTCACCACTTTCCAAATGCGCTGCTATCCCATCTTTAATAACTGACTCTAGCAGTTTCCCCACTACCGATGTTAGACTAACTGGTCTGTAATTCCCTGCTTTCTCTCTCCCTCCTTTTTTAAAAAGTGGGATTACATTAGCTACCCTCCAATCCTCAGGAACTACTCCAGAATCTAAGGAATTTTGAAAAATTATCACTAAAGCATCCACTATTTCTGTGGCTACCTCCTTGAGTACTCTGGGATGCAGACTATCTGGCCCTGGGGATTTATCAGCCTTCAATCCGTTCAATTTACCCAACACCACCTCCCGGCTAACCTGGATTTCACTCAGTTCCTCCATCTTATTTGACCCCCGTTCCACTGCTATTTCCGGCAGATTATTTATGTCTTCCTTAGTGAAGACAGAACCAAAGTAGTTATTCAATTGGTCTGCCATGTCCTTCTTCCCCATGATCAATTCACCTGTTTCTGACTGCAAGGGACCAACATTTGTTTTAACTAGTCTCTTTTTCTTCACATATCTATGAAAACCTTTGCAGTCAGGTTTTATGTTCCCTGCCAGTTTCCTTTCATAATCTATTTTCCCTTTCCTAATTAAGCCCTTTGTCCTCCTCTGCTGGATTCTGAATTTCTCCCAGTCCTCCGGTAGGCTGCTTTTTCTGGCAAATTTGTTTACACTGAAGACACAAAATGCTGGAGTAACTCAGCGAGATAAGCAACACCTCTGGAGAGAAGGAATGGGTGACATTTCTCGAGTTTCCCTCTCCCGACTCTCTGTCTGAAGAAGGGCCTCAACCCGAAATGTCACCCATTCCTTCTCTCCAGAGATGCTGCCTGTGCCGCTGAGTTACTCCAGCATTTTATGTCTATCCTCAAGCAATAAAACCTAGCTAATTGTTTTAAGCATATCGTTGAAATGTCAGAATAGGCCTCGCCACAGGAGATAATTCTCCCTCCCCCCTTCCACTCATGCTCTTCATGGCAACAGGTCATGGCACCTAAGACAGGTTAGGACCTCAGTTTGACGTTTAGTCCTGATGACTGTACCTCCAACAATGCAGCACTCTCTCTGCACTTCATGGACATGATAACCTAGCTTTTGTGCTCCATTCTCAAGCTTGGGGCTTGACCCAACAACCTTCTGGCTCAGTGGCAGGTGCGCCACTCAGTGAAACTCTGCAAGCAAAAGAGCAGTTGCTTGGGGAGAGATGGAGGGCCGAGTTCAAAGAGCAGTGTGGCTGTTTAAGGGAGGGTGACGGCTGATGTAAAGGCCAGAGACACTGTTGTTGGAGGTTGCAGCGCAAGCATGCATTCGGCAGGAGGGGCGACACAGTGACGCAGCTGGTAGGGTCCAGGGTTCGATCCTGAACGAGGGTGCTGTCTGTGTGAAGTTTGCACACTCTCCCCGTGACCACGTGGGTTTCCTCTGGGTGCTCTGCTTTCACACCCCAGGGACGTGTCGGTTGGTCGATTAATTGGCCTCTGTAAATTTTCCCTAGTGTGTGGGGAGTGGGTGAGAAAATGGGATAACGGCGAACGAGTGTGAACAGGTGATTGGTGGTGGGCCAAAGGGCCTGTTTTCATACTGTAGCTCTCAAATCCAGGACTGATGAAGGGTCGAGAGTGGGATGTGTGGGGCAGAGTGGGATAGGATATGGAAGGTGGGGTTTGGAGAAGCAGGTGTTTAGAGGGTGTGGGGAAATGGAGGTGGACAAACTGGGTGATGGGACTACAGTGCCAGAGGGGCATTTCAATTTCTCACATCGACTTGCCATGTTCTGTCGGAGGGGATTGCTGAGGGCTGTGCCAAACGAGGATTAAAGCAGGATTTCCAACAAACTCACTTAGACTTTGGAGATACTGTGCGGAAACAGGCCCTTTGGCCCATACCGACCCATGCACTATCACTATCCTACACATTAGGGATAATTTACCATTTTTACCACAGTCAATTAACTTACAAGCCTGAATGTCTTTAGTGTGTGAGGAAACCGGAACACCCGGGGAAGCCCGAGCGGTCACACGAAGGGCATACAAACAGCACCCGTAGCCAGGATCAAACCCGGGTCTCTGGTGCTGCAAGGCAGCAACTCTACCACTGCACCACTGAGCCACGTACTGGATTTAAAAGAGCTGCATACAATTTTGATTCCAAACTCTCCTTCGAGAGTCCAGTCCAAAACAGCATCGTAATTTCAATTCTAAGCAATAAGATGCACAATTCAAAACAACAAAGATTAACAGCTGAATACAAGATGCAAGATGTGTATCCTGCCAAAATCAATACTGAAATTAAACTTTTTTTTTACCTCGGCAGATTAACAGATTGATTTCTTAGTTTGACGCAACGAGCCGTGCTTGTGGGAGAGAAGCATTGAGAAAGCTTGGGATATTCACAGAGAGTTTGTGGCTGTCTCTATCACATCCCCCCCATCCCAGCTCCTACCCTCGCTGCTCGGCTGTGAAGTACGTTAGAGTCTTGGTGCTGCATTAGCGGAGGTGCTAGCCGTGAACTCTTGGCCCATTTCTGGTCTAATGGGCTTCCAGTCCCAATTCCCATGTTTAGTAACTAGCACTAGCACCCAGTCCAGCATAGGAAGAGTCATAGAACCAGCCAGCAGGGAAAAAGGCCCTTCATCCCATCAAATTCCGACTGGCCACCAACCAACTATTTACATTAACTTCTCCCAGATTCTACCCCTCACCTACACACCTATTCACCGCAGCCATTTAACCTACAGACCTGCATTTCAGATCTGGGACATGAACGGAAACACTGGGAAACCATGCAAACTCATGTTAGGATCATCCTAATAAAGGCCAGGATTGTCCCGGGTCATTGATGCTGTGGGGCAGCGGCTCTACTAGCTGTATCACTGTGCTGCTCTTAACATTTCTCCTCACGCTCAAATCTGACAACAGCCTCTCCCCTCTGTATCTGTCACGTCCCACTCAACCTTCGAACATTGCCTCACTTCTACAGTTCTGAGCCCTGAATTTAATCACTCTGCCGCTGGTAGCCCTGCCTGTGTCACAACTCTGGACTAACCCCACCATATCTCTCCACATAACAAAGACAATCAATGGCATTACTATCCTCAAGTCCACGACCATCAACGTCCTTGCTCGTCATCGACTAGAAACTAAACCGGGTGAACCACATAAATACCATCGCACAATGGTGCAGCTGATAGAGCTGCTGCCTCACAGCACCAGAGACCCAGGTTCAATCCTGACATCCGGTGCTGTCTGTGTGTAGTGTGGTAGCTCTATGGGTTGGCGAGATTCCTCCCAAATCCCTAAGACGTGTGGGTTGATGAGTTAAGTTGGCCAGCCGCCTCACAACACCCAAGAGTTTTTGCACAAGTCAGGAGGAATTCTCACCGCTGTGCACCTCCTACAAATCTCAAGAAACTCGACGTCATCCTGGACAAACCTCCATTCCCTCCAACAACAGAACACCATGTGTGAATCATTTATAAACTGCCCTGCAAGCACAACTACTCCCATAGCACCTCGACCAACAAGGACAAGGATGGCAGGTACAGGGGAACACCACCACCTGCAGGTTCCCAGACTGAAAATACAGTGCATTCAGAAAGTATTCAGACCCCTTCACTTTTTCCACATTTTGCTACGTTACAGCCTTATTTTAAAATTGATTAAATTCATGTTTTTTAAATCATCAATCTACACACAATACCCCAGAATGAAGAAGCGAAAACAGGTGTTTAGAAATTTTTGTAAAGTAATTAAAAAGAAATTGAAAAATCACAAACCCTTTGCTATGACACTCAAAATTGAGCTACAGTTCATCCTGTTTCCATTGATTATCCTTGAGACGTTTCTACAACTTGATTGGAGTCCGCTAGGGGTAAATTAAATTGATTGTACATGATTTGGAAAGGCAAACATCTGTCTATATAAGGTCCCACAGTTGACAGTGCATGTCAGACCAAAAACCAAGTCATGAAGACGAAGAAATTGTCCGTAGACGTCTGAGACGGGATTGTGTCGAGACATAGGTCTGGGGAAGGGTATAAAACAATTTGTGCAGCATTGCAGGTCCCGAAAAGCACAGTGGCCTCCGTCATTCTTAAATGGAAGAACTTTAGAATCACCAGGACTCTTCATAGAGCTGGCCGTCCGGCCAAACTGAGCAATCGGGGGAGAAAGACCTTGGTAGGGAGGTGACCAAGAACCCGATGGTTACTCTGACAGAGCTCCAGTTCCTCTGTGGAGAGGGGAGAATCTTCCAGAAGGACAATTATATCTGCAGCACTCCACCAATCTGGCCTTTATGTAGAGTGGCCAGAGGCAAGCCACTCCTCAGTGAAAGGCACATGACAGCCCTCTTGAAGTTTGCCAAAAGGCATGAAAAACAAGAGTCTCTGGTCTGATGCAACCAAGATTGAATTATTTGGCCTGAATGCCAAGCGTCACGTCTGGAGGAAACCAGGCACTGCTCATCACCTGGCCAATACCATACCTACGGTGAAGAATGGTGGTGGCAGCATCATGCTGTGGGGATGTTTTTCAGCGGCAGGGCTGTGAGACTAGTCAGGATCAAGGGAGTGATGAAAGAAGCAAAGTACAAAGATATTTTGATGAAAACCTGCTCCAGAGTGTTCTGGACCTCAGACTGGGGCGGAGGTTCACCTTCCAACAGGACAACGACCCTAAGCATACAGCCACGACAACACAGGAGTGGCTTAGTGACAAGTCTGTGACTGTCCTTGAGTGGCCCAGCCAGAGCCTGGACTTGAACCCGATCGAACATCTCCAGAGGGACCTGAAAATAGCTATGCATCGACGCTCCCCATCTAACCTGATAGAGCTTGAGAGGATCTGCAGAGAAGAATGGGAGAAATTACCCAAATACAGGTGTGCCAAGCTTGTAGCTTCATACCCAAGAAGACTTGAGGCTGTAATCGCTGCCAAAGGTGCCTCAAAAAGGTACTGAGTAGAGGGTTTGAATACTTATGTCAATGTGATATTTCAGTTATTTATATTTATATTTAATATATTTACACTTTGCAAAATTTCTCAACACCTGTTTTCACTATTTTATTATGGGGTATTGTGTGTAGATTGATGATTAAAAAAAAAATGTAATCCATTTTGGAATAAGGCTGTAACGTAACAAAACGTGTAAAAAGTGAAGGGGTCTGAATACTTTCTGAATGCACCGTATATCCCTTGTCCTAAATCGTGCTGGAGCTCCCTCCACAACAGCACCAGATAGACTGCGCTGATTCAAGGCACTGGCTCACCCCAAAGGCCATTATGAATGCGCAACAAATGCCTGGCATGGCAGAGTCACTCCAAATAAATAAACAAATATCCAATATCGATCCCTCAACTGACAGATAGTCAGATCATTTTCACATTGATGTTTTAGGATTGACCGCCATGTGTTGATGATAAGGCAGAGACTGGGTTTCAAAAATTAACATTATTGGCAGTGATGTAGCAATGTTACAAAATTTTGAGATTTTAAAAATCAAGTCTGCAATTTATCCCATCAGATAAAGCATAAAAAGAAGTTTAATTTGACACCTAATTCACTTTCATAGCTTCAGTATTAAAAAGATTATGGCCATTTTCATACTCGGAAATTAGCATCTTGTTCCCATTGCCTTTCCATTAACTTAACACAAAAGCTGTGATCAAGGACAGTCAAAAGTCCATAACTTTCTTAAAAATTAAGATAACTCAATGAAATGTTCAGTTATTATAGATTGAAGCATTCTGAAACAAATATGAAACAATCTTACTTGGATGACCTGAAATTAAAGCATATAATTAGTTAGTAACCCAATTGTAGCTAATTACAAAATTCAATTACTAGCTCTAAACATCTGTCCATTTCTTAAGAAATGATAAACATTTTTAAATTGCCTAAGTATCCAAATAACATTCACACAATAATCCACAATATAACATGATTTTTAAATCTCATTTTCATGAATTTCTAGGCCAAAAGGAAGGAATTTAGTGTTTAATGCCTGTAAATTAATGGCCATTTAAATCAACTTGCGAGTGGGTTTTAGTGGAACGCGGTGGATTAGAACGTTGCGGTTTGCGGTGAAGTCGCCATGAAAAACTCTGCCGGTTCATGCAATTTTTTTTGTCCCCATTTCGCAACATGAAAATGTGATTAAAGGCTTCCTAAAAACCAAGTTTTTATGGAAAAATAAACTGTGCACTTTATTTTCTCCCCAACGTTAGGTCCGTTCTGCTGTCAGCGTTCAGAGCTTTAGAAGATGATTTTAAAACTACTCTAGTTAATAAATAATCTAGCGTAGTTTAAAAATAGCTTCATGAATGAAATGTCGGAGCGATTTCTCTTTAGCGACGAAATCGCCCGACATGGATCGATTTGGACCGTCTAGGGAAAAACGGCATTTTAAACCCGCCCCCCCTCTGAAAGGTGCCAAAGTCGCGCACACGGGGAGCAGCAGAACTGCAGCGCCACTAATGGTAGGTATTGTGACATACCTAAGTGATGGTCCACCCTCCTCCCCTCCGGGATTGCTGAAGAAATGCGACACGACGCAGAAAGTAATGACTCACCAGAGTAGCGAAAAGATGGTAGAGGATGAAGTAAATGGCAACAACGGGGGCCCAGACTTGGCCAACTGCAATCAGAGTCTGGTCCATCACGTCTACCCATCCCTCCTGCGTGATTATCTGGAACATGGACATGAAGGCCTGGGGAAGCAGCAAAGTAGAAGCTCATCAACACCACTCATGTCAGCTGAAAGCTAGAGCCCAGGCTCATCTACCCCTGCAGAACAGCTCAACTGGTAGATCAGGTGGTCACATTGGCCTTCATCAGTCAGCGTATTGGGGTCGAGGAAAGAGCGTTCACGTCGCGGCCCTGTTTTCACCAATCTGCTCACCATCACGCATAAGAAGCGCAAGACAGACACCATTGTATGCAGATGCCAAGAAATGTGTTCAGCCCCAGCTGAACAACTTCTAATCTTGGGTAGACAAAAATGCTGGAGAAGCTCAGCGGGTGAGGCAGCATCTATGGAGAGAAGGAATAGGCAACGTTTGGGGTCGAGGCGCTTCTTCACAGTCTACCTTCGATTTTTCCAGCATCTGCAGTTCTTTCTTAAAAACTTCTAATCTTGTGTGTGGTAGAGGAAGAAGAAGATCAGAGTATTGAGTGTAGAAGTTGGAGGTCATGTGGCAGAGGCAACATAAGACGTTGGTGAGGCCACATTTAGAGTACTGTGTTCAGTTTTGGTCACTATGTTATAGGAATGACCACCAGGTGGCGTCAGCAATGGCTGCCTCGCCAACAGTCTGTCTGTCCCTTCCTTCTTTGTGTTTAAATAGTATGTGATAAATATATGTGTTAGTGTTATTTAGCTTGTTTTATGTGCAGGGGGTTGGGGGAAACTTGTTCTAATCGAGGAGGGAGGGGGGGGTCAGAGGGGGGTCGGAGGAGGGGGGAGAGGGGAGAGGGGAGAGGGGAGAGGGGAGAGGGGAGAGGGGAGAGGGGAGAGGGGAGAGGGGAGAGGGGAGAGGGGAGAGGGGAGAGGGGAGAGAAATAGAGGAGAGAGAGAGAGAAAGAGAGGGAGAGAAATTGGAGAGGGAAGAGGGGTGAGGACGAATAAGGGGGCTGATTTTACATCAGGTGGTAAAATACAGAGGTTGATCGCCATGGCTCAAATCTTCTCGTGAGGCAATAAATTTCACTTCACAAGTCATGAAATATAAAGCATTGTCAATCTGATTTGGAAGGTGCGGTTTTATTACATTAAAAGCAGTCGCCAAATTCAAAATCAGCTGTTGGACATTCATACCCACCCTGGGGAAAGTGGTGAAGCGGTCGAGCTCCTCCACAAAGCAGAACATCTGGAGGCTGATGGATGACATGACGATGAGCAGGCTGGCAGTGAAGACCACCAGGCTGCCCAGCTTCTTCCCAGGACCAAATATCTTGTAGACAAAGTCCTCCAGCGCTGGGGAAATCTTAATCAGGCGGACCACCCTCAGGACCTGATGGTACAATACGTAGTTGTTAACCAAAGCCATTTCTCACAACCTAAACACTTCCATTTATCTTATTCCCCAGTCCAAGTCAAACTGACAAAGTGCACATTTATGTTTCTCTTTACTCAGATCTCCAAATTTCCTGGGTCACCTATGAAAGATCATGTCATAGGAATAGAATTAAGCCATTCGGCCCATCAAGTCTACCCCGCCATTCAATCATGGCTGATCGATCTCTCCATCCTAACCACATTCTCCTGCTTCTCCTTATAACCTCTGACACTTGTACTAATCAATAATCTAACTATCTCTGCCTTAAAAATAACTAATGACGCCCTCCACAACCTTCTGTGGCAAAGAATTCCAGATTCACCACCCTCTGACTAAAAAAAAATTATCTTCATCTTCCTAAAAGAATGTCCTTTAATTCTGAAGCTATGACCTCTAGTCCTAGCCTCTCCCGCTCGTTGAAACATCCATTCCACATCCACTCTCTCCAAGCGTTTCGCTATTCTGTATGTTCCAATGAAGTCCCCCCTCATTCTTCTGAGCTCCAGCGAGTACAGGCCCAATGCTGTCAATGATAGGTTAACCTACTCATTCCTGGAATCATTCTTGTAAACCCGCTCTGGACCCTCTCCAGAGCCAGCACAACCTTCCTCAGATGTGGTGCCCAAAATTGCTCACAATATTCCAAATGCGGCCCTACCGTTGCCGTATAGAGCCTCAACATTCCATCCCTGTTTTTGTACACAAGCCCTCTTGAAATAAATGCTAGGTTCTTGAATCTATTTCTATTGGCCTTTATGATCATTGAATGAAAATATTCTCTCAACTCCCCTGTGGTTCTTCTGGCTGATCCTCTACACTTCTGTTCCTGGGAACCTCGATCTCGTTGGGTGCCTCTGGACCGAGCCTTGAACTCATGAACTCCTGACCAGCTGCGGAGGGCGTGACACAGTGAACCACTGCTGACATCGACAGTTGTAGAATTTTAGATGATGGTCAATTTGGCCAATCTTGCCACCGAGAGCTATTTGTTCTCTCTCCAACAAACCCATCCCAATTTTAAACGTTTCCATTATATCTGAAGAATGTATAGTCTGACGAAGGGTCTGGACCCAAAACGTCACCTATTCTGTTTCTCCAGATATGCTGTCTGACCCGCTGAGTTACTTCAGCTTTTTGTGTCTATAATGCCCTCCTTAATGTTTGAGACAAGGACCCATCATTTATTTATTTGCCTCTGTACTCCACAATTTGAACTTTGTAATAGAAAAAAATCCATGTGGTTAAAGTGCACATTGTCAGATTGTAATAGAGGCAATTTTTATACAGTTTGGTTTCACCATGTACAGATTACAGCAGTGTTTATACATAGTCCCCCCATTTCAGGCACCATAATGTTTGGGACACAGCAATGTCATGTAAATGAAAGTAGTCATGTTTAGTATTTTGTTGCATGTCTTTGCATGCAATGACTGCTTGAAGTCTGCGATTCATGGACATCACCAGTTGCTGGGTGTCTTCTCTGGTGATGCTCTGCCAGGCCTGTGTCGCATCCATCTTTAGCTCATGCTTGTTTTCGGTGCTAGTCCCCTTCAGTTTTCTCTTCAGCATATAAAAGGCATGCTCAATTGGGTGCAGATCAGGTGATTGACTTGGCCACTCAAGAAATGACAATTTTTTAGCTTTGAAAAACTCCTTTGTTGCTTTAGCAGTATGTTTGGGATCATTGTCTTGCTGTAGAATGAACTGCCGGTCAATGAGTTTTGAGGCATTTGTTTAAACTTGAGCAGATAGGATGTGTCTACACACTTCAGAATTCATTATGCTACTACCATCAGCAGTTTTATCATCAATGAAAGTAAGTGAGCCAGTACCTTCAGCAGGCATACATGCCCAGGCCATAACACCCCCACCACCGTGTTGCACAGATGAGGTGGCATGCTTTGGATCTTGAGCAGTTCCTTCTCTCCTCCATACTTTGCTCTTGCCATCACTCTGAAATAAGTTAATCTTCGTCTCATCTGTCCACAAGACCTATTTCCAGAACTGTGGTTGCTCTTTTAAGTACTTCTTGTCAAACTGTAACCCGGACATCCTATCTTTGCAGCGAACCAGTGGTTTGCATCTTGCAGTGTAGCCTCTGTATTTCTGTTCATGAAGTCTTCTGCGGACAGTGGTCATTGATAAATCTACACCTGACTCCTGAAGTGTTTCTGATCTGTCGGACAGGTGTTTGGGGATTTTTCTTTATTACAGAAAGAATTCTTCTGTCATCAGCTGTGGAGGTCTTCCTTGGCCTGCCAGTTCCTTTGCAATTAGTAAGCTCACCAGTGCTCTCTTTCTTCTTAATGATGCTCCAAACAATTGATTTTGGTAAGCCTAAAGGTTGGCTGATGTCTCTAACAGTTTTATTCTTGTTTCTCAGTCTCATAATGGCTTCTTTGACTTCCATTGGCACAACTTTGGTCATCATGTTGATAAACAGCATTAAAAGTTTCCAAATGTGATGGAAAGACTGTAGGAAAGACTAGAGCTCTCATATACTTGCATTAAGGAAGCATTTAAACACACCTGAGCAATCACAAACACCTGTGAACCCATGTTTTCCAAACATTATGGTGCCCTGAAATGGGGGCACTATGTACAAACACAGCTGTAATTTCTACATGGTGAAATCAAAATGTATAACAATACCCTTTAATAAAATCTGGCAATGTGCAATTAACCTACAAACCTGTACGTCTTTGGAGTCCGTGGGAGGAAACTGGTGTGCCTGGGGAAAACCCATGCTGTCACAGGGAGAAGCTGGGTTTCTTGCGCCGTAAGGATCACACTTGCGCTTACCTGAAAATAAGTGAACTGAGAATGGTAGAGATCAGGGTAGATGTGCAACGTGGTGCCCAGGACCAGGAGCAGTTCAAACTTGTGCAGGGACGAGCTGATGTATCCCGTGTATCCCAAACACCAGATCTTCACCAGTGCCTCCAGGTCGAACAGAATGGTGAAGGCCACCTATGGCAAGGAGTTTCTGAACTTTAATCACAGTAAACCAGCTCTTCAATTAAATATGAACTCAAACCAGAAGTGACAGACCTGCTCGCGCAGACATTAATTATTCACCCATGGCAAGCTCAGCTTGCAGAACCTGAGCATAAATAAATGTGTCAAATCAGAAACGCCATCCACAGTTCCACAGAGCATGTTATGATTGAGGTAGTGGAGCGAGTGCAGGAATGGTAATGAACAGACAGAACTTTCATTGGGCTAGCGCAGCTAGGTCAATGGGCTAGCACAGCACAGCCTAATGGTGCCACGGTGGGCCAGACCATTCACAGTGCATAAAGACGTCGTGGGTCCAAGTCGCAGTTCTGAGGCTTAAAGCGAGAACTCTAGGCTTCCAGGGTGGGATCGGAAGGAGGTGCCCTGCCGGGGGGGGGGGGTGAGGGGTGGGGGGGGTGGGGTGGGGGAGGTCAGAGGTGGGCAACTCTGGTAACGGGGCCAGAGAAAGCACCCAACCCTCCCCCCACCCTGCCCCCCAACAGAGGGGCACAGACAGAGGGAGTGCACCCCACAGTAGGGTGGGTCCAAAGGGAGCAAACCCATCAATGGCAGGGAGAAGTGTAGTGACCCAAATAGAGAGGGGGGGGGGTCATCTCCAAGAGGTTATGGGGAGAAGTTATGGGGATAAGGGAGGAGAATGGAGTTAGGAGGGAGAGATAGATCAGCCATGATTGAATGGCGGAGTAGACTTGATGGGCCAAATGGCCTAATTCTGTTCCCATCACTTATGATCTTATGAACAGATTCACTGAGTCTTTGCCAACCTACCATTGCAGAAGCAACAAGAAAAACAGGTTCCGACAGACAAGCATTGTTCAGAACAGAATAATTTTCATAAACATCAAGGTTCAGCGTTTCAAACTCTTGTACCTATTTGGCATTTATCATTATCACTGGCTGTTTAGTCTGCAGTGGAAGCAGACGTAGTAACTCGACATCTCCCTGTCCAAGCCATCGTGTCTGCTGACCCAGCCCAGCATTGCCCGTGCACACAACAAGTAACACAGGCAGCATTTCCCAAGTCAGGCTAGCTCAAACTCATCCTGACATCCAAAGGGAGATGTGTGCAGATGCAGAGATCAAAATACATCATTGACTCTCATGTCAGTCCTGGGGAAATTTGAAAGCTTGTTTCTGTAAAGCTGAGAGAACATGTTGATAGGTATTCCCTCCGCACATCACTGCTACCCTCCCAGGAGGCCGTCGTGAGTTTATCTGCTTTTAACGAGTTCTCAATCTCGATCTAACACAGCGGAAATAAATTTACTCAACTCCCAAAGATCTTGTCACTATGATACGCATTCCACCATAGAGTTATACAGCATTGAAATGGGTTCTGCAGCCCAACATATCCATGATGACCACTGTGCCCAACAATGCCCGTCACATTTGCCTGCGTTTGATCCATACATCCCTTTAAAGGGACGAGAGGGGGAGAGGCAGACACAGAAGCGTGAGAGAGAGGCAGAGAGAGAAGAGCAAGAGGGTAAGGGTGATGGAGATGGGAAGGAGTGGGGGAGGGAGACAGAGAGGGGGAGGGAGGAAGAATAAGAGGGGGAGGGAGGGGGAGAGAGAGGGGGAGGGAGAGAGAGAAAGGGGGAGGGAGAGAGAGAAAGGGGGAGGGAGAGAGAGAAAGGGGGAGGGAGAGAGAGAAAGGGGGAGGGAGAGAGAGAAAGGGGGAGGGAGAGAGAGAAAGGGGGAGGGAGAGAGAGAAAGGGGGAGGGAGAGAGAGAAAGGGGGAGGGAGAGAGAGAGGGAGAGGGGGAGAGAGAAAGGGGGAGGGAGAGAGAGAGGGAGAGGGGCAGAGGGGGAGAGGGGGAGGGAGAGAGAGAGAGGGGGAGAGAGGGGGTGAGAGGGGGAGGGAGGGGGGAGAGGGAGAGGGAGAGGGAGAGGGAGAGGGAGAGGGAGAGGGAGAGGGAGAGGGAGAGGGAGAGGGAGAGGGAGAGGGAGAGAGAGAGGGGGGCAGTGGGGGGAGAGAAAGAGAGAGAGAGAGAGAGAGAGAGAGAGAGAGAGAGAGAGAGAGAGAGGGAGGGAGAGAGAGAAGGGAGGGAGAGAGAGAAGGGAGGGAGAGAGAGGGGGAGGGAGAGAGAGAGGGGCTCCCTAAAGTGATGACAAAATAGCTTAAAATAAAATCACTGAAACATTGGAGTGTGAGGAACCAGCACACAGGCATCATGGTCTGTTATTCCTCTGCTGGGATTAAGGAGGCACGGAACTGCGTGCACCCTCCCTGTGCAATGATCGCTCGGCATTATGCCTGTACAGCCGTAGTAATCTGGCAGAGCCAGATGTTGAAGGCAGCTGGGTCAGGCTGGTGGCTGCACTCCAGTACCGTGGGCCGATTCCTGATCCCTTCTGGGGAACGCCATCTCGGGTTAGCATCCTCACCTCTGCCAGGTAAAACATGTCGTACTGGCTCCGGAAATTCTCCTCCTTGTAGTAATTGCTGGCGGCCACAGTGACATCAACGGCAACCATACACAGGACAAACATGTGGAAAACAGACGACTGCATCATTCTCTGAAGAAAGGGAATAATAAATACCACAAACGTTATCAATGAAGAACGTTCGCCTGGTCATAAAATGAAGAGGCTTTACCCACAGTCACTAACATGCCCCATCTGCCTGCGCTTGGCCCATATCCCACTAAAGTCTAAAGAAGGGTCTCGACCCGAAACATCACCCTTTCCTTCTCTCCAGAGATGCTACCTGTCCCGCTAAGTTACTCCAGCTTTTTGTGTCCATCATCCCTGTAATCTAAACCTATCCTTTACATGTACGTGTGTCCACATGTTTCTTAAACGTTATAATAATATTTACCTGAACTACCTCCTCTGGCAGCTCGTTCTATACACCCACCACCCTTTGTGTAAAATAAGTTACCTCAGGTACCTATAAATCCACCTATGGTTCTCGATTCCCATACTCTGGGCAAAAGACAGTGCATTTACCCTACATATTCCTTTCATGATCTTGTACACCTCTATAAGATCACCCCTCATCCTACGCCAAGGAATAAAGTCATAGCCTACACAACCTCCCCTACAGCTCAGGCCTTCGAGACCTGGCAATATCCTCGCAGATCTTCTCTGCACCCGATCCAGCTTGACATCTTATAGCATGGTGACCAAAACTGAACGCAATACTCTAAATGTGGCCGTACCAATGTGGTTATACAACCCGACGTCCCAGTTTCTATACTCAATACTCCAACTGATGAAGGCCAAAACGTTGATAACCTTCTTGACCCCCCATCAACCTGTGATGACACTTTCAAGGAGCTGCACTCCCAGATCCCTCTACTCCACAACACTCCCCAGAGCCTTGCCGTTCAATGTCAAAAAGTCAAAAAGTCAAAAGAGTTTATTGTCATGTGTCCCCGACAGGACAATGAAAATCTTTCTTTGCATAGCACAACAGAACATAGAAGGCATTGACTACAATTCTATTGAATTAATAAATTAATAAAGTGCAAATAACAGATGGAGGGATATTAATGTTCGGAGTTCCGAGCCAGGTTTAATAGCCTGATGGCTGTGGGGAAGTAGCTATTCCTAAACCGGGTTGTTGCAGTCTTCAGGCACCTATATCTTCTACCCGAAGGTAGCAGGGAGATGAGTGTGTGGCTAGGGTGGTGTGGGTCCTTGATGATGCTGCCAGCCTTTTTGAGGCAGCGACTGTGATAAATCCCCTCGATGGAAGGAAGGTCAGAGCCGATGATGGACTGGGCAGTGTTTACTACTTTTTGTAGTCTTTTCCTCTCCAGGGCGCTCAAGTTGCCGAACCAAGCCACGATGCAACCAGTCAGCAAGCTCTCTACTGTGCACCTGTAGAAGTTAGAGAGAGTCCTCCTTGACAGACCAACTCTCCGTAATCTTCTCAGGAAGTAGAGGCGCTGATGAGCTTTCTTAATAGTTGCATCTGTGTTCTCGGACCAAGAAAGATCTTCACAGATGTGTGGGTCCTATCCTGGTTAGACTGCCCAAATTGCAAAACCTCGCACTTGCTTCTATTAAATTCCATCAACCATTCCTTCGCCCACCTGCTCAAATGATCAAGGTCCTGCTGTTATCTTTGACAACCATCGTCACTATCTACAATACCACCCACTTTAGTGTCATCTGCAAACATGCTAATCATGCATAGTCGTCGCAAAGATGCATCTGTCAGCAGGAAGACTTATCTTTCAAAATCTTGCTACTGAATATTCAAAGGTGGTGGCAGCCAGTTTAACAAAACTCATAATTATTTAGAGCTTTCTCACAAGGGGTGGCACAGAAGAGCTTAAAATAACCAGTTTAGTATTTCACATTTAAGACCCAGATTTAAGGACAGCAAGCTTCCACATAAAGGGTAATAAGGTAAGAGGCCAATAAACTCCTTGTGATGTTGTTTGAAGGATAGTTACTGGCTCACAACAGGGATGAGATCTGGCCCGATGGCACAACAGGTGGAGGTGGCGCCTCGTAGCTCCAGAAACCTGGGTTCGATCCTGACCTTGCAGAGTTCTCCTCCCTGGTTGCTTCTGTTTCCCCTCCTACACCCCAAAGACGTGCGGGTGGGCGTGTTAATCGGCCACTGCAGATTGCCCCGACAATATGGGCGAGTGTTAGAATCTTGATGGGGGTGCGGGCGAAACTGATGAGAATGTGGGAAGAATACATAACAAGGAGATAAGTTGTGGAGGGCTGGGAGAAAATGAAATTTCGCAGAGTGCCAGCAGAGACTCAATGGGCTGAATGGCTTAAAAAAAAAATTTTTTTTTAAATGTTTTCTGAATATATGAGAACTTCCCTGATACATCAGTACATTGGTGCACATCAGCCCCCTGACTCCACGTGTGACACAAGGATCAGGTCCATGAGGAATATTTATTGCCACAGCTTGCTCAGAGACTCAGCCTGTACTGTTAATTAACAATTTCCTTCCTCTTGCTGATTCATCTAATGGGCGAGGTGGGAGCCATTAGGCATATTCTATTACTCCCTCATACGGAAATGCCCTAGATTCACCTCACAGCACTGGGATGCTAAGCACATACTAGCTTCACACAATTAATTGGCATCAGGGCTACACACCATTAAAGTCAGTTTTACAACCAATTATATATATATTATATATATATATATAAAACAAAAAAACACTGGGTATGTTTTATCTTCACCGCATCTGGTGGCAACATGCTCGTAGCGCGTCTGGCCGAGAGAAGCAGCAGCCCCCCATTGAGATCCTCCACATGTTATGGGGAGAGCTTTCTTGCCTGCGCTCAGAGGTGAAACGGTCCCTATTAAAAAAAAACTATGCAAACTACTCACACTTGAACAGCCATAGAGAAATACAGCACAGAAACAGGCCCTTCATCTCACCCATCCCACACAGACTACTGAACGCTCATATTTCCACTAGTTTAGTTGAAAGTTTATAGATATAGCGCGGAAACAGGCCCTTCGGCTCATCAAGTCCGTGCCGACCATGCTTTCACTGGCACTATCCCATACACTAGGGACAATTTACAATCTATTTTAAAGCCAATTAGCCCACAAACCTGTAGATCTTCGGAGTGGTGGAGGAACCTGGAGCAACCGGAGAAAAACCAACATGGTCATGGGGAGAACATATAAACTCCATACACACAGCACCCACAGTCAGAATCGAACCCGGGTCTCAGGCGCTGCAAGGCAGCGACTCTACCGCTGCACCATCGTACCGCTCGTTAGCGCAAACACAGTCCCTCACTACCGCAAACTCTATAGTGGAGTTTCCTGCATTTGGGGACGTCGCAGGTGTCAGCACAACCGATCTGCAATGGGATAGCCTCGTCCTGGGAGATCGGGCATGGTCACCACCGATTCTCCCCTGCCAGGTAAGTCCCATTTGACTGTTTATTCTCCCCATCAAACCACAGATTCCACGATACATCTACCGTCCAGGAGCAATTTACAATGGCAATTTAACCTACCAACCAGCATATTTTGGGGATATGGGAGGAATTGGGTTGATAAATGTGCACAGATTCACGCTGGGAAAGACAGCCTGGGTTCAGAATAAGAATGCCAAGCTTGCATTCCTGTCCAACCCAGGGAATTCGAGAACCTGCAAGGTACTCTTGTGCTAGATAATGCTGCATTATAGGAAATGAGTGGCCAGCCTCTGGACAGCAAGTTCCCACAAACGCCAATGATCAAATAAAGCTTTAGTGATGAGGATCAAGGGTTAAACCAGGAAACTTTGGATTACTTCAAATGGAGCTGTGGACCTCTTCTGTGGATCTCTCTCTGCGAGAGCGGGCAACGTTTCTTTTGAATTGATTCATAAGGATGACATACAGCATTGGCCTGAAGATTCAACCTGGATTATCACACTCAAGTCTCTAAAGTGAGCCTTGAACCAGCAACCTCCAGACGGTAAATATATCTCTCTCACTGCACAGCGCATAGTTCCAGCACAGATGCCAATGGTACAGAGCTCAGTGTGGTATTCTCTGCTTATCCTTCTGCTTTCGGACTTGATATCCGAGGTATCACCATCATCAGAATAATCTTGGAAATTTACTAGTTGAAATTCAACTGGTAAATTTCCAAGATTATTCTGGGTTGATGCAACAAAGGAAACTACAGGGTTATTCGGACATAATTGGTGGAATGTGCAAAGAAGATAAGGTTGTTCTCCTCAGAGCCAGAGAAGGTGAAGAGCAGAAAAGGACACAAAGTGCTGGAGTAACTCAGCCGTCAAGCAGCATCTCTGGAGAACATGGACAGGTGACGTTTTGCCACTGGACCCTTCCTCGGATCTGCAGTACCTTGTTTCTATACTCTACGGTCAAGAGCAGATTTAATAGAGACGTTTCAAAAGAAACGAGTTTTGGTGGGTTCTGTATCAGAGGACACAGGGCAAAGCTCGTGGGGAAGGAGGAAGGTGCTTTTATGCAGAGAGTTACTGTGACCTGGAACCTGCTTCCAATCGGGTAGTGGAAACAGATTCAACACAAACTTTCCAGAAGGACTACTGGGAAAGTGGAATGGAACTAACTAGAGACTTTTTCAATAAACCAGCACAATTATTCCCCTCTCCCATCATAGACAGAGATGAGGTATTCCATACCAGGACATACGAGATGTCCTCATTCTTTAGAGAACAGAGGTTCCCCTCTCCCATCATAGATGATGCTCTCACTCATGTCTCCTCAGTATCCTGCAGCTCCGCCTTTGCTCTCCCTCGTCGCAACAGAGACAGAGTCCTCCTAGTCCTTACCTTCCACCCCATCAGCCTTCGCATACAACAAATAATCCTCCGAAATTTCTGCCACCTCCAACGGGATTTCCCCACTAGCCACATTTTCCCATCTCCACCCCTTTCCGCTTTCCGCAGAGACAGTTCCCTCCGCATAACCGTGAACACATCCCACCCAAACCACACCCTCCCTCCCCAGGTACCTTACCCTGCAACCGCAGAAGATGCAACACCTGTCGCTATACCTCCTCCCTCGACTCTGTCCAGGGACCCCGACAGTCCTTTCAGGTTAGGCAGACGTCCACTTGCACCTCATGCAACCTCATCTACTGTAGAAGGGTCTCAACCCTAAGCGCCACCCATTCCTTCTCTTCAGAGATGCTTCCTGTCCCGCTGAGTTACTCCAGCTTTTTTTGTCCATCCACAATTATATGTATGACCATCAAACATTACTGGTATTATTTACGCAGCATAAAAACCACTACATTTGATGGTCCTTAGTTTGCCAGAAGTCAAACCAAATTAACAGACATAAAAGTTCCATATATCAAAATTGCAAAATGCTTCAAGCGAAACTAGAATTCAGATTTTATAACTATGAAAATGTTCCAGGAGCCTTTAAAGATGAATCCTTATTGCTGTTGGTTATTGCTTTTATTTAAGTGAAACGACCAGACTTGCTTTTCTAATGAGTTCATTGAGTATTCCAGTCCATCGAATGAATCGTGTCTTACTGTGAAATTTGGAGAAGAATGCTTAGAGAAAAGCAGCAAACACAGACAAGCTGATTACTGAGATCCATAGCAACAATACATTCCTTCTCTCCAGAGATGCTATCTGACCCACTGAGTTACTCCAGCATTTTGTGTCACACTTCAACTCATCTCAGTTTGTGTCACACTAATGCTCAGGCACAGACTGGTCAGCTGCCACAGGGGAAGGTCCAGGTTGAGTTCTTCACTTTTGAACCCAACCAGCTGTGGCCCATTGAGCTGCGCACACTCCTAGAGTCAGAAGGTTGTGGGATTATGTCCCACTCCAGAGAGCTGAGCACAAAATCTAGGCTGTGTACTGTCGAGGGAATGCTTCGTTGCCAGAGGTGCCACTCTTCCGAATCAAGTTAAACCTCGATGTTCCCTCCAGAGAACGCCCGAAGGCCCGTGCACCATTTACAAAGAGGATCAGGGGAGTTCAGTCCCAACATCAATCACCTACCACATCATCCAGTCTATTTTGCCTTGAACAGGGCTGCCAACTCTCATGCTATTGGCGTGAGAATCACGCCTTGGAGCTATTTCTCACGCCCTCACGCTCATGGCTGAGTTCTCACGCTGAGTTCAGGCCCTGCGCAGTTTGACCCTTTGCGCCACCTGCCAACGATCTGTGCGGTCTGGGGAAGCGCGTTGGTTGGCGGCTGTGAGTGAGGTTGCGTCTCTTCTCTCATCTCTGGTCGAATGTGCAGCTGCCGGCAACATGAAGCATCCGGAGATGGAACTAACCAGGTGAATCAGTTGTCAAACATGTGGGGGGAAGGGGGGGGGGGGGGCGACGATGACCACAATGAGGCCAAACATCTAGGACAGGGTTCGGACTACGGGCACACGGCCCGTAACCCAAAAAAACAAGTATTTTTTTTCAATTTGTTTTTGTGGGGTTGGGGAAAGGGGAGCCGACCTGGAAACTGCGGCCAGTCCCTGGGACATGAGCTGACCTGGGAACGGCAGCCAGTCCCTGGGCACGCAGAATGGGCATGCCATTCACACTTCTTGCATGTCGCATGTAGTATCCATGCAGCATCCTCTGCATCATGCTCCTGTTTCTCCATTATCTCACTGCCTATCAGTGACCTCCTACCCTTGGGAGGGACTTGGTGAATCTCTCTGGGGTGCCGCTGCTTTGACATCAGCTTGTGCACCGTACATGGTGCTAGAACCTGCGGCGTGTGGGGCTTCCGGGAGTGTTCGTTATCGATCAGCTCGCGCTACACCGCGAGTTAACCTGACCAGAATGGACCCATCACTGAGGTTGGAACTCTTCTCTCAGCTCTGGTGAAATGCCGGCAGGAGCTCTGCTGGGTGATATGAGACTTGTTGCTTGAGCTGAGGATGTTACACATGTCTCAGCAAGGGAGCAGTCTTTTTTTTTTGGCTGCTATTAACCTGTAGTTTCAGTTGGTTGATTTGCAAAGCTAGTTAATATGTTGAATGGGACCCTTATTTGAACTACAGGAAGGAATGGCTGAGTAAGAGAGTCAATGCAAGGAAGATAAACAGGAGGATGGGGTCAAGAGACTACCCCACAGAACAAACACAACAGCATTTGGATGTCACATACAGAAACCCTATCAAATCATGTTTCTCACAGAACGACAAGCTGATACTAAGAACACGAAAGGGATATGTTTCAAGCATGGACCCAAATGAGTAAAAGTTGAAGAGACACTCCAAGGTTTAGGTAGGAGAGAACTGCAGATGCTGGTTTTAAATCCAAGGTAGACACAAAATGCTTGAGTAACTCAGCGGGACAGGCAGCATCACTGGAGACAAGGAATGGGTGGCGTTTCGGGTCTGAAGAAGGGTCTCGATCCGAAACGTCACCCATTCCTTCTCTCCAGAGATGCTGCCTGTCCCGCTGAGTTACTCCAGCATTTTGTGTCTACCCCCAAGGTTTAGGCTTAGTTGAGGTTTCACCATGGTGGATTAATCCAGATTGAGGATGATCAACAAGCATTTCAGTGGCACAAGTGCTTCTGGCCACTTCCCAGCCCTGTCTGAATTGTGTCTGGGTCTTGCTACATCGATGGTCAGTCATCACTGGAATTGGCCATTGTGCAGTCATGACTGACCATCCCCATTTTTGATGGATGGTCATTTGTTGAAACAACTAAAGATGGTCGGTCTCAGGGGATTGGCCTGGGGAACTCCTGTGGCAATATCCTGGGAATGGCATGTTTGACTTCCAACAACAAACCTCTTCCTTCAAATTTGTTCAAATTCATAAGTCGTAGGAGCAGAAGTAGGCTTCCCCGCCATTCAATCATGGCTGATCTATCTTGCCCTTTCTACCTCAATCTCCTGCCTTTTCTGTGGCAATGAATTCCGCAGATTCACCACCCTCTGACTAAAGAAATTCATCCTCAACTTTCTAAAGGTGCGTCTTTTAATTCTGAGGCCATACCTTCTGGTCCCAGACTCTCCCACGAGTGGAAACTTCCTCTCCTGTATCGCGGTCTTTCACTATCCGGTAGGTTTCAATGAGGTCCCCCTCATCCTAAACTCCAGCGAGTACAGGCCCAGTTTGGAGTCAGACCCAAGCCAAATGTTGGCTGTTGGGTCTGACTCCAAACATTGTAGTGACTCAGGGCTGCCAACTCTCACGCTTTCAGAAAATTCTCATGCCCTCACGCTCATGACCGAGTTCGCACGCTGAGTTCAGTCCCTGCGCCAGTTTGTCCCTTTGCGCCGCCTGCCAACGATCTATGTGGTCTGGCGAAGCGCATCGGTTGACGGCTGTGAGTGACATTGCGTCTCTTCCGACAACAACAACCAGGTGAAGCAGTTGTCAAACATGGGGGGGCGACAACGAGGTCAAACATCTAGGACAGGGTTCGGACTACGGGCACACGGCCCGTAACCCGAAATACCGCGTATTTATTTTCAATTCGTTTTCGCAGGGTTGGGGCAGGCGAGCCGACCTGGGAACTACGGCCAGTCCCTGGGACGCGAGCTGACCTGGGAACGGCAGCCAGTCCCTGGGCACACAGAATGCCAACTTGATCAGTATGGACAAATTGGGCCAGCCATGTACATGTTGTATAACTGACTATGCAGATCTGAATGGGCTTAGAATTACCATTTAGCCAAAATTGCCCTCACTTTCCCCATTTTGATTCTTGACTCTTTGCTCTGTTAACAGCGTTAAAGTACTTATGAGGTAGTCAGGAATGGGAACATGTTATTTTTTTTTAGTTTGCTTTAATTTGTTAGTTGATTTTTTGTTGACTGCCATAATTTCTGAACTAGTCTTAAATTAACTTAACTGTTATAAAGCAGTAATAAGTGATTTGTGTCCAAACAATTGGAACTTGCTTAAAATGTTTGAATATTAACAAGGCTGCCAACTCTCACGCATTGAGTGTGAGACTCGCGCATTTCACAAAATTCTCATGCTCTCACGCTGATCACAAAATTATATAATGAGAATATGACCTGTTTTGCTTATCAAATAGTGTAGGAAGGAATTGCAGTGCTGGTTTAAACTGAAGATAGACACTAAAAACTAGAAAAACTCAGCAGGACAGGCAGCATCTCTGGAGAGAAAGAATCGGTGATGTTTCGAGTTGAGACCTTCAGCCTGAAGAGGTTGAAAACCAGCCGTTAAACACAGTGACTGGACAAGTGTGTTATCCAACTAAGGGCAGAAATCAGAATCATGTGTTCATCTTTATTCACGTGACACCATAATAAATATATTACAGAAAAAATAATTTAATGGGGTGGCACGGTGGTGCAGCGGTAGAGTTGTTGCCTTACTACCACATGGGTTTTCACTGGATATTCCGTGTTTTCCCCATAGCCAAAAGAAGTGCAAGTTTGTAAGTTAATTGGCTTCTGTAAATTGTCCCTGGCATGATGAATGGATTGGTGTACAATAGATTGCTGGTCGGTGTGGACCTGGTGGGCGGAAGGGCCTGTTTCCATATATATTTTTACATTTATATCTTAATTTCATTGAACCATATATGATTGAATATTTGGCATTATTTTTGTCTTGTTTCTATATTCAAAGGGTAAGGTTGAATCCGCCTGAAGAAGGGTTTTGGCCCGAAACGTTGCCTATTTCCTTCACTCCATAGATGCTGCCGCACCCAATGAGTTTCTCCAGCAATTTTGTCTACCATCAATTCTCCAACATCTGCAGTTCCTTCTTGAACAAGGTTGATTGATTTATTTGTGCAGAACAGTGATGGAAGTCTGACTTTTGCTTTGTTTTTCTCTCTCTCTATATATCTATATCTGCATAACAGCATGAATATAATTTGATTTCCATACATGAATATAGTCATTCATGTGCTGCACCTGTTGAGCAGAGCCTGGGTCTATTGTGGAATGTAATTAGGAATGTAATTTAGCCTAACCTTATTCATACCTAATCCAATTTAAAGCATAAATATTGCATCCAAGTGCAAGCTACAGTATGCACCAGATTGCACAATTTCAAGCTGAAAAATGTAAAAGCTCCTTAAAGGGGGAACACCCTGCTCTCCTCCTCCCCCCCCCCCCCCCCCCCCGGTCGCTACGCTCCCTCGCAATTTCTCACTCTCAACTCTCACCCAATGTTGGCAGCCCTGACTTGAAGCTAATTGGATCTTGCTGTGTACAATCGGGCTGCCACATTTCCTATATTTCATCAATTTGTCAAAAGTACTTCACTGGGTGCAAGTGCTTTGGAACCACCTGAGATACAGTGCCCTCCATAATGTTTGGGACAACGACCCATCATTTATTCATTTGCCTCTGCACTCCACAATTTGAAATTCATAATTGAAAAAAAAATCACATATGGTTAAAGTGCACATTGTCAGATTTTAAATAAAGGCCATTTTTATATATTTTGCTTTCACTATGTAGAAATTACAGCAGTGTTTATACATAGTCACCCCATTTCAGGTTTGTGATACAGCATAATGTTTGGGACACAGCAATGTCATGTAAATGAAAGTAGTCATGTTTAGTATTTTGTTGCATATCCTTTGCATGCAATGACTGCTTGAGGTCTGCAATTCATGGACATCACCAGTTGCTGGGTATCTTCTCTGGTGATGTTCTGCCAGGCCTGTATTGCAGCCATCTTTAGCTTATGCTTGTTTTGGGGGCTAGTCCCCTTCAATTTTCTCTTCAGCATATAAAAGGCATGTTCAATTGGGTTCAGATCCGGTGATTGACTTGGCCACTCAAGAATTGACCATTTTTTAGCATTGAAAACCTCCTTTGTTGCTTTAGCAGTATGTTTGGGATCAGTGTCTTGCTGTAGAATGAACCGCCGGCCAATGAGTTTTGAGGCATTTGTTTGAACTTGAGCAGATACGATGTGTCTATACACTTCAGAATTCATTATGCTACTACCAACAACAGTTGTATCATCAATGAAGATAAGTGAGCCAGTCCCTTCAGCTGCCACACATGCCCAGGCCATAATACTCCCACCACTGCGTTTCACAGATGAGGTGGTATGCTTTGGATCTTGGGCAGTTCTTCCCTCCTCCATACTTTGCTCTAGCCATCACTCTGATACAAGTTAATCTTTATCTCATCTGTCCACAAGACCTTTTTCCAGAACTTAGGTATATTACAAAACTTACCTTCAGCGGCGCTGCAGTTCTGTCACTGGCCGTGTGTGCGACTTTGGCGCCTTTGAGAGGGAGGTAGGTTTTAAAATGCGTTTTTTCTTCTGACTATTCAAATCGATTTTGAACAGGCTGTTTAGTTGCTCAAGAAAAATCGCTTTGACTGCCATTTTATTAAGTTTATTAAAATTACCGCTGGTTAATTTAATAGCAGTAGTAAATTAAAAATAATCTTCTAATGCCGTCAACGCCGACAACGGGACGGATCTCATGTAGGGGACAAGGCAAGGTACACCGTTTATTTTTTCATATAAACTTGCTTCTTAGGATGCCTTTAATCAAAATTTCATGTTGTGAAAAGGTGATTTAGGCCCCGTACGAACCGGCGGTATTTTTCCTGCCGATATGGGATTTAAATTCACCGCAACCACAATGTACAATCGTTTGCGTTCCACAAAATCCCACTCGCAAGATGATTTAAATGCCCATTCATTTACGGAATTAAACACTAAATTCCTTCCATTTGGCCTATAAATTCATGACAATGAGATTTTAAAATCATGTTATATTGTGAATTCTTGTGTGAATTTTATTTGGAGTCTTAGGCTTTTTTAAAATGTTAACCTTTTCTTAAGAAATGGATAGATGTTTAGATCTAGTAATTCAATTTTGTAATTGGCTACAGATAGGTAACGAACTAATTATATGCTTTAATTTCAGGTCATCCAAGTAAGATTGTTTCATATTTGATTCAGAATGCTTCAATCTATAATAACTGAACATTTCATTCAGTTCTCTTAATTTTTAAGAAAGTTATGGGCTTTTGACTGTCCTCAATCACAGCTTTTTATGTTAAGTCAATGGAAAAGCAATAGGGAACAAGATGCTAATTTCAGAGTATGAAAATGGCCATAACGTTTTCAATACTGAGGATATGAAAGTGAATTAGGTGTCAAATTAAACTTCTTTTTATGCTTTATCAGATGGGATAAATTGCAGACTTGATTTTTAAAATCTCCAAATTTTGTAACGTTGCTACAGAACTGTGGTTGGTCTTTTAAGTACTTCTTGGCAAACTATAACCTGGCCATAATATTTCTGCAGCTAACCAGTGATTTGCATCTTGTAAGGTAGCTTCTGTATTTCTTTCCATGAAATCGTCTGCAGACAGTGGTCATTGACAAATCCACACCTGACTCCTGAAGAGTGTTTCAGATTGGTCGGACAGATGTTTGGGTTTTTTTTCTTTATTATAGAGATAATTCTTCTGTCATCAGCTGTAGTGGTCTTCCTTGACCTGCCAGTCCCTTTGGATTAGTAAGCTCACCAGCGCTCTATTTCTTCATAATGATGTTCCAAACAGTTGATTTTGGTAAGCCGAAGGTTTGGCTGATGTCTCTAACAGTTTTATTCTTGCTTCTCCGTCTCACAATGGCTTATTTGACTTTCACTGGTACAACTTTGGTCCTCATGTTGATAAACAGCATTAAAAGTTTCCAAAGGGATGGAAAGGCTGGAGGAAAGATTAGGTGCAGAGAGCTCTCTTATACCTGCATGAAGGAGGCATTTAAACACACCTGAGTAATTACAAACACCTGTGAAGCCAGGTGTCCCAAACATTATGGTGCCCTGAAATGGGGGTGGGGGGACTATGTATAAACACAGCTGTGATTTCTACATGGTGAAACCAAAATGGCCTTTAATAAAATCTGACAATGTGCACTTTAACCACATGTGATTTTTTACATTACAAATCTTAAACTGTGGAGTACAGAGGCAAATAAATAAATGATGGGTCTTTGTCCCAAACATTACAGAGGGTACTGTAACCAAAAGTACTGTAGATAGAAGTTAAACAGGGACAAGCAAGGTCACTGTTGTAACGGAGGAAATGACAGATGTGAAGTATGCGGCATCTGAAACATTTTGTCAGTGGCACAGGAATGAAAGGGTTACACAAAAAGCTGGAGAAACTCAGCGGGTGCAGCAGCATCTAAGGAGCGAAGGAGATAGGCGACGTTTCGGGTCGAGACCCTTCTTCAGACTGGTCAGGGATCAGGGAAACGAGAGATATAAACAGTGATGTGGAGAGATAAGGAACAATGAGTGAAAGATATGCAAAAAAGTATTGGTGACAAAGGAAGCAGGCCATTGTAAGCTGTTTGTGGTGTGAAAATGAGAAGCTAGTGCGACTGGGGAGGGGGGGGGGGGGGAGATGGAGAAGGAATGTCAGGGCCAGAGGGCTGAGGGAGAGGTGGGGGGGAGGCAGTCTGGGTTAACAGAATTGAGAAAATTCAATGTTTAAGCCCAGAGGATGCAGACTCCCCAAGCGGAATATGAGGTGCTGTTCCTCCAACTTGCGGTGTTGATCACTCTGGCCGTGGAGGAGGCCCAGGACCGAGAGGTCGGATACGCAGTGGGAGGGGGAGTTGAAGTGCTGAGCCACCGGGAGGTCGGGTTGGTTATTGCGGACCGAGCGGAGGTGTTCGGCGAAACGATCGCCCAGCCTCCGCTTGGTCTCACCGATGTAGATCAGCTGGCATCTGGAGCAACGGATGCAGTAGATGAGGTTGGAGGAGGTGCAGGTGAACCTCTGTCGGACTTGGAATGACTGCTTGGGTCCCTGAAAGGAGTGGATGGGGGAGGTGAAGGGACAAGTGTAGCATCTCTTGCGGTTGCAAGGGAAAGTGCCCGGGGAAGGAGTGGAGCGGGAGGGAAGGGAAGAATTGACGAGGGAGTTGCGGAGGGAGCGGTCTTTGCGGAAGGCAGACAGGGGGGGAGATGGGAAGATGTGGCGAGTGGAGGGGTCACGTTGGAGGTGACGAAACTGGCGGAGGACTATCTGTTGTATGCGCTGGCTGGTGGGGTGAAAGGTGAGGACCAGGGGGACTCGGCCCTTGTTGTGAGTGGGGGAATGGGGAGAGAGGGCAGTGTTGCGGGGTATGGAGGAGACCCTGGTGCGAGCCTCATCTATAGTGGGGGAGGGGAAACCCCGTTTTCTGAAGAACGAGGACATTTGCGATGACCTGGTGTGGAACACGTCATCCCAGGAATGAAAACCTTTTATTTTCACTTTTCACGCAGCTGATAGACTGCAGAAAGGACTGCCTCAGAAATTGTCTGAAAAAATCACTGTCATCCTACCAAGGACATTACCTAGCCTGGTGACAGAGGGCTGCATATTAACAACTTACTGTAACTTGTCATGTCTTCAGTGAAATCACAACTGTGTTACCCAATCAATCACTGCGAGGTTTAGTGATAGCTTCCAGGTACTAAACTTCAAACAACTCACATTTCCCTAATGATTATGTAACACCTTGTCATAAAAAAATGTATCTTTCTAACATTTCCATATATCTTATTGTTATTGATTTTCACGGATTAACTAAAGGGCCTGTCCCACTTTATGAGGTAATTCAAGAGTTCTCCCGAGTTCTCCCCTGATTCGAGCTTGTGCAATGTACGTAGCGGGTACGTGGGAGCTCGTTGATGTCACGTAGCGGCGCGTACGAGTAACGGTAGGTACTCGGGAAATCTGGTAAACTCGTGACTTTTTTCAACACTGTGAAAAATGTCTACGAGTAAAAAAAATACTCGTGATGAAAAAAATTGTTACTTTTTACTCGTACGAGCCCCTACGTACCCACTACGTACATTACACAAGCTCGAATCAGGGGAGAACTCAGGAGAAGTCTTGACCTACCTCGTAAAGTGGGACAGGCCCTTAACGGATCTCCCAGCAAACTGACTGAGGAATCTACTGCCACAACCCACGAATCTTCAGAAATTAAGGATTCGACGTGAAAAAACTGACAATAGCTTTGATTCTTCCGAATGAGTCCATGTATTCATGTATTGTCTTTCTGCTGGTAGACAAAAATGATGGAGAAACTCAGCGGGTGCAGCAGCATCTATGGAGCGAAGGAAATAGGCAAAGTTTCGGGCCGAAACCCTTCTTCAGACTGATTGTCTTTCTGCTGACTGGTTAGCATGCAACAACAGCTTTTCACTGTACCTTGGTACACGTGGCAATAAACTAAACTGAACTGAAACTGAACTGGCTGGTTAAATGCAACAACTACTTTCAGATTGGTGTGTTCGACCTGTGGCATTATCGACCTGTGGCACTAACGCCTGTGGTGATGAAGTGCTTCGAGAGGTTGATCATGGCGCAAATCAACTCCTACCTCGACAAAAACCTAATTCACTATAATTCGCATACCGCCACAACAGATCAACGGTGGATGCGATCTCGCTGGCTCTCCACTCCGCTCTGGACCACTTGGACAACAAAAACTCATATGTCAGGTTGCTATTCATCGATTACAGCTCAGCATTTAATACTATCATCCCCTCCAAGCTGGTTACCAAACTCGCAGAACTGGGTCTCTGCGCATCCCCCTGCAATTGGATCCTCGACTTCCTCATTCGTATTGGTGGAAATGTGTCAGACTCGATAACAAACGGGAGTACCTCAAGGCGGCGTGCTCAACCCCCTGCTGTACTCTCTCTATACTCATGACCCACAGTCCTGTTTATATCAACGGGTAGATGGTTGAAAGGGTCAAGAGCTTCAAATTCCTGGGCGTGCACATCTCTGAAGATCTTTCCTGGTCCGAGAACACTGATGTAATTATCAAGAAAGTTTATCAGCGTCTATACTTCCTGAGAAGATTACGGAGAGTCGGTTTGTCAAGGAGGACTCTCTCTAACTTCTACAGGTGCACAGTAGACAGCTTGCTGACCGATTGCATCGTGGCTTGGTTTGGCAACTTGAGCGCCCTGGAGAGGAAAAGACTACAAAAAGTAGTAGCACTGCCTAGTCCATCATCGGCTCTGACCTTCCTTCCATCCAGGGGATTTACCGCAGTCGCCGCCTCAAAAAGGCTGGCAGTATCATCAAAGACCCACACCATCCTGGCCACACACTCATCTCCCTGCTACCTTCAGGTAGAAGGTACAGGAGCCTGAAGACTGCAACGACCAGGTTCAAGAATAGCTACTTCCCCACAGCCATTAGGCTATTAAACCTGGCTCGAACAAAACTCTGATCATTAATAACCCATTTTACTTCGGAATCACGTGAGTGACTACGTGAAGACCCCGCCAGCACACATGCGCGACATATCGTCGAACTCATTGCGAAGCAACAGTCAGAAGGAAGCCCACTCCTCCAGCGTAAATTTAAAAACGGCCCGCAGGTAAGTACTTACCATTCTGAGGACGTTTGTTGGCTCTGTTTGCTGTTGTTTTTCAGAGCGCACCATGGCGTCAAGAAAATCAAGAAGAGTCGCTGCTAAAGTTGCTGCTGAGGAAGGAGGCAGCCAGCGGCGTCCGAGTTCTCCTGAGCTGCTGGTACAAACCGCAGCCCCCGACTTCACGCCTCTACAGGCCACAGGTGCTCCTGGGACTGGCGGCAAAACCACCCGGAAGTTGGGCAGGTCTGCTGATCAGCTGTGTCCGGTCCGGAGGACACCCCGCACGCGGGAAGCGACGGCGGTCGACTGTCCCGCATGGAGCGGATGGTGGAGCAATTGCTCCAACGTGACCTACTGCAGCAGGGGCAGAGTCACAGTGGGTCTCCTAGCAGACCCACAGCATCATCCTTTTCAGGACTGCCAAATGTCTCACCCTCTTCGCAGGGGAGCATTAGGAGTCAGAACTGGGTTGACTCTGAAGATGGGAGCATGGCTGAAGATACGACAATGCTAGGGGTGCCAGAAGAGGAGCTTTTGGGTATGGTCACTAACTTTGCATTGCCTACCCAAAAAGGGCTGCCGTTACATCCCAAGTTGGCAGCCAGTATCAATTACATGGCGACCAGCCAACTACAAGAGCAAGCCATCAATGATATGGCAGCAAAAAATACCTAGCTCCGGAGAATTGCATCTCCCTCAATGTGCCTGCTGTTAACAACCCCATTTGGGGTAACATGAGCCCCGGGATAAGGAGCCAAGATGTCAAACTCCAAAAGATCCTTAAACTGCTGGCTGCTGGGATTACGGCCATTGCCAGAACAGTGGATGGATTTGATATGCCTGAGGAGCTGCAGGACGCGCTACCTCTCTTATGTAACACTCAATATGAGATCAACAGTTACAGGAAGAGCGTCATCCGGCCTGCACTCAACCCCAAGTTTGCGGGGTTGTGCAGACACAGCAGTGCACAGCCGCCAACATTGCTATTTGGGGACAACCTGCCGAAACAGGTCAAAGACCTCGACGAGGAGGCAAAAGTAATTGGCATGATTAAGGTGCCGGCTGCCACCAAGTCCCCATACCAGCGGCGGCAGCACCCCTATGCAACCACCAGCAGACAACGCTACGGCGATAGACCACCTGCTGGTGAAAGCTCGAATGCCGGACAACCTGCTCAACGGTCTTTTTTAGACCATGGCCCAGCACGGCCTTCTTGGAAGATGCGGCAACCCCACACCACAGCGCCTCCACACCACAAGAAACAAGGACAGAGGCAACCGATGCAGCACGCCGGTAACCATGGAGATAGGTGGGTCTGGTTGCCTCATGAACATCGCATGTTTAGACTCCTCACGGGTTGGTAGACGGTTGCACTTGTTTGGGATGCATGGAGCGCTTTAACTTCTGATCCTTTCATACTGGAAAGTATTCAGCGATATAAAATTGAATTTGTTCAATAATTCCTTTCCCCTGTTCAGCATACACCTAGTCGGAAGTTTGTACTTTCACAGAAACAAAAGACAGAAGGTCATGCTGAACTTCTAAGACTAAATTCAAAAGGGGTAATTGAGAAAACCAAAAGAGAGTCTCATGAGTTTGTATCGAACATTTTCACTAAAAATAAAAAAGACGGCGGATGTCGCATCACCATAGATTTGACTGAACTGAATACTTTCGTGCAGTATGCCCATTTCAAAATAGAAACCTTTGTCACGGCAAAACAACTAATTTCCAATAGGTACTTCATGGCTTGCATCGATCTAAAGGATGCATACTATTCAGTACCAATAGACAAGGATCATCGCAGATATTTGAAATTTTTCTGGATGGGGCAGCTCTGGCAGTACAAAGCACTACCTAATGGATTGTCATCAGCGCCCAGACTGTTTACCAAATTATTAAAACCAGCTTTATCGTGTCTCAGGAAACAAAAACATATTGTTATGGCTTACCTCAATGATATTTTAATAGTGGGAAAAACTTTGGAGTTGGCCCAACTGGCCGCTCAGCCACCAAGCACCTATATCAAAAGCTGGGATTTATCATTCATCCAGATAAATCAAAATTGATTTTCGATACTACTATGGACTATTTGGGTTTCACAATTGATTCTGTTCATATGTCTGTCACTTTGCCACCAAACAAAGAGCCAGACTTGATAGAAGCATGCAACAGCCTTTCTGGCATCAGGAAACCATCTATTCGGCAAGTAGCCAGAGTGATTGGGAAGTTAGTGGCTGCCTTTCCAGCCACACAATTTGGCCCACTACATTACCAAAACCTACAAAGGGCGAAAATAGCAGCACTCAAGCACCATGTGGGCCATTTTGACAGGCCAATGCAATTACCAGGGAAAGCGAAATTAGAATTACAATGGTGGATAGACAATGCACGACATTGCTCTAACCCCATCACTATCATAAATCCCTCGGTTATACTACAAAATGATGCCAGCGCAAAAGGTTGGGGAGCAACTAATACCACCTCCAGTTGTGGTGGTAGATGGAGTGCACATGAATTAACTCTACTTCCGGCACTAGGAATTAATTATCTAGAAATGCTGGGAGCATTTCATGGACTCCGGGCTTACTGTTCGGACATGCACCATCTGCACGTACATTTACAGATTGACAATACCACTGTGGTGGCTTATGGGTGGAATAAAGTTGATATCCTGTGACTTTAATGGATTGGTCAATACAATCTGGCACTAGTGCCTAGAAAGGAACATTTGGATATCAGCCACTTACCTTCCAGGTAGGCTAAATACAGTGGCGGACACCAGGTCACGCAAATTTAATGACAACACCGAATGGATGTTGGACCGAAAAGTGTTTGCCGACATTGTAGATCGGTATGGAACAGCAGATATCAACCTTTTTGCATCCAGACTCAATCATCAAATATCAACACATGTTGCATGGGAACCAGACCCTGGGGCAGTAGCGATGGACGCTTTCTCGCTACACTGGGGGGGGGATTTGTTTTTCTTTGCATTTCCCCCCTTCTACCTCATCAGTCGGGTCTTGCAAAAAATTAAACAAAACTCCGCATTGGGTATTCTGGTTGTTCCCGACTGGCCTACTCAACCATGGTTCCCTGTGGTACTGGACATGGCCACAGAACCATGCATCCCAATAAATAAACGTCAGGAGTCTATTGGTACACCCTGTGACAGGGGAGAGTCACCCGTGCCATGATAAACCTGTTGGTTTGCAGGATTTGAAAAGGCCACTTCTGGATTATGGACTCTCCGACCGAACAATCAATGTCATCACAGCATCGTGCAGGGAGTCCACCAGAAGACAATACCTCACTTACGTGAAGAAATGGGAGGTGTTTTGCTAAAAAACGAACACCACATATGGCACAGCCACCATCACAGAAGTGCTTGAGTTCCTGGCAAGCCTTCATTTCGATGAGGCTCGATGGCACACTGCCATCAACTGTGCCAGGAGTGCCCTATCCATCTATCTTGGGTGAGGTTGCGATCTCCTTGCAGTGGGATCTCACCCTTTGGTGTCAAAATTAATGAGGGGAATATTTAATTCAAATCCCCCCAGGCCCAGATATTCCCAGACTTGGGATATCAGCATTGTATTGACCATGCTCCGAGGGTGGGCACCAATAACGGGTCTTTCATTGGATAAACTGACCTACAAAATGGTCATGCTGATGGCACTCGTAACGGCACAACGGGTCCAGTCCCTACATAAGCTAAGTATGGACGCCATGAACATATCCAATAGCAAGGTAACTTTCTTTATACAGGGGTTACTCAAGCAAGACAGGCCTGGATCATCTGGCCAAAAATTGGATTTCCTGGCCTATCCCGTAGACTGCCGTCTATGTATCGTGACCCACATTTTACGCTACATAGAGGTCACTAAGAGTCTCAGGGGCACGGAGAGGGCTTTGCTCATTAGCCACAAACGCCCTCATCATAGAGTCACAGTGCAAACCGTTCCCAGATGGTTAAGGGCTGTATTGGGCGCAGCGGGGGTGGACACTAACGTATTTAAATCTTACTCCACCAGGGCTGTATCCACATCAGGGGCAAGGATGATGGAAGTTCCAATGGACCACATCTTTGCAACAGCGGGTTGGAGTAATGAAAAAACCTTTCAGCGGTTTTACAATAAACCCGTGGCCGCACCTGAGACGTTTGCAGAAAAAAATATTAAGTTCTGTTTTATAATTCCCCGATGTAGGGGCATTATTGTTTGGTATTGTGGAATAAATACCTTTTTGTTTTTCAGCACAGTTTCATGTCTGAAATACGTTAACATACTCCTCCATTTCTCGTAATGGCAGTGTGTGAGCATGGACTCGTTCCAGGCATGAAATCACAGAGCTTTGAAATCTTCACGTAGTCACTCACGTGACTTCAAAGTAAAATAGTAAGATTAAATGAGAACTTACCAGTTTGAAGTTTGATCTTTATTTTATGAGGAGTTACGATGAGGGATTACGTGCCCTCCGCTCCCAAACCCTCTATTATAAAGGTCAACTGGTATGCTAGTTCTCTTATCTTACTGTTAGTCAGCTCTGATATCTATGATTTCACACCGCTGCTTTGAAGAATGTCACGCATGCGTGCTGGCGGGGTCTTCACGTAATCCCTCATCGTAACTCCTCATAAAATAAAGATCAAACTTCAAACTGGTAAGTTCGCATTTAATCTTACTATTATCTGTTATTTACACTTAGTTCATTTATTCATGTGTGTATATATTTATATATGGTTTATGGACACACTGATCTGTTTTGTAGTCAATGCTTTTTATGTTTTGTGTGCTGAAGCAAAGCAAGAATTTCATTGTCCTATCAGGGACACATGACAATAAGCTCACTTGAACTTGAACTTGTTCCACAGAACAGCAAGAAACTGGGTCGAGTGGTTAACTATTATGTACCATTCTGCTCAGTTGAGAGGGAGCTGCTTTCATAAACAGAAGCATTAATCTTGACTCTCTCAGTCGGTGAAGTAAGGTGACCTTCTGCAGTACAATAGGAGACTTCACTGGCAGAGAGGTTGGAATGCTAAGGAAGTCTGAGAAGTTAGCAACGAGGAAGAATAACAAAAAAAGGGAAAGCCCTAAATCCTGCAGCTAGAAGCAGTGTGGGTGTAACCGGGCTGCAGGTGAGCTAGCAGAAATGGCAGAGGTCAGACCCATTGGGAAAATTGCAAACCATGACACAATGCATTCTGCAATTCCCTTAAAGATGATGATTTTACAGGTGACAGGCAGATGCTGAGAGAGAGCTGCAGGTGGGCGGTGTGGGCAAGTTGGGCTGAAAGGCCAGTATCCACACTGCATCCTTCTATGACCAAGTGCTGAAGAACAAAGCGAGTTGATCTTTTGGAAACGTGGGTTCCCCTCTTCTGTTATAGATGAGGCTCTCACCAAGGTCTCCTCTATATCCCACACCTCCGCTCTTACTCCACATTCCCCTACTCGTAACAAGGACAGAGTCCCCCTTGTCCTCACCCTTCCACCCCATCAGCCGGCGTGTACAACATTGTATCCTCCGACATTTTCACCACCTCCAGCGAGATCCTACCACTGGCCACATCTTCCCATCTCCTCCACTTTCTGCTTTCCGTAGAGACCGTTCCCTCCGTAACTCACTGGTCAATTCGTCCCTTCCCACCCAGACCACACCCTCCCCTGGTACTTTCACCTGCAACCGCAGGAAATGCTACACTTATAGCTTTACCTCCCTCCACGACTCCATCCAAGGACCCAAACAATCTTTCCAGGTGAGGCAGAGGTTCACCTGCACATCCTCCAACCTCATCTATTGCATCCGCTGTCGTAGGGGTCAACTTCTCTACATTGGCGAGACCAAGCATAGGCTCGGCGACCACTTCGCCCAACACCCCCGCTCAGTCTGTACTAACCAACCTGATCTCCCGGTTACCCAGCACTTCAACTCCCCCATCCATTCTGAATCTGCCCTTTTTGTCCTGGGCCTCCTCCATTGCCAGGGTGAGGCCCAGCGCAAATTGGAGGAACAACACCTCATATTTCGTTTGGGTAGTTTACACCCCAGCGGTATGAACATTGACTTCTCTAATTTCAGGTAGTCCTTGCTTTCACCCACCTTCCCCTCCCCCTTCCAAGCTCTCCCACATAGCCTACTGTCTCCGCCTCTTCCTTTCTTTATCCCGCTCTCCGCCTGCGATATCAGTCTGAAGAAGGCTCTCGACTCAAAACGTCGCCTACTCCTTTTCTCTGCCTCACCCGCAGAGTTTCTCCAGCATTTATTTTTCTAAAGGGAGATGATCGGTGAGTGCAAGATAGCCTCACTTTTGATGGAAGGAAGAAATCAGACACTTGCTTGACACCAGCTAACTTGTTGGTACCATTGTGCAGCCTAGCCCAGGTTTTTGAAGGGAGAAAAACTAAAGACTCATTTGGGGAATTGCATTCAAAGAAGCAAAATGGACTCATTAACCGTTGAAGTGACTAGCAATGGACCTCACATCTTACAATCCAATCGATCAGGCCGAGAAGTTCCTGGAAGGTCAGAGCCATCAGCAAGCCAATCCAGAGGTAATAATTCAGTTCTAGTGGTCAGCAGTGAAGAGCCTCAAGCACAGCCAGTGAAAGCCTACTTTGCAGGCTTCAACTCAGCGAGCAAAGCTGGCACCAGCAGGAGACCAACGTTCATGAAGAGACCATCATTCATGAACACTGGACCATCAGGAGACCATCATTCATGAACACTGGACTTCAAGATGCCCACTCCAGCCCCAAATGTAAAGGATAGTGTTTGGGATACTTAGGACAATTTACAATTTTACTGAAGTCAATTATCCTACAATCTAAAAGCCCGTAAGTCTTTGGAGTGTGGGAGGAAACCGGAGTACAGGGAGAAAACCAACGCAGGTCATTGGGGGGAAACTTACAAACTCTGCACAGACAGCACCCATGGTCAGGATCAAACCCGGGTCTCTGGCGCTGTAAGGCACCAACTTTACCGCTGCGCCACGCCACTGTGCCGCACCGTATTGCAAAATTGAGTGTGAGAGTGTGAGACAGTGTGAGAGTGTGAGAGAGTGTGTGCGTGTGCGTGTATATAAAGCTGTTGGATAAAACACACTTAAAAAGGATATTGGTCGAGGTGCTCAGAAAACAGAGGAAGAACATAAGTGTGGGATGTCGAAGTTGAGACCAAGCGAGAACTGAAGAGCTGGTCTAAATCAGTTGGGGGGTGGAGATAAAACAAAATTGACCCCTGAGAGGAAACATGGAAACATGAGTAGAGGCTTCGAAACAAGTGGAGAGACTGTCAGGAAAATCAGCTTGGGGTCAAGGTGAGTGAGTGGTAATGGGACTATTGGTGATGGGAGTGGTAATGGGACTATTGGTGTTCTCCACTTGGAATCTGTCTAGTTTGGAGATTCATAAATGGGCCTGGCAATGCAAGGGGGACCTTTCTAGGGGGAATGAATGTAGTTGTAGCCTGTAGGTCAACAGGAAATGGGATTGACAGCAGGGTTTGTGATGGTCAGCAGCAAATTTAAAATCAAAGAGGGTTTACAAAATGTCACAGTAATTGGTTAACTACCCACCTACTCTTAGGTCAACAGTCAGCATGGAACTCCTGTAGGTGGTCAACTAATCACAAGGACATTGGACACGGTGGCAGCATCTGGAACCAACATCAGAGTACAGTACAGGAACAAAACCGGTCCCAGTAGAATCCATGGGAAAGGAGAAGCATTGAGGAGAAGCAGCACATTTGAACAGAGCAAGAGGATTCAGCGAAAAGGAACAAATCAGAGTAAACAGACGCAATTCAGAGAGAGGCGAAGGAATCTATTGAGTGTTGGTTTCACCAAAAGGATCCGCAGGTGGTGGCGAATCTGAGAATCAATTAAACATCCAGGATGACCAAATCGAGCATGTGGTGATCCCAGGGTCTTTTGGTACTCAACATGGCCAAAATAATCCGATATTGCATCTTGACTATGAGCAATAGACCACAACGACAGGGTCACAGCAGAAATCAGGCAGCAAACAAACCACTGTCTTACTGCAAAGTATGGCTTTACAGAGCTCCGCCCTCCAGTAAATCAGCTTGGGATAAATATTCCAAATTGACCTTACATGCTGACAACAGGAAAATAAAGAGCACCCGGCTTCTATTGATACAATGAACATCAAAAAAGAAACTTGCAAGTAATGGGAATAGTAAGATTGAACGAGAACTTACCAGTTCGAAGGTTGATCTTTATTTCATGAGGAGTCGAAGTGAGGGATTTCGTGAAGAGCCCGCCGGCACGCATGCTCGACATACTTCAAAGTAGCGGCGTGGAATCACAGAAACCAATCAAAAGAAATGACTTCACATAGTAAGAATGAAAACGACTAAGATTACCAGATGAAGGTGATTGAGGGTTGGGCGAGGAGGGCACGAAATCCCTCACTTCGACTCCTCATGAAATAAAGATCAACCTTCGAACTGGTAAGTTCTCGTTCAATCTTACTATTTCATTTCGGAGTCACGTGAGTGACTTCGTGAAGACTTCAAAGCTTCTGTGATGACACGCCCTGGACCACGTCCATGCTGTCACACCACTACCAGGGATGGATGGGAGGAATAACGTGCTGACTAGTCCATACTGCAAAACAAATCATATTTATTAACAACAAATCAAAACCCCTTATTCGGGGACATCTCCACGTTCTTGCCCCGCATCTAGTACGGCTTCTGCGAACTGTAGAGGCGCAGCGACGGGCCGGTTGTAGAAACGCTGGAACACCGCTTCATTAGCCCATCCTGCTGTGGCGAGAATATGGTCCATGGGCACCTCCATGACCCTCGCCGCCGACGTCGATGCAGCCCTGGTGGAATGAGATTTGAACACATTAGTGTCGATACCTGACTTACCCAAGACGACTCGAAGCCACCTGGATATCGTCTGTGTTGTCACTCGATGGTGAGGTCTCTTATGAGTGACAAGCAGGTATCTCTCCTTTCCTCTGATGCTTGCCGTCACCTTGACGTAGTAACGGATGTGGGAGGCTAAACATAGCCTAGCATCTGCGGGGTATGCCGGGAACTTCAGCTGCAGCCCTGTGCACCCAGGTCTATGCTGCTTTAGTAGATCGTCAACAAAGAAAACTACTTCTGTGGGGGAAGACATCATTCTGTCGACACGTAGTTTATGGAGTGTCTGTACCCTCTGTGCTGAAGTCAGCGCTAGTAACATCACCAGCTTCATGGTGAGTTTGTCCAGCTGGAGCCCTTCCATGGGGGACCACGTCCTGAGCAGAGCTAAAACTACCCTGACATCCCAGGTGATATTGTAGCGTGGTGTAGGCGGATTCGTATTGAAAATACCCCGCATGAGCCTGGACACTAGGTTGTTGGATCCCACCTCAATATTGAGGTAGAATGATAGAGCGCTCCTGGCGCTGTTGATGGCACTGTAGCTTAAGTGTTCATCATGGTGCAACCCCGCGAGGAATTCCAGGACGTCGGTTATAGTCACGGCATCGTACGTGATGCGAGAGCGGCTGCAGAAGGCTTCCCACTTCCTGATGTGAGAGCGGTATCTTCGCCTTGTAGACTCTCGGCACGACGCTGCAATGGTATCCATGGTCCGGGTAGAAAGGCCGTATCCAACTAAAGGCCGATTCAGAATCTGCAAGCCAACAAATTTAAATAGCCATGGCAGGGATGTGGCTCCCCTGAAACAGGGTGAGTAACTAATTCTGGGCTACCCTGCAAACGGACCCAAGGTTCACTGAGCGTGTCAAAGACCATCGGATACCACGGCTGTGTAGGCCAGTCGGGTATGATAAGGATGCCCTTGGCACCATCCATCTGAATTTTTCGTAATATCCGACTGATGAGGCAAAACGGAGGGAATGCATAGAAAAAGCAATTCCCCCAGTCTAGCGAGAATGCATCTAACGCTATAGCCCCAGGGTCTGGTTCCCACGAGACGTAGGTTGGTACCTGATGGTTCAACCGGGACGCAAAAAGGTCAATGTCCGGTTTCCCAAATTTGGCTGTAATTTTTGCAAAAATTTCAGGATGTAACATCCATTCAATATTATCATTGAACTTGCGTGACCTGGCGTCCGCCACAAAATTAAGCTCACCTGGCAAATAGGTGGCTGAAATCCAAATGTCTCTCTTGACACACCAGAGCCAAATTGAATTAGCCAATTTATCACATGAAACTGACCTGGTACCGCCCATGTGATTTAAATACGCCACCGCTGTGGTGTTGTCTATTTGGAGCCGGACATGTGCTCCAAAGATCTTGGAACAATATGCACGAAGTCCGTGAAACGCTGCAAGCAGCTCCAAATAGTTGATCCCTTGTGATACCAACATTGTATTCTCAAGGGTATCCCATCGGCCCCCACAACTAGAATGCTGATTCGTAGCTCCCCAGCCATCAGAGCTCGCATCAGTTTGTAAGTATATCATCGGTTTCGCCTCAATAATAGTTTTAAACGAGTTACTAATGTGGCAAACCCACCATCGTAACTCATCCAATGCTGCAGGCGGCAGCTGCATTGATCGATCATAATGACCAGCATGCCGTCGCAGCGCAGCAATCTTGGCTCTCTGCAAGTTTTGATAATGCAGAGGTCCATACCGGGCTGCCGGAAACAAAGCCACAATCTTGCCAATGACAGTAGCTGTGTGACGAATCGATGGTATACGAGTATTGAGTAAATCTGTACACACCTGTGTTACCTCCTCAATTTTGTTAATTGGTATGGTGACTCTCATGCTAATGGAATTCACCTGGAACCCTAGATAATTAATTACCTGGGTGGGGCAGAACTTAGATTTTTCTGGATGAACAATGAACCCAAGCTGTTGGAACAAATTGACCGCAGCTGCAACCCCTTGTTGAGCTGATTCCAAGGTGTGTCCGATAATTAAAATATCATCTAAATAGGCCATAACGATATGATGTCGTTGTCTTAAATAAGCCATAATTGGCTTCACCAATTTAGTAAATAATCGAGGGGCTGTGGTGAGCCCATTAGGCAACGCCCTATATTGCCACAGCTGGTCCATCCAGATAAATTTTAAGAACCTTCTGTAATATTTTTGCATGGGTACGGTATAGTACGCATCCTGTAAATCAATACATGCCATAAAGCACCCTTGTGAGATCAATGATTTGGCCGTTTCAAACGTGTCCATTTTAAAATGAGTATATGTTACAAAGTTATTCAGAGTGGTCAGATCAATAATGACTCTACAGCCTCCATCTTTCTTAGGTCGGGTAAAAATATTGGAAACAAATTCAACGGGCTCATGAACCGTTTTCTCTATGACCCCTTTCTGTTCCAACCTTAAAATTTCCTTATAGCCTACGGACTGTTCCGCAGCCGTTAGTTTAAACATACGACCCGGTCTATGCTGAGACGGAGGGATGTCCCCATTAATAAACTCAATGCTATGGCCCTGAATATTCCGTAACACATACTCATCACTGGTAATATCACCCCATGCACCCGCAAACAACCGCAAACGCCCACCAACATGTGAGGTTAAACAAAGAGAAAAAAGAGAACCAGACCGCCTCACCTCTGTGGTTACCGGCGGTCCCTGACACGGGTGGGTGGACGTAGAGGTGCTGGGTTGGTTTGAGGTCGTGGCGTCCTCATTTTCCATCTCGGCTTCTGCCGAGATCGGTTTGGAGCTGGAGGGTAATTCCTGGTAGACGTGCTGGCAGACCCTCGTGAGCGGCCAAGCGGAGCTTTGGAGCTCGATGGCGTGGGGGCACTCTGAGAGCTCATGAGCCCCACGGTCTTGGCTTGTTCATCAAGCTCTCTGACCCTTTTGGCAAGGTCTTCGCCAAAGAGCTGACGGGGCGGCGGCGGCGGCGGTTTGCACAACCCTGCAAATTTGGGGTTGAGCGCTGGGCGGATGCTATTTTTCCGAAAGCCGTTGATTTCATTTTGAGTAGCGCATAGAAGCGCCAGAGCATCCTCCTGATCCAAATTAAGCTCCTCTCCGTCGACCGACCGCACAAAAGCAGTAATCCCGGCCGTGAGGAGTTTCAGGATCCGCTGAACCTTTAGTTCCTGCTGACGGATAGCCGCACTGATGTTGCCCCAGATTGGCGTATTGACCACAGGCACGTTGAGGGAGTTGCAGTTTGATGGAGCCTTGTGACGGCTCATGGCTTGTAGTAGAACTTCCTCCTGAAGCTGGTGATTATTTAGGAAGTCCACAGTGGCTGCCAGTTTTGTATTGATAGGAAGCCCCAAGGAATGAGGGGCTGCAAACTTGGTGGCCACATCGAGGAGGTCCTCCGCCGGTAACTCAGGCGGGGGTGGGATGGGATCGACCACTGCCTCCTCGTCCTGCTGCTCCAGGCTGGTGTATGAAGCTGGTGATGAAGCCCTGTGCCTGTCGCTGCTGGATGCCTGTTGTTGTTGAAGGAGACGTTCCAGCAGCCGCTCTATACGGTCAATACGCCCTTCACCCTGAACACTCAGGTGGTCGGAGTCCTCCAGCTCTGAAAATTGGCCGGGGCTCCTGTCATCGGCCCGCACCTCGTGCCGGTAGTTGTCGTCGACAGCCGCCGAGGCGAAACTGCGCGATTCCTGCACGGGCGTGTTCAACCGCCTCCGTATAGCGGGAGCGGAAGCCGTTGCCTCTAAGGACAGATGCGGCATGGTGTCGGCACCAGCCGAAGCCTGGATACCTTGGGCCCGTGCAGGCTTGCCAGCTGCCCACATCGTGGACCTTGCCGACGCATGGTCTCGCCCACCCATCCATGGAGGGCTCGGCGACCGTGACGGGACCCCCAACTGACTCGTCCCGGCGTCGGAAGTTGGGGGGCGACGGCTGGACCTCACAGCTGCCCCGGGTCCCGTCCTAGAACCTGACCGCTCCTTGGCGACAGGCAGAGCCTTAGCCCCGACAGGGTTCGGCTTTTGGGCTCCTGCCCTTCCCCTCCTCAGGGGGCTTCGTGAAGCGGGCCGTGCAGCCGCACGGACCCTTCTGCTCGAGGCCGTCAGCAAGCCTGCTGACGACCTGACTGCCACGGCAGGGTCGTCCTGCTCTGGCGGCACACCACACTCCTCCTCGTCGAACTCCTCCGAGCTGTGGTGTGCGGGCGGGTCCGGACCTGAAAAAACAGAGCTCACCGACATCTCCGCCCTCGTTCCGGTCTGCGTTGCAGGTACCCCCGACAACTCTCGCTCCGGAACTGCTGGCCGGCGACTTCTCCTCGAACTCCGGCCTCTTAAACTCCCATCCATGTTCTTGCTGTGAAGCAAACACAACAAGAACCACCAACTTAAGGTAGCATACTTACCTGCGTGGTTCCCTTATGAAGGGCTGGCGAGGAGCACGCTCCTCCGTCAGCCGTCGCAGCAACGCGTTACGACGATATGTCGAGCATGCGCGCCGGCGGGCTCTTCACGAAGTCACTCACGTGACTCCGAAATGAAATTTGAAACAAAGAGTGGAAATGCTAGAAATATCTGTGGGGAGAGAAGCTGAGTTAATGCTTCAGGAAGAAGAACCATCACCAAAACCGAGAAAGAGAAAACAAGTTATGCCAAGAGGGTCGGGGTGAAATGGATGGGCAAAAGGAATCTCTTTAATACAGCAAGGCAGGAATTGTCATGGACATGCATTGTCCGACACATCGCCACGGATTTAAAAAATATTCACTTTATCATGGATCTGTACACTGTGGATGGCTCGATTATAATATGTAGGAAGGAACTGCAGATGCTGGTTTAAACCGAAGATGGACACAAATAACTGGAGTAACAGGTGGCATCCCTGGAGAGAAGGAATGGGTGACGCTTTGTGTCTGAAGGGATTCAACTAGAAACTTCACCCGTTTCTTCTCTCCAGAGATGCTGCCTGTCCCGCAGAGTTACTCCAGCTTTTTATGTCGATCTTAGATTATAATATGTATTGTCTTCCCGCTGTCTGGTTAGCACGCAACAAAAGCTTCTGACTGTACCTCGGTACACGTGACAATAAACTAAACTCACACTCAAATGTATTAGTAAAAATATTCATTTTGAGATTTGCCAATGAACTAAATGGCATCACTTTAAATAGCAGGGACAATGTTAAATGGCGAGACCAATGCACAAAATCTTCAATTTTACTTAATGTTACCAGGGATGAAAACCCCATCCAGCTTTAATGTGAAGATCTATTTCTTCTGTTATTTAATTCTGTTTTTACACAAATGTAACCAAAATCCATTGGTCTGTTTTCACAAGAAATGAACCCTTGACATTTGAATTTTTAAGACACTCTTCAGCGTTTGTGCAATATAGGCAGTGAAAAAGATCACGCACATTACAATGCTTGGTTTAGCGATTTGTTGACATGCCAGGAATGATCAGGCACAGAATTTAAATCATACACAGCATCATCATATGGGAGCCAACTGTCGGTTCTTTGAGCCTGTTCTGCGGTACCCCAAGATTATGGCTGATCTTCCACCTCAGACCCTCGATTCCTTTAACAATCCAGAAATCTGCTCACCTCTGTTTTAAATGAGCTCAATGACTCGGCCTCCAGAGACACCTGGGCAAGAGACTGCCAAAGATTCATCAGCTTTCTACTGAAGACGTTTCTCAAAGGAACATAGTAAAAATACGTGCAGGAGTAGCACGACCATTCAATATGATCATGGGTGATCATCTAAAAACAGTGCCCCGTTCCTGCTTTTTCTCCATATCCCTGGATTCCTTTAGCCCTAAGAGCTAAATCTAACTCTCTCTTGAAAACACCCAGTGAATTGGCCTCCACTGCCTTCTGTGGCAGAGAATTCCACAGATTTACATCACAATCCTGAATGGCTTACCCCTTCTCCTCAAACAATGCCCCCTGGTTGTGGGTTCCACAGCTGCCTTCATTCTGTGCATTTCAATGAGGTTGCCTCTCGACTGCCTGAACTGCAGAGAATTCGGGGTCAGTTAAATCCATCTCTGTTCATGCAGCAAGTTCACCATCCCCAGAAGCAGTCTAGAGAATCTTCACAGAACTGTTTCCATAGCAAGCATATCCCATTTCATGCAAGGAGGCAAATAGGGCAATGGCACATTGCCTGCATCCATGCAGTGGAACCCGATTCACATGGTCTTGCTTTAAATGTCCTCGCCATTAAAATAACGTGGGAGCCGATATGCTATTGTTGCCCAACATCACAAGAATATATGTCCCCCCTCGCCCCCCATTACTCATTAGAAATTGAATGGAAACAAGTTGTCTTCCCTGAGGGTCACGCCAAAGAAGCATGGGTAAATTATGGGGAAACTGGGCAGCCAGGTGGCTCGGCTGTTAGAGCTGCCGCCTCGCATCTCCAGCAAGCCATGTTCAATCCTGACCTCTGGTATCATTTGTGTGGAGTTTACACGTTCCCACTGCGACTGCTTGGGTTTTCCGCCGGGTGTCCCAGTTCATTCCAATATCCCCCCGAAAAAATGCGGATTAGTGAGTTAATTGACCACTGTACGTTGAACCTAGTGTGTCAGTGAGTGATTGTTAATGAGAATGTAGGGAAGACAAAATGGAATAGAGTTGGGTTAGTAGAAACCATGTGGTCTCCGAGGTGAAGGACCTGCCTCCGAGCTGTACCTCCATGTCCCTGACAAGAGGCATAATAAATCTATGAAAATCCCAGAGTAGGGAGAACTAGCAACTCCTCCCACTGGATGAAGTGCAGACAAACAGGAGAGACAAGTTGAATGGGAAGCTGGATAAACACATTGGAAACAAGGAGAGGCAGGAGGAGTCAATGTGGTGCCTAATTAGGAACAAGGAACAGGAGGAGACTCTTGGTCCCTCAAACTTGTCCTTTCATTCAGGGACATCATGGTTGTTCTGTGACATAAATCAAGACCCAAATCAGGTGGGGAGCACAGTGGCGCAGCGGTAGAGTTGCTGCCTTACAGCGTCAGAGACCCTGGTTAGATCCTGAATACAAGTGCTGTCTGTATGGAGTTTGTATGTTCTCCTTGTGACCGCATGGGTTTAATCCGGGTGCTCTGGTTTCCTCCCACACTCCAAAGACGTAGAAGTTTGTAGATTAATTGGTTTCTATAAATTGTAAATCGTCCCTAGTGTGTTGGATAGCGCTAGTGTACGGGGGTGAATCCTCGTCGACGTGGACTTGATGGGCCGAAGGGCTTGTTTCCACGCTGTATCTCCGAAGTCTAAACTCTGGTATAACGATAAGAACATTACTGAAGCGTTTCTGTGCTTCTAATTCTATGTGTTGCAATCACTCTAACAACATGGTCAATACTGTAGAAAAATGCAAGAACTGCCAAATGAGCAGAGATGTGTAACCATCCATCAATAATATTCAATGAAACACTCCATAATATCGTGGCTGCAGCAAAACTGGGAATAAAAACAGCAAATTGTGCAGCAGATCAAATATCATCAGTGGAACGACCTCATGGAGCATCACCCAGAGAGAGCTCATAGTATCAGTGCCTTCAGGAATTGCTGAGGGGATTCTGAAGATACATTACAAATGCAGCAACCAAAAAAAAACAAAGCAACTCACTTATATCCTCATTCTTTTTTTAAGCCGATTTAATTTAAAAACAACATGAAGTGGCAATGCATAATCATTGGAGTAGAATTCTCTTTCCAAGAATAAATTAATGCTGTTCGAGGCTACAGGCTACTCCTCCTCATGTCCCAAAGCAAATCAAATGAAAATAACAGCGTAGTTGCCCAGGAGAATATTTTCCACAGATTACAGCAAGTTAACTTATTCTGTTCCTGACCTCGTAATGCGAGTGTCTTCATTTTGCTTCACCATCTTATCCTACACTTAAATTACAAATGTCACATGCAAAGCTTCGATTTAATAGTTCATTCAGGAAGTCTTACTGAAATTATACAGAATTTTGTTGACTCTACACCAAGAGTACAACAGCTCAGATTTCCTTCCACAAATCTCTCTGCTTCGTTTCCCCTTCATGTTGCCCATTAACGCTTCCCTCTGCATTTGACTCTTTGAGTAACTGCCCCCATACCTTGCAGCATAGCTTAGGGTAAGTAAGTTTATTGGCCAAGTATTCGCATACAAGGAATTTGCCTTGGTGCTCTGCCCACAAGTAACAACATGACATAGTGACAGTTACGAATGACTCAGAAAACACTAAACATTAATAATAATAAAACATTAATGATAAAACACCATTGATCAAGCATGTGAACCAACAAAATACCAGATCAAAGGGAGGCTACACATTCTTGGCTGTTGAGTAGAGCAACTACTCGTGGATAAAAACTGTCAGGCTGTGACAGCTCTGACAGTCCGTAGTCACCTTGCAGAGGGAAGTGATTCAAAGAGTTTGTGGCCAGGGTGAGAGGGGTCAGAGATGATCTTGCCCGCTCGCTTCCAGGCCCTTGCAGTGTACAGTTTGTCAAAAATCACACTGAAGGAGATGTATAAACGCAAGTCACAGAGGGCCGTGGATTTCTTTATAAAAATCCTAGCTGCAAAAGAACCAAGCACCGCCTCCCCCCTTTTCCCCAGACCCCCTCCTCACTCACATGCCCCAGCATACCTGTAGGTAGGCAGGAGCCCTGCCCTGAGGCTTGTTTACATCCACAGCCACGAGCTGCCAGCCACCAGCGGCGTCTTCGTGGAACATCTGCAGCGACAAGAAAATATCACTCACCACAGAGCCATTGAAAATCCCCGCAGGGCATAGATTCAACAACCGTTAACATTATCAATGTGCAGGACTATTAAGAGCATGGAAGATGCAATTATTTTCTGGATTGGTCCCAGGGATAAAGGGCACCAGTTCTTTGGGGACATTGGAGAATTTGGGATGGTGCTCTCAGAACAAACATGGTTAAGGGAGATTTAAAGGAGGTGCTCAAAATCAAGGAGAATGCTTGGAGGGAATACCCTGGAGGGCTTGTTAGCAGTTAAACCATGGTACTACTCCAAGATGATGAGATGGGAGATGATGGTCAGTGGGGTCACGGCCGAGCGATGGGTATGAAGACATCTCCAAGAACATCTGGCGTCAGTATGGGATTCAAAGGAACATTAGCAAATTTGCAGGTGACACAAAGCTGGGTGGCAGTGTGAACTGTGAGCAGGATGCTGTGAGAATGCAGGGTGACTTGGACAGGTTGGGTGAGTGGGCAGATGCAGTTTAGTGTGGATACATTTGAGGTTATCCACTTTGGTAGCAAAAACAGGAAGGCAGATTATTATCTAAATGGTGTCAAGTTGGGAAAAGGGGAACTACAACAGGATCTGGGGGGTCCTTGTTCATCAGTCAATGAAAGTAAGCATGCAAGTACAGCAGGCAGTGAAGAAACATATGGCATGTTGGCCTTCAACAGACAATAGGTGCAGGAGTAGGCCATTTGGCCCTTCGAGCCAGCACCGCCATTCAATGTGATCATGGCTGATCATACCCAATCAGTACCCCGTTCCTGCCTTCTCCCCATATCCCCTGACTCACTCCGCTATTTTTAAGAGCCCTATCTAGCTCTCTCTTGAAAGCATCCAGAGAACCTGCCTCCACCGCCCTCCGAGGTGGAGAATTCCACAGACTCACCATTCTCTGTGAGAAAAAGTGTTTCCTCATCTCCGTTCTAAATGGCTTATTCCTTATTCTTAAACTGTGGCCCCTGGTTCTGGACTTCCCCAACATAGGGAACATGTTTCCTGCCTCTAGTGTGTCCAAGCCCTTAACAATCATATGTTTCAATGAGATGCCCTCTCATCCTTCTAAACTCCAGAGTGTACAAGACCAGCTGCTCCATTCTCTCAGCATATGACAGTCCCGCCATCCTGGGAATTATCCTTGTAAACCTATGCTGCATCTCTCAATAGCAAGAATGTCCTTCCTCAAATTAGGGGACCAAAACTGTACACAATACTCCAGGTGTGGTCTCACTAGGCCTCTGTACAACTGCAGAAGGACGTCTTTGGATCATGCCTTCAACACGACGTTTTGGATCATGACCGTCAGAACCATTCCAACATCTGCAGTCTCCTGTGCCTCCATTAAAAACCCCTCACGCACTTTTTGTTCAATTTTTGTTTGGTATGTACAAATTAGCAGCAGGTAAAGGCCATTCAGTTGCTCAAGCCTGCCCCACTATTCAGTAAGATCATAGCTCATCCTAGACCAGGTAACCTTCCGTTGGTAATCTCCGAAGATAGATACAAAGAGTTGGAGTAACTCAGCGGGACAGGCAGCATCTCTTGTGCGAAGGAATGGGTGACGTTTCAGGTCGAGACTTCTTTCAGACCCACACGCATGGGCATTTTGCTCTGTTTAAGGAATATATATATTTCCTGAATGATCTAGGAGGGGCAATTGGCCCTTCAAGTCTATGCTAGTTTACAGAGAAATCCTATTTGCAACCGATTTTCTCTGTAATCTACACAAAAACGAGTCATTCCTTGGTTCTCCGAGGACATCATTACCTGCGTTGTGGTGGTGGATGTGGTACTGCTCCGTGGACCCCACATCTGCTGAAATTGGACTCTTATTTCTGCAAACGTCTCAATGATTACAGCAATGAACACATTCTGGAAAAAAGGAAAGGAAACCTGTGAATAGCCAAAGGCAATCCTTCACGAGAGCAGCCTTGGGAAAACGCACCAGGCCAAAGTCTGCAGAATGACATTACTTAATGTCTGACCACTTCTTGCCCCAGATGTTGCCCAAATATATATGCGGTTATGAGCTTAAAATTCAAGCCCAGTTAATCAGGGATGATACAGGATTTTTTACAAGAAAAAGGATAGCATAGGAGAGAACAGGTCTCATTAAAGGACAGCTTATGGGCTTGTCCCACTTAGGCGACTGCAGGAGACTATGAAGTCGTCACATGGTCGCCACATGTTGGCGGGTGGTTACCAGGGAGTTGCCTTCATGGTCGTGAGGAGTTCCCGCATTCTGGGAACTAGTTGCGGCCTCATTATGGTCGCCGAAAATCTTTCAACATGTTAAAAAATTAGCGGCGACTAAAATGAAGCCGCCATGGGGAGAGAGGGGGGTGTGTGGGGGTGTGCGTGTGTGCATGTGCGTGTGCGCACATAGGAGATGAGAGAGATTTTTTAATGGATATTTCTCATCAGTTTTTACTGTGGACAATATTAAGGAGGCTAAGGAAATGAGCTGTGCTGTCTTGGACCATATGCAAATGTCCACAGTTGAGGTGTAGGTGGTTTTAAAACACATTATAAAGGGTAAATACCCAGGATCTGACCAAGTGCATCCTCGGACATTTTGGGAAGCTGGGGAAGAAATTGTCGAGGCCGTTCAGAGATATTGGTATCATCTTTAGGCACAGCTGAAGTGCTGAAGACTGGTGGCGGCCAATGTTGTACCATTATTTATTAAAGACAAGTCAGGAAACTGCACGCAAACAAGTCTGATATCAGTGGAGTTACTGGAGCGGAGTCTGAGGGACAGGACCTGCCAGCATTTGGACAGACAATGACTGATTAAGGGTAGACAACATGGAGAAATTGTGCCGCCCAAATGTTTAGAGTTTTTTTTGAAGAGGAGACCAAGAAGATTGATGAAGGCAGTGCAGTGGATATTGTTTATATGGACTTCAGCAGGTATTTGACAGCGTTCCACACACTTGTAGTAGATGAGAACATCGTACAGCATATTTAATGTTTGTGCTGAACATGATGCCTAGTTCAACTGATCACATCGTTCTGTACATGACCATATCCCTTTATTTCCTGTACTTCATGTGCCTATCTAAAAGCCTGTTAAATGGCACAATCGTATCTGTCTCCACAACCACCCCAGGCAATGCATTCCAGAACACCATCGGTGTAAACACACTTGCCTCGTACATCTCCATTAAACATCCCCCCTCTCACCATGCCCTCTAGCGTCGGACATTTCTACCCTGGGAAAAGGTTTCTGTCTACCATATCGATGTCTCTCATAATTACGTACAGTATGCAATTATCAAGTCTCCCCTCAACCTCTGACGTTTCAGAGAAAACAATCCCTCTATCCAAACTCTGCCTGTAGCTGAAACCCTCTTATCCAGACAGCACTCTGGAATACCTCCTCTGCATCCTCTCCAAAGCTGACCACATCTTTCCTGTAATGGGGCAACCAGATCTGCATGCAATATTCCAAATGTGGACGAACCAAAGTCCTATTGAGCTGCATCACGATTTCCTGGCTCTTATATTCATTGCCCCTGTGGCCAAGATGTGCCACAGGGCTGTTTCTGTGCTGCATCGGTGCCAGTCTGGAGCTTCTACCCTCAAAAGCTGGGGACGAAGGGTCAACTAAACAATTAGGGAAAAAAATGACTGGTAGATATTTATGCTCAGAGTCTCTCCAGTTTTCTCCCAAAATAACAAAGCACGGTCAGATGTGCAGGTAATTATCAAGGCTGCTGCCTGATTATAAAGAAAATTAATCGTGAGGCAATCTGAGTTTTAATTTCACTGCTGAATAACAAACAGCAAGTCAATATTTCTGCATTAGGGAGTGAAATATTATTTTATTTTGTAAGTATTAATGACATGAGTTAAGATTCTAATTGCGTTCAGTCCCTGTGTTGGCCTGTCTTTCTGTGACTTCTTTGTCCTACAACCTTCATATCTCCCACCAACTTCCCACCAACCTGCACCCCTCATTGGCCACCCATCACATGGCACCTTGGTCAACATATCAAAATGTTTACCCAAAAACACTATTCTCAGTGTGAGGCGGTGAAGGGATGAGAAGGTGGGAGAGAACGCAGTGTGTGGTTGACTCTACAATCTCAGACTGCTCTCGGTAATTGAGCCAGACTAGAGTCAATGTTTGAGCTAGGGTCAAATTGCTTTCCATCACTGCCAGTGTTGGGCAAATGCTCTGAGCACAATGTTGCCTGGAGCCAGCATGTCTCATCTCTCATCCCACAATCACCCCCCACCCCCCTGCCTTGACAATGAATTGCCATGAAATCCTTTCTCACTGAACCATGGTCACATTACAGTGGACATGGAAATGAGAAACAGTGGGTTACCCAGAGCCCCCACCCCCCTCCTCCCCTCCTCCCTTCCCCTTGGAGATCACAGCCCTCAACCACAAACACAACCCTCTTGTGTACGAGCATTGAGCGGGAAGTACCTTAACCAGCCAGGCAAGAAAGAAGATCAAGGTGATGAAATAGAAGTAGGAGCGCCAGCGAGGGAAGCTGTCAATGGCACGGTACATGAAGAAAACCCAGCCTTCCTGCGAGGCAGCCTCGTAAACCGTGAAGATACTGGTGCCTAATGACGAGACAAAAATCACTGTCAGACTTCAAAAGACACAGAGATAAATTCAGGGACTAAGTTCAAACATTCATCGCTCTGAGTGCAATGTATAACTCCATTATGGAAAATCGAACAGGTTGCGTGACTGGATGGATTTGCTGAAAGTCTTTAAAAATAACAATTTAACCATATAACCATATAACAATTACAGCACGGAAACAGGCCATCTCGGCCCTTCAAGTCCGTGCCGAACAACTTTTTTCTCTTAGTCCCACCTGCCTGCACTCATACCATAACCCTCCATACCCTTCTCATCCATATGCCTATCCAATTTATTTTTAAATGATACCAACGAACCTGCCGCCACCACTTCCACTGGAAGCTCATTCCACACCGCTACCACTCTCTGAGTAAAGAAGTTCCCCCTCATGTTACCCCTAAACCTCTGTCCCTTAATTCTAAAGTCATGTCCTCGTGTTTGAATCTTCCCTATTCTCAAAGGGAAAAGCTTGTCCACATTAACTCTGTCTATCCCTCTCATCATTTTAAAGACCTCTATCAAGTCCCCCCTTAACCTTCTGCGCTCCAGAGAATAAAGACCTATTGGATGAAAATATTGTTGGTACGATCAGTAAGTTTGCAGACGTCACAAAAATTGGTGATGTAGTGGACAATGAAGAAGGTTGTCTAAGGTTACAACAGGTTATAGATACATTGGGAAAGAAGGCAACAAAACGGTAGATGGACAATTGGAAAATTATGCATTTGGGAAGTTAAAGCAGGCCAGCACACACAAAAAATGGCAAGGACTTTGGGAGGTTTGTTGAACAGAGAGACCTTGGGGTAAAAGTATACAGGTCACCGAATGTGTCAACACAAGTAGTCAGTGTGGCGAAGAAGCATACAACGTGTTTGCCCTCATCAAACAGTGCATTGAATACAAGAGGCGGGACGTTACGTTACAATTGTACAAAATTCTGGCTCTGCCACTCTTGGAGTATGGAATGCAGTTCTGGTCATGGCACTACAAGAAAGATGTGATTATGCTAGAGGGGCTGCAGAGAAGATTCATGATATTGTCTGGATTGGGGGGCTTGATTTACAAGGAATGATTGGATTGGCTGGGACATTTCCTTGGAGAAAGGGAAGCCATGAGGTGGCATGATAGAGGTATATACAATCATGTGTCATAGATCTAGGTATGTTACAAAACGTACCTTTACCGGCGCTGCACTTCTGCCGCTCCCCGTGTGCGTGACTTTCGCGCCTTGCAGAGGGGGGCGGGCTTAAAGTGCCGTTTTTCAACAGGCAGGCCAAATCGATCAATGTCGGGTGATTTTGTTGCTGAAGAAAAATCGCTCCGACATTTCATGAATGGTGGTATTTTTAAATTACTCTACATTATTTATTAACCAGAGTAATTTAAAAATCACCTTCAAAAGCCGTGAGCGCAGACAACCGGAAGCATTTTCCGTAGGGGAGAAAAAAAGGTAAATACTTTATTTTTATATTAAAAGTTGGTTTTTCGGGAGGCATTAATAATATTTTTATGTTGCGAAATGGGGTCCCCAAAAAATGTATGAACCCCCAGTATTTTTCACCCCGACTTCACCGCTAACCGCAATGTTTAATCCACCGCATTCCACTAAAACCCACTCGCTAGTTGATTTAAATGGCCGTTAATTTACAGGAATCAAACACTAAATTCCTTCCATTTGGCCCAGAAATTCATGAAAATTAGATTTAAAAATTATGTTATATTGTGGATTATTGTGTGAATATTATTTGGACACTTAGGCAATTTAAAAAAAGTTTATCTTTTCTTAAGAAATTGATAGATGTTTAGATCTACTCATTGAATTTTGTAATTAGCTACAATTAGATAACTAACTAATTATATGCTTTAATTTCAGGTAATCCAAGTAAGATTGTTTAATATTTGTTTCAGAATGCTTCAATCTATAATAACTGAAAATTTCATTGAGTTCTCTTAATTTTTAAGAATGTTATGGACTTTTAACTTTTCCAGATCACAGCTTTTGAGTTAAGTCAATTGAAAGGCAATGGGAAGCAAGATGCTCATTTCCGAGTATGAAAATGGCCATAACTTTCTTAATACTGAAGATATGAAAGTAAATTAGGTGTCAAATTAAACTTCTTTTTATGCTTTATCTGATGGGATAAATTGCAGACTTGATTGTTAAAATCTCAAAATTTTGTAACATTGCTAATAGATCGGATAGATACCCAGAATTTGTGTTCCCCATGGTAGGGTGTCAAAAAAAAAGGGCTTCTTCTGCACTTTGCAACTCTACAGCTATTTGGCATGTGGGAGAAACTAAACAGCACAGGGGGAATCGCATCACAAGGAGAGCGTGCAAACTCCTCACAGACATAAAGTTGCAGGATTAAACTGCAACTGAGGTGGAAGCTCTACTATGCCACTCTGCGAGCTTCAGGTTTACAAAAGACCATAGAAATATGGCATAAAACCAGGGAGGGATTTTGAAAACATTTTTTTTTTTCGTTGGAACAAAAAAAAAACACGCGCAAGGCAGGAGGAGGCCATTCAGTCCATCAGGTCTCCAGCCAATCTTACTCTTCTACTCTTTCCCCCTCAACAATTTTACTAAAGTGTCTCTGTGTTTCATATTGCACTGTTGAAAGCTCTCATTGAGTCATCTTTCGCTAGTCTTTTAGGCAGCGTGCTCTCAAGCACAACTCACTTCATCTACAGACTTTAATTAATCGGTACTTAGGTTTATTTTTCCTCCTCCAGCTCGGGTTTTGAATATTTTTGGATATTCTCCACCTCTCACATTAAGCCAACGCATGTCAACAGCTCTGTGTCGAGCTCTGCTTCTGAGGCAGCATGGCAGAATTTCAGAAGCAGGTGTAGCCCGTAATCATTTACAGTGCATTCAGGAAGTATTCAGTCCCTTCATTTTTTCCACATTTCGTTACATTACATCCTTACTTTAAAATGGATTAAATTATTTTTATTATCATCAATCTCCACACAATACCCCAGAATGAAGAAGTAAAAATAGGTGTTTCGAAATTTTTGCAAAGTAATTAAAAATAAATAACTGAAATATCATATTTATATAAATATTCAGACCCTTTGCTATGACACTCAAAATTGAGCTTAGGTTCATCCTGTTTTCATTGATTATCCTTGAGACGTTTCGACAACTTGATTGGAGTCCACCAGGGGTAAATTAAATTGATTGGACATGATTTGGAAAGGCACACACCTGTCTGTAAAATGTCCCACAGTTGACAGTGCATGTCAGAGCAAAAACCAGGCCATGAAGATGAAGGAATTGTCCGTAGACCTCCGAGACAGGATTGTGTCGAGACACAGATCTGGGGAAGGGTATAAAAAAATGGCTGCAGCATGGCAGGTCCCGAAGAGCACGATGGCCTCCCTCATTCTTAAATGGAAGAACTTTGGAACCACCAGGACTCTTCATAGAGTTGGCCGCCTGGCCAAACTGAGCAATCAGGGGAGAAAGGCCTTGGTCAGGGAGGTAACCAAGAACCCGATGGTCACTTTGATAGAGAATGGAGCAGGTGGGCTTGTACAGAGAATGGGGCAGCTGGACTTGTACACTCTGGAGTTTAGAAGGATGAGAGAAAATCTCATTGAAACATATAAGATTGTTAAGGGCTTGGACACGTTAGAGGCAGGAAACATGTTCCCGATGTTGAAGGAGTCCAGAACCAGGGGCCACAGTTTAAGAGTAAGGAGTAAGCCATTTAAAACGCAGACGAGGAAACACTTTTTCTCACAGAGAGTGGTGAGTCTGTGGAATTCTCTGCCTCAGAGGGCAGTGGAGGCAGGTTCTCTGGATGCTTTCAAGTGAGCTAGATAGGGCTTTTAAAAATAGCAGAGTCAGGGGATATGGGGAGAAGGCGGGAACCGGGTACTGATTGGGGATAATCAGACATGATCACATTGAATGGCGGTGCTGGCTCGAAGGGCCAAATGGCCCACTCCTGCACCTATTGTCTATTGTCTATTTGACAGAGCTCCAGAGTTCCTCTGTGGAGATGGGAGAACCTTCCAGAAGGACAACTATATCTGCAGCACTCCACCAATCAGGCCTTTATGGTAGAGTGGCCAGACGGAAGCCACTCCCCAGATAAAGGCACATGATAGCCCGCTTAGAGTTTGCCAAAAGGCAGGAGAAACAAGATTATTTGGTCTGATGAAACCAAGGTTGAACTCTTCGGCATGAATACCAAGCGTCACTTCTGGAGGAAACCAGGCACTGCTCATCGGCTGGCCAATACCATACCTACGGTGAAGCATGGTGGTGGCAGCATCATGCTGTGGGCATGTTTTTCAGCGGCAGGAACTGGGAGACTAGTCAGGATTGCGGGAAAGATGAACAGAGAAATCCTTGATGAAAACCTGCTCCAGAGCGTTCCGGACCTCAGACTGGGGCGGATGTTCACCGTCCAACAGGACAACGACCCTAAGCACACAGCCAAGACAACGCAGGAGTGGCTTCATGACAAGTCTGTGAATATCCTTGAGAGACCCAGCCAGAGCCCGGACTTGAACCCGATCGAACATCTCTGGAGGGACTTGAAAATAGCTGTGCTTCAACGCTCCCCATCCAACCTGACAGAGCTTGAGAGGATCTGCAGAGAAGAATGGGAGAAATTACCCAAATACATACCCAAGAAGACTTGAGGCTGTAATCGCTGCCAAAGGTGCCTCAACAAAGTACTAAGTAAAGGGTCTGAATACTTATGTAAATGTGATATTTCAGTTATTTATTTTTAATTACTTTGCAAAAATGTCTAAACACCTGTTTTTGCTTTTTTATTATGGGGTATTGTGCGTAGATTGATTTAAAAAAAACAAATTTAATCAATTTTAGAATAAGGCTGTAACGTAACAAAATGTGGAAAAAGTGAAGAGGTCTGAATACTTTCTGAATGCACTGTATATGATGCACTGTATATGATGAGGAGGCAGCTCGGATGTCGACTATACATCACTCCCTGATGAGCTCAATGCGTTTTACGCACGCTTTGATAGGGTGAACACCGATGTGCCTTCCTGAGCCCACACTCGTTGTGATGGTATTTCAGTCTCAGTCACAGAGGCCGATGTCAGGAAATCCTTCAGAGAGGTGAACCCTTGAAATGCGTCTAAGCCTGATGGTACCCTGGTCGTGTTCTAAAGACCTGTGTGGACCAACTGGCTGGAGTTGTTACAGACATTTTCAACCTGTCACTTCTGAGGTCTGAGGTTCCTACCTGCTTCAAAAGGGCATCAATAATACCGGTGCCCAAGAAGTGCAAGGTGACATGCCTCAATGACTATAGGCCAGTGGCAATAACGCCTGTGGTGATCAAGTGCTTTGAGAGGTTGATCATGGCGAAAATCAACTCCTACCTCAACAAAAACCTGGACCCACTGCAGTTCGCTTACCGCAACAGATCAACGGTGGACGCAATCTCGCTGGCCCTCCACTCCGCTCTGGATCACTTGGACAACAAAAACTCATATGTCAGGCTGTTATTTATTAACTACAGCTTGGCATTTAACACAATCATCCCCTCCAAGCTGGTTACCAAACTCGCAGAACTAGGTCTCTGCACATCCCTCTGCAATTGGATCCTCGACTTCCTCATCCACAGACCACAGTTTGCTCGTATTGGTGGAAACGTGTCAGCCTCGATAACAATCAGCATGGGAGCACCTCAAGGCTGCGTGCTCAGCCCCCTGCTGTACTCACTCTACACTCATGACTGCATAGCCAGTCACAGTGCGAACTCCATCATCAAGTTCGCTGACGACACCACTGTTGTGGGACGTATCACTGATGGGGAAGAGTCAGAGTATAGAAGAGAGATCGAGCATCTGTCCATATGGTGCCAGCACAACAACCTGGCCCTCAACACCAGCAAAACCAAGGAACTGATTGTGGACTTTGGAAGGAGTAGGATGGGGACCCACAGTCCTGTTTATATCAACGGGTCAATGGTTGAAAGGGTCAAGAGCTTCAAATTCCTGGGCATGCACATCTGTGAAGATCTTTCCTGGTCTGAGAACACAGATGCAATTTATTAAGAAAGCTCATCAGCACCTCTACTTCTTGAGAAGATTACGGAGAGGCGGTCTGTCAAGGAGGACTCTCTCTAACTTCTACAGGTGCACAGAGAGCTTGCTGACCGGTTGCATCGTGGCTTGGTTCGGCAACTTGAGCGCCCTGGAGAGGAAAAGACTACAAACAGTAGAAAACACTGCCCAGTCCATCATTGGCTCTGACCTTCCTTCCATTGAGGGGATCTACCATAGTCGCTGCCTCAAAAAGGCTGGCAGCATCATCAAGGACCCACACCACCCTGGCCACACACTCATCTACCTGCTACCTTTGGGTAGAAGGTACAGGAGCCTGAGGACTGTAACGACCCGGTTCAGGAATAGCTCCTTCCCCACAGCCATCAGGCTATTAAACCTGGCTCGGACAAAACTCTGAACATTAATACCCCTCCATCTGTTATTTGCACGTTATCAATTTATTCATTCATGTGTGTATTTACGTATATAATTGTAGTCAATGCCTACTATGTTCTGTTGTGCTATGCAAAGAAATAATTTCATTGTCCTGTCAGGGACACATGGCTATAAACTCTTTTGACTTGACTTGATGCTCAGTGCAAGTGAGAGAGATGAGCTCCCACTCCAGATTTAAAAGGACATTTGCTTCTTTAAGTCTACTAAAATGCAATAGGTGCACATGGGGAATGCTCGAAGGTTGCTTGAATTTTTTGGGCCAAAGGTTTCCACTCTATGTCACCCTATAACTCTGAAGTCAACACACTTCACTTCTGTTGTTGTTCTTCCCCCCCCCCTCCCGTTTCCTTCCCCCACATTACTGCATGTAGTCTCTTCAGATGCCTGGACCCTAACTCCACTAATTACAACATCCTACAACATCCCCCACACACACACACTGATCCACTTACAGCTGCCCTTGTATGAATTAGGTTTTGCTCTTTAGCTATGAAGAACTAGCCTGTTTGGCTGCATTGAATGTGCGCTTCAATGCGAGTTGTTTACCAGATGACAGCAGACAACTGAAATCTTAAGAATATCATAAACTATATATATCGGCTTCCCCATATAGAAATTTAATTGTGCAGTCAGATTAAATTTAATTATGGCAACACAATGCTCTTTTATAAACCATTGTTGCCAAGTTATGGATGACATTCTCGGGGAACTGGCTGTTGCCTGTCAGACATCTTGATGCAATGTTGGGTTCAGCACTTACTCAGCTCAGTTTCTATTCAACAGGAGCTAGACACAAAATGCTGGAGTAACTAAGCGGAAGAGGTCGCATCTCTGGAGAAGCAATGGGCGATATTTTGGGTCGAGACGCTTCTTCAGTCTGAAGAAGGGTCTCGACCCGAAACGTCACCGATTCCTTCTCTCCAGAGATGCTGCCTGGCCCGCAGAGATACTCCAGCATTGTGTGTCTATCTTTGGTTTAAACCAGCATCTGCAGTTCCTTCCTACATATCTCTCTTCAACTGCCTCTGGGTATTCCATTACTTTCAGTCTTACTCCCCACCCCCGCCCCCAAACGCCAATGCTGATCAGTAATATCCAACCATAACCAACACAATGAAAATAACTACCAACTCCCCCATGGCATGCTGCTTTGTTCATGCCGGAACCTTTCAGAACTTCTTTCAATGTTGTACCCTGTCTTGCATGCGCACACGCCCATACTTGGCAGAATTCAAATCCCAAACCTTCAATTGCCACCTTCTTAAATTCCTGTCTCACTCTGACTATCTTTGATCTCCTCCACGGAGGTTAAATACAACTTCTGACTTGGCATATTAAGTTAACATTGAGCCAGGGAGCTTTAGACGGCAGTTTCACTTCACCCAGACCTCCTCCCAAATCAATCTTTGCTTATTCTATGATCAGCCTATCACCGGCTCCTCCACCTGTGGCACTTGCCTTCATCGGTCAGGGCTCTGAGTACAAGGGAGTATTAAGCACAAAATACAAACGTTCAAGTGGCAAGTACAAAGTTCCAGCTTTCCTTATCCCCCCCCCCCCCCCACAATCAGTCTGAAGAGTGTGTGTGTGTGTGTGTGTGTGTGTGTGTGTGTGTGTGTGTGTGTGTGTGTGTGTGTGTGTGTGTCCTCCCATCTACTCCAATTACCAACCCTGGTAGCGCTCAAGCACTCACCACCCTCTGCAAAAAAGTTTGTCCCACACATCTCCTTTAAACTTTACCCGTCTCGCCTTAAAGTTAATCCATCTAATATTTCATGTTTCCAACCTTGGAAAAAACCCCATTCAATCTGCACTATGTGTGCCTCTCTTAATTTTATATAATTCTATCAGGTCTGACCACAACCTCTGTCGATCCAGAGAAAACAATTTAAGTCTGCCCAATCACTCCCTATGGCCAACACTTCCTAATCCAGGAAACATTCCAGTAAACCTCATCTGCACCCTTTCCAAAGCCACATTTTTCTTGTAATGGGGCCACAAGAACTGCAAACAATGCTCCATATGTGGCCTAACTCTAGTCCTATAAAGCGGTATTATAACATCCTGATTCTTATACTCAATACCCCGTCCTACGAAGGCAAGCTACTTTCACGGAGCAAGGGACTTGGACCACAAGATCCCTGCATGCATTAATGGTGTTGATCATGCCATTAATTGTATATTTTCCCCTTACATTTGACATCCAAAAGTGCAACACCTCAAACTCCATGTCATTCCTCCACCCATTTCTGTAGCTGATCTATATCCTGCTGCACACTTTGACAGCATTACTCACAGTCCATGACCCCAGCAATCTTGCTGTCATCTGCAAACATACTATCCAACCCATGTACAAGTCATTTGTATATCACAAATACCAGAGGTCCCAGCACAGATCCCTGCAGAACTTCACCGCTCATAGACATCCAGCCTGAACATTTTGCCTTCCACCACACCCGTGTATTCTAGCAATAAATTGGTTCTGCATCGAAACGACCAAGTCACTGTTAATCCCATGTATTTAAATCTGTTGAATCAGCCTACCATAGCGGACTTTATCAAATGCTTACTAAAATCTACGTAGACAACATCTGCCACTCTACCTTGATCGAATACCTTTGTCACCTCCTCAAAAAATGTGATCAAGTTAGTAAAGCACACCCTGCCACGTAAAAAGTCATGCTGGCTGTCCCTAATTCATCCATTCTCCAAATGGGAGGAGATCCTAGAATCCCGGCATCCTCTCTGATAGCTTCACTATCACTGACGTCAGGGCTCACTGGCCTATAATTCCCTGGATTCCCTCTACTTCTCAAATAGAGGAACATCATTAGCTAGTCCCCAGTTCTCCTGGATATCGCCTGGGGCTAGCGAAGATGCAAAGATCTTTGTCAAGACTCTTGCACTCTTAATAACCTGGTATAGATCCCATCAGGTCCTGGAGATTTATTTGTCTTAATGCTCTTCAAGAGCCCCACCATCTCCTCCTTCTTAAAGTCAAACAATCCTTGCATATTAATGTGGGAAGGAACTGCAGATGCTAGTTTATACCAAAGAAAGAGACAAAATGCTGGAGTAATTCAGCGGGTCAGGCAGCATCTCCTGAGAAAAAGAATAGGTGATGTTTCGGGTCTGAACTCAGCTTCACATTGGACATATTTGTGTTCTCCAGTCGTCTCACTGTCCTCCAATTCCTTCTCCTTGGCGAAAACAGAAGCATAATACTTGTTTAGTACCTCTTCTACATCACCAGATCCAAGCACAAATTCCCTTCTTGGTCCTTGGGTGGTCCCATCTTCTCCCTGGTTAGTCTTTAATACATATAAAAATGTATTCCCTGATTTTTATTAATTCAACTCGCCAAACCCATTTTGCTTCCTCTATTGGCCTTTCTAATTGCCCACTTGAGTTCTATCCTGCTTTCATTATAATTTTCATGGATTTGTCAAATTTTACCATCTTAATCCTTGCATGCACTTTGGTTCGGGAGCCTTCTTCCGTCTGATTGCATGGAGGGTGGGGGAGGAGAAATTTGCAAGAGGTATAGGGGCAGGACAAAGTCTGGCAAGTGATAGGTGGATACAGTCAAAGGGGTTTTCACATTAGCAGATGTTGGACAAGGGGCAGAATTGAAAAGACAAAATTGTGAGATAGGGATAGAAGAGGTACAATTTGTGAAGCTGGAGGAAGGAATACAGGTGGAGAGGTGGCATGTAGGCGGAAGAAGGGAGCGGTGTTGTTTGTAGGTTAGTTACCTATAATTGGAGAATTCATTGTCATACTTGGGGTGATAGATTGCAACCATTACGTGGTCTGCCCTGTTTCGATGAATGCAATCAACCTGGCATGCACAATCAAATAAGATCAAATAGAACAAGTTGCCCTACAACTTTAGGCAGTGCACACCATACGCAAGAAGAAGAAGAATGTCATACTATTAGGGTTAAGCTACTCAAGCTTTAGATGATGTGCTGTTCCACCAGTTTGCGTGTGGCCTCACTCTGGCAATGAAGGATGAAAACAGTACCCGCTTTTCTCCTCCGTTACACTGTCTGAAGCATCTAGCTATTCCTTTGAAAACTTATCACCGATAGCCAGTTTCCCACTGATATTTAAAAATGTCTCTTTATTAACGTACGGAATTCCTCGCATTTCTGCTTACTCCTTTCACAGTAAATTGTTCAGATGAGTAAATGCATTCGCAGGTGGGTGACAGCAATGTGTATCCCCACAGGACCACACCAGTCATAAACACAGTGAACTGCTAGAGTCATTAACTACTCATGTATTCACTGAATGGCAGACAGCTGCATTTCTGTTAACAACTTCAAACTTTTGTTTTGTTTCTGCAAATAATAGTCATGGAGCTGTAGTGAGACACAGCACGGAAACAGTCCCTTCTGCCCACCAAATCCACACCTACCACAAACCAATCAGTTATAGGAATTAGAAAAAAAAAATTCCAATTCTCTCTACATTTTCATCAACTCCCACAGATTCTACTACTCACCTACACACCAAGCGCAATGTATAGAGCCCTAATCATCTTAACCTACCATGTTTGGCGATATGGGAGAGAACAGGAGCATGCAAGGGAAATCCACATGGTCGCAGAGAGAATGTGCAAATTCTACGCAAATCAGGATCACACATGGCTCTCTGGAGCCGAGAGGCAGTAGTGCCACTGTGCTGCCAAATTAAAGAAAGGCTTCAAGAAAAAAAATGTATTCTACTGAACCTTTCAAAGTGAGCCAGAGCACTTCACCGCCATTTTAAGAAGCTGTTGTGCAGTACAATTGTTGTCAAGTTAACCATATAACCATATAACAATTACAACACGGAAACAGGCCCTCTCGGCCCTTCCAGTCCGTGCCAACCATTTATTTTCCCCTAGTCCCATCTACCTGCACTCAAACCATACCCCTCCATTCCCTTCCCGTCCATATACCTATCCACTTTACTTTTAAATGTTAAAATCGATCCTGCCTCCACCACTTCTGCTGGAAGCTCATTCCACACAGCCACCACTCTCTGAGTAAAGAAGTTCCCCCTCATGTTACCCCTAAACTTCTGTCCCTTAATTCTCATGTCATGCCCTCTTGTTTGAATCTTCCCTACCCTCAATGGGAAAAGCTTATCCACGTCAACTCTGTCTATCCCTTTCATCATTTTAAAGACCTCAATCAAGTCCCCCCTTAACCTTCTGCGCTCCAAAGAATAAAGACCTAACTTGTTCAACCTTTCTCTGTAACTTAGTTGCTGGAACCCAGGCAACATTCTAGTAAATCTCCTCTGTACTCTCTCTATTTTGTTGACATCCTTCCTATAATTAGGCGACCAAAATTGTACACCATACTCCAGAATTGGTCTTACCAATGCCTTGTACAATTTTAACATTACTTCCGTACTCCGATATTCAATGCTCTGATTTATAAAGGCCAGCACACCAAAAGCTTTCTTTACCACCCTATCTACATGCGATGCCACCTTCAGGGAACTATGCACAGTTATTCCTAGATCCCTCTGTTCCACAGCATTCCTCAATTCCCTACAATTTACAATGTACGTCCTATTTTGATTTGTCCTGCCAAGATGTAGCACTTCACATTTATCAGCATTAAACTCCATCTGCCATCTTTCAGCCCACTTTTCCAAATGGCCCAAATCTCTCTGTAGACTTTGAAAATCTACTTCATTATCCACCCATCTTAGTATCATCTGCATACTTATTTATCCAATTTTCCACCCCATCATCCAGATCATTGATGTACATGACAAACAACAGTGGACCCAACACAGATCCCTGAGGCACCCCACTGGTCACCGGTTTCCACCCTGATAAACAGCCATCCACCATTACTCTCTGACATCTCCCATTCAGCCACTGTTGAATCCATCTTGCTACTCCGCCATTAACACCCAAAGATTGAACCTTCTTAACCAACCTTCCATGGGGAACCTCCACTGCTTTACCCTCATCAATTTCCCTAGTAACCTCTTCAAAAAATTCAAGAAGGTTTGTCAAACATGACCTTCCAGGCACAAATCCATGTTGACTGTTCCTGATCAGACCCTGTTTATCCAGATGCTTATATGTATTATCTCTAAGTATCCTTTCCATTAATTTGCCCACCACTGACGTCAAACTAACAGGTCTATAATTGCTAGGTTTATTCTTTGAACCCTTTTTAAACAATGGAACAACATGGGCAGTATGCCAATCCTCCGGCACTATTCCCGTTTCTAATGACATTTGAAATATTTCTGTCATAGCTCCTGCTGTTTCTACACTAACTTCCCTCATGTCCTAGGAAATATCCTGTCAGGACCTGGAGACTTATCCACTTTTATATTTTTCAAAAGTGTCAGTACTTCCTCCTCTTTGAATCTCATAGTTTCCATAGCTACTCTACTTTTTTCCGTAACCTCAGAGTTCAATATCCTTTTCCTTGGTGAATACCGAAGAAAATAAATTGTTCAATATCTCCCCCCATCTCTTTTGGCTCTGCAGATAGCTGTCCATTCTGACTCTCTAATGGTCCAATTTGGCAATGAGGCTACTAATGTGTGTACAGAAAGTTCCCGCACTCGACCACAAAGATTACATCATCCCTCTGATGATCCTGATGAATGATTGGAATTTGTGGGGTTACCCCCAAACATAGACGTTGGATGAGGCTTCAGATTAACACTGACAACAAGACTTCCAACAGTGTCGCACTTCCTCAGTGGTGCAATATCAAAGTAGGAGTCAGGAAAACCCCCCACAAAATCTGAATCAAGCGAGAAAATATTGCCAAATGGCTTTGTGAACCCTCTGCTCCACTGAATAATGACATCCGATCTATGGTTTTGCACTTCTTCAAATGCATCTTCAACAGCACAGTAAACTTTCAACATGTGTGCTGCTCATGACATATTAATCATTCCCTTGACAAGCACATTCCTGAAAGGAATGATAAAACATGGCACTGGCAAGGAAAAGCATTACAAAAATCAAGGAGTCGATTTGCAAACAAGGCTGACCAATGTGTACATCTCAATGAATTCTCCAGGAGATAAGATTGATCATCATTACTGCACCAATGACTCCAGTCTTCGTAACCAGCAATAGAAAGGCACAGGTATGAACAGTTATTCATGCAATTATATATTTTTTTAAATTCAGCGTCCAAATGTAAGAGCCTTGGGAGTGAAGGGGCTGGAACTAAGCCCTAGACAGAAGGTTATGCAATGTTATTTTAACTGGATGCCAATAACCAGAATCTAGCATTAAAAGATGTACTTCACAGCTTCTTGCTTGTTGAATGCCAAACAAAACAGTAACACAGAGTAACTATGGTAACCCTGCTCAATAATGCACTCTTCTAAACGCAGGAGGTTTGCCGTCATGAGGCACAAGGATCTACTTTCAGCCCTACCAACTCATGACAACCTAAAGAGACCAAACTACTTTAAATACAAACTCTGATGCAACAGGATCGTTGTATTCCTCGTGAATAAACTAGCATTGGCCCAATGATCAGAAAGATTCCTCCCCACATCAAGATTCTTTGAAACCCACTATTCCTCCTGAGAAGTGGGCAAGGTCAGTGCCCGAAGACCAATTATGGGGAGAGGCAGAGTAAAGGAGCCACTTCACAGCAGGAGGTCACATGGGAATGGGTTGCCTCCCAATAACTTCTGAACTTTAACCAGTAGTGATCCCGCTCTGGATCCAAGGCAAGACAGCGACAGATAGAGGCGGGATTGGGATCGATATAAAGTTTGATTTGAGCACAAGGCAATGTGCAGTCCACAGGGCATGGCGATGGGTTGTTGAGCATCTGAAGAATACCCCTCGTGGAACAAGATTGTCAAGTGGGACGTCATTGTGATCATTGCTCTGGTCAGCAATAGGTGGGCATATGCAAGGCTGATGGAGGGCAGTGACCCTAGGCTGGAAATGAGGAACATAGTGTGCTCAACTGTGCCAAAGACTAGGGCGAAGGTGGTGGTCCCAAATGGAGGACACCCTGCTCCTTCCTCAAGTTGGACCAATAATAGAAGACAGGACTGTCTCCCACCAGGAAATCACAAAAATGATCAACCATGAAATTCTCACTAAAGATAGGCACAAAATGCTGGAGTAACTCAGTTGGCCAGACAGCATCTCTGGAGAAAAGGAATAGGTAACGGTTTGGCTCGGAACCGTCCTTCAGACCTTTGTGTCTATCTTTGGCAGTCTCAAGAGAGGCACCAACTCAAAATTTCACCTATTCTTTGATCCTTTGACCCCAAAACCAGCATCGGCATACCTTCCTACACTTGAATTTCTCACGACTATATGAATACAGTGCTGCTCTTTCCTCCCCACTGCATCACTGGTTCAAATCTCTTTAGATTTCTCCTACCCTTCTTCAAATCATGCCCTTCACACCAACCAAGACAGCACACAGTGTCTTGGCTAAAGTCTGTCAGAATGGTGACTGTCTTCTTAAGTGTATGAATGAAGCAGAAAGAAAAAATAGCCAGACGTTCACACGGTGCACGTTACACAGCGCACATACCACAGGGACCACGGCATGCAGAAGCAAATTCTACCCAGGTAAAGATTTGTAGCAGGATGATTGCAGAGAATTGATTGCTGATGTAGTAATCCTCAAATCTTGTTAAACAAAATTAATCAATCATTATCAGAGTTACGAGAGCAAGTACAAGGGAGAAGTTTATAACTGATATCACTATATATCAAATGCAAACACAATGGAATTCAATCCCCGTTCCACAATAACTTGGCATCAATAGAGGAGGAAAAATTGGGACGTGGATGGAACACACAGCTGGATTATATCTGAACACGAATAAAGTGGAAAAATCCAGCTGCAGGAATGTTGAATTTTACAATTCACTCAGTGCCTGCAGGCCTAGCCATAAACTAGTGAGTTAAAGCATTCACCCTGGGTTGCAGTTTCCAAGAACAAGGCAGCCAGTTGGAAACAAAGACCAGAGGGGGGAAGAAAAGCAGATAACTGCAGATGTTGGAAACCTGAAATAAAATCCGAAATGCTAGGAACACTCAACAGGGCAGGCAGCTTCTATGCAGAGAGAAACATTTAACATTTCAGGTTGAAGGCTCTTCATCAGTTCTTAAGACTCTCCTGGGTTTTCTGCTTTGACCAAAAAGGGAGAATGACTGAAGGCAAATCATTCAGTGGCAAAGGAACTAACTCACGAGCTTCCCAATTAAAACAGCAAACAGTAGTTCACTCTGAATAGCAGCAACAGCTGAGAATGTTAAGGTTATCCTGAAGAAAACTAACTTCCAGCAGAATTTCAGGTCTCTCAAATTAACCCCGAATACAGGGGAGAACAAGAGGCAGGTTTGCATTTCTGTAGCACCTTCCACAAGCTTATCTCCAAGCTTTAAGAGGTGATTTACTAGCTGTTGCAATGTGGGAAATCCATCACAGCAAGCACCGATTTAACATCTCTGTAACTTGACTGGAGCAATCGTTTTAGTGAGGCAATTAAAGAACATAATCTTATATTTTTAGTTTGAAAAAAATCAATTATGGTTTGGATTTAACCAGCTTTATCTGATGAGTTTGGTTCTCATTTGTAGGGAGATCTTGATCATCCCTTTCCTGTGTAAATTATTTGCTTTTAAAATAATCTCCATTGTGGCTGTAACCCTTCGCCCCCTCACTAAAAAAACCTCAGTTCCAAAATGTGAACCCCCTACTAAAAAGCTGTGGCTTGGAGGAGAGTAGAGGAAGGGGTGTAGATGAACTCAGCATCTCTGGAGAGAAGTCTGAAGAAGGGCCTCGACCTGAAACCTCACCCATTCCTTCTCTCCAGTCCTGGCTGTCTGCCTGTCCCGCTGAGTTACTCCAGCATTGTGTGTCTATCTTCGGTTTAAACCAGCATCTGTAGTTCCTTCCTACACAAGGAGTGTAGATTATTGACCTCATCCCTGAATAATCAGGCTCTAATCTCAAGGATCTGCTCCCTAGTTCTGGACTTCACTCAGCAGGGGTAAACAAAAACCTCCAGCTCTCAGATCCATTTACTCAAATCCACCATGCAACCTTCCTCTTAAATGATAAAACCACCCATTTTAGTATCATTCCTGAAATGCAGCAGAACTTTTCCATACTATTTCACAGGAATAAAAACAATCTTTCATATCCAGGGGACAAAGACCAGACTAGAATAGCCTCATTAGTTACCAGAAAGCGATATAATAAAACTCAGGACTCACCGAGTTCGTTGAATCCACTGTAGCCCAGTTCTTGTCTGGTTAGCCCAAGTTCTTCCAGGTCCATACACTTAAAGCCCAGTGGACACTGGTATCCCTCTCCGTCTGGTGAGCAGTGAGTGTCTGGGATAGCCAAGTTATTCCACGTAACATTCCTGCAAATTCACAGTACAGTCATCTTACCTTGATAGCAAAATTATTCTGTACCAATTTAATAAATTTACAACTGCAGAGTAATGACCACCAGGGTTGACCCCCAGTTGGCGCTATGGAGCACCGAGTGCATCAGTGGCCCAGTCCCTCGCCAGCCTCCACCCACCTGTCGTCCCCCATTGCCTTGCAGCCCTCTCTCCCTCATAGGTTTAGTGCCCTTAAACTCATCTTTCCCCTCTCAGTTGCAGCAAATTCTACACTCTCCCTGCTTTCCGACATTCTGAACAATTTCACATTAGATTTATTGGGAAGCGCAATTGGAATGGGTTACGGGTAGACAAGAAGAACATACATCTCAGAGGCTGACTACTTGACTGGATAGTCTTTGTGTCCCCTACCACCCCTCTCCATTCTCCTACCCCCCCCCCACCCATTGCCCTTGTGTTATCTAGCCACACATCCCTGCGCCTCACTCTGATCCCTGCTTGTGGGAGCAAGTTACACCTCCCGGCCCTAACAGTTTACCCTGATTTCATGGTGACTGATATTTATGGTCCTTGAAAGTGGAAACAGCTTCTGTCTTTCTCATCCTTTTTAAAGACCTTCAATGGGGAAGGGAGGGAGTTGTAAAGGTAATATATAACACAAGCATTAACCCACCCCAGCCAATAATATTTTCTCTGGGAAAAACAGACGAAGAAGGTGCAGAAAAAAATCCACAAGAATGTTGATGGGCCTGGAGTGGTTGGGTTATAAGGAACGATTGGATAAGTGAAGATTGTTTTTCTCCTGGAAGTGAAGGGATAACCTTATGATGGTTTATAAAATCATGAAAGGCATGGATAAACTGGATGGTCACAGTCCTTTCAACAAAATAAGGATGTATTAAGCTAGAGGGCATAGGTTTGAGGTAAGGGGAAAGATTTAAAGGGAATCTGAGGGGCACATTTTAAACACCGAGGATGGCGGGTATGTGGAACAAGCTCTCAGAGGAAGTATGGACAGATACAATTACATCTAAAAAAAACCCTTGGACAGGTACATTGATAGGAAAGGCTTAGAGGAAAACAGGTCAAACGCAGAAAATAGTGTTAGTGCAGATAGGCAACTTGGTCAGCATGGACAAGTTGGATTGAAAGATCCCTCTAGAACTCGAAGTGGGATCTTTAAAATGACACAGGGTTTGAGAGTGAACATGGGCTGAGTGCTCGCGCAGGTGGGGACAAGTTAACCAGAGCTCATCAGTACAAGAAATCAATGGCAAACTTAGGAGAACGTTCTTCACCCAGTAAGCAGCAATGAGGTAGAACTCCCTCCAACAAGGTGTGGCTATGGAGAATAGTAGCAATTTACCCCAGGAGAATTGGAGAAACACACACAAGAGGACGGAATAACGCCACATTGACATAGATAAAGAAAGACAGGGGAGACTCAAGGGAAGCTGGCATGGACTGCAGGTTGAATGGCCTCTTTCTCCACAGTGATTATGTGATATGTATCTCACAAGATGTTATGAGAATAGATATTGTTTAAATTTATTTCAGTTAAAGTCCATTGAACAACACATTCTACCGGTTTCATACAAGAAATTAGAACATGTCAAATATGAACCATCAATAGGTTAGAAAAGCAAAGCTTGTGAAGTCTCCTTACCCGGGCAGAGTGTCATTGGTCACACAGTGATAGGTGAAGGTGCCAAACATCTGTACGCCCAGAATTCCATACAAGAGTAGAAAAAAGAGAAGGAAGATAGAGACACTCCAGATTTGTTCCCCTGAGCGCCTAGAGCAGAAGGAGGAAAGGAAAGTAGACAAAGAACGTTAACAAGACAGTCTTAAACCAGAATTACTGCAGAGTCAGCACGGTTCTGCAATTCGCATGCTCGCCTCCTTCAGGCAGTGGGTCTCGAGTTCAAGTCCTACTCCTCACAGTTGAGCTTAGGGACTGAACATGACGGACCCTTTCAGAAAGCAAGTTCAACTGAGGACCACCTGCTCTATCAGGTTGATGGAATAGATTTCCAGAGCAAATATCCCCCCACCCCCACCGACTAATGGATTATCTGGTCATTCACACATTGGTGCTTTCAGTCTGTGGAAACCATGAAGCACTCATTTACACTAATCCCAGATTTCCTTAGTTCTTCTACCATTCCTATCAACTCCCTCCAGATTCTGTACACCTGGGGCAATTTATGTTGGCCAATTATCCTACCAACCCACACGTCTTTGGCATATGGGAAGAAACCAGAGTATCTGGGAGAAACTCACAGGGAGAATGCGCAAATTCCACACCATCCTCACTTTGGGTGCTGTCTAAATCCTGGTCACAGGCACTTTCAGGCAGCAGCTCTACCAGCTGCTCCACTGTGTTGCCCAAAGATGTGTGGTTACAACTGTGCCCACACTTCCTAAAAGCTTTATTGGTTGTGCCTTGTGAAATAAAAATGTTTTAATCTTACTTCAAAATATTGGTAATTCTTGTGCGGGGAAGATCAAATCGAAAGTAGATTCGAAACGCCCGTATCATGATGAGTGGTCGCGGGATTCGGAGCATGCCGAGCGGAGACATCTGATCGACTATCTGAGCTATCTCGAAGACCTGGAAAGCAAAGAGTCAGAATTTGTTCTCCGATTCAGGAAGTCCATCACAACAAAAGGGACTTTTCTGAATGAGTAGTTAACATTGGATAGCACCTGTAAAACCAGAGACACCCAGAGGCAGAAGACCATGAAGCCATCAAACACACACCAGCGATCTTTCACGTACGAGTTATCACCCTATGAAGAAACAAAGAAAGGTTTGTCAATAATCAACCCTGGGTGAATGCCAAGGTTCATTGTGTAACAGGTCACCACGTTCAACCACTTGGCAACTAGGCATGTTCTCAGAGAGTAACTGTGCAGCCAATGGAGCCAGGATAACGTGGGATTTGTCAGGTAGAGTGGACGGTCCCCTTCTTTTTGAGTTTTTGGTGACAAGTTTTGATGTTTGCAAAAATACTTTGTAACACAAACACAAAATTAGGTAATCGTGGAATCAGATGATTGACTATCGCACCTCCGTTCCCCAGTCTGAATAAAGTTACTGTTTTCCTCCTTTGACTGCGAGCCCACATGCAAGTTTGTTCTCTGCAGGAATGTCACAATTTATTTATGCTGGTACTGTCTCTTCAGATAGCTGGCTAGTTTTTTCTGTGCACTTATCACTCCAGACTACCAGTAAACTGCAGCAACTGACTCCCTCCTATCATTCTGCTGTCACCCACATGGGAACGTTGGTGGATCTGGGGTTCATTTCATTGTCGGGACTACAGTAGGTTGCCCGTGCAGTGTGCTCCACTTGCTAAATTCCAGAGAAGCCAACACCAAGAGCACCAGACAACGTCTGACCCTATCATATTACACAACTGGTGTTAGAATGGAGGGTAAATGTCTGCATTGCAGTGACATCTTACTGGCTGCTCTTTCTGTTCTTAATACATTTTTTTGTTTTCCCGTATGTCTGGAATCCACAGCTAAATCTGGACATCTTCAATTAAGAAGGTGAGATTCCAGAGCTCAGGGCCCAAGCAGCTATCTATAACTGAGTGTACCAAATATAGATAACTCAACCATCTCATCACCAACTAAAGAGCGGTCCTGAGCTATCATCTACCACAGTGGACTATCTTTAATCGGATTTTACTTTACATTAAATGTTATTCCCTTTATCCTGTATCTGTACACTGTGGATGGCTCGACTGTAACCATGTATAGTCTTTTCACTGGCTGGATAGCATGCAACAAAAAGATTTTCACTGTACTAAAGTTCCATTGTCAACAAACCAAACTAAACTAAGTTGAGTAGGAAGGAACTGCAGATTTGGTTTAAACTAAAGATAGACACAAAATGCTGGAGTAAAGGGCCTGTCCCACCAGCAGGCAACTCTATGCAATGAACGCGATCAAACCGGCAGCGGGGGCCGAGCGGAGGTCGGGTGATCCCCTGTACAGGGCCGTTCCCACCAGCATGCGCCTGCATGCGGCAAGCGCAACTAAACCGGCAGCGAGGGCCGCGCGGAGGTTGAGTGAGTGGCGCAACGCGGCGCAAAGCGAGGCGAACTTGAAGCAAGTCCAAGGTAAGTTCGCCAGGACTTAGAGGGGCACACAGAGAGGGGCACCGAGACACACACACATACAGGGCCACGGAGCCACACACATAGAGGGTCACGGAGGCACTTACAAATAGGTTCACGGAGGCACGATGTCCGGGCGGTGTGTAGATGTCGAGGCGACTGCGAGCCGACAAGCCGTTGCTGCGCGGGATTTTTGGACATAGTCGGTTTTTGGAGCCCCGCGCGGTGTCGGGACGAACTCCACACAATTCCGCGCGGCTCCGGCGATCGAAGTGGGACCGGCCCCGCGACGCCGGACGGCTCAAGCGACCACGTTAGGTCGCGCTACTCGCATAGAGTTGCATGCTGGTGGGACAGGCCCTTAACTCATCGGGACGCCTCCTCAGATTAAGGTTAGTCTGAAGAAGCATCTCGACCCGAAACATCACCCATTCCTTCTCTCCAGTGATGCTGCCGGTCCCGCTGAGTTACTCCAGCATTTTGTGTCTAAACTAAGTTGAGGATAGCCAACTGGGCAGAATTGAAAGAGTGCAGGAAATCCAAGTCTAGGAAACCTTACAGGGTTGATATAATGCACTGGAGTTGACCAAATTAAATCTGTCCTGATTATACGTGGGCTCCAGAGGTGAAGGAAAACAGATCATTTATCCAGAACAGCAAGAGGGGACAGTGGGATATAACGGGGATCACAGTAGAATACTTTCTGTCCTTCTGCAATCAAATCACTGCCATCATTACCTCAGGATAAATTAGTGTGTTACAAAGCTGAAGAATCTCTCAAACTGGAAACTGTGGAAAGCAGGAAACATAAAAGCGTGTTGAACAAATAAACAGACATCTTCAACAGAAATTGCCTGTGAGACGGAGACCAAGCTTGCCAGATGGTTATGACAATGGTAATGGACACTAGTGACCGTACTGGCAGATGCCTGTCTTTAACTAGCAGTCCTCATCATTAATCAGAAAATTGCTGCACTACAAATTGAATGGCTAAAGGCAACGGTTCAGGCAAATGACAAGGACACTGACTACTGCAAAGTAACATGTGTCTGATAAGAAGAACTCACATCACATTCCAGATTCACAAGCAGGGTACTGGCACATGAATATTACAAGGGGAGGGATTCACACTAATTTGCTTTCTCCCGAACATGGGGGGGGGGGGGGGGGGGAAGAATCACTTCAGATGTTCAAAGCTTTATAAAGGAATTAATCGATTGATACAGTGGTGCAGCTGTGGAGTTGCATCACCAGACACCTGGGTTCCATTCTGACTACGGGTGCTGTCTGTACGTAGTTTGTATGTTCTCCAAGCGTCCCCATGGGTTTTCTCCGGGCGCACCGGTTACCTCCTGCATTCCAAAGTCGTATAGGTTTGTAGGTTAAATGGCTTCTGTAAATTGTCCCTAATGTGTGGGATAGAACTAGTGTATGGGTGATTGTTGTTTTGTGCAGACTCAGTGAGCCAAAGGGGCTGTTTCCTCGCTGTATCTCTAAGCTAAACTAAAGTAGACTCCCTCCTCTAAAAGAGCTGCTGTTTGCAGGGGGAAGCTCGGAAGGCATATCTGGGCAATGTGGATAGAGAACTAAGGCAGAGAGACGGGGTTAAGATCAGCTGTGATCTGACCAGTTGGCATAGCAAGATCGATGGGCTGAGTGTCCTCCTCCTTTATTTGCAAGTTCAAATATGGAGATGGTAGGAAGCTACTGAGCATCTTACAACCGGTTGGCTCAAGGCTACAGAAACCACAGCTTTCCCCAATGGGGAGGAATGAGAAAGAGCCAACAAGAGGGTGGTAGGACTTTTTCCAAGGGCCTGAATAGGAATTTTTAGTTGCCAAACAGAGGATTAATTTTATAATAAAGTATATTTTGGTAGAAAAAGATTCAATTTTCTTCAATGCCATTTTCTCAAAGCAGTCAAGATAATCAAGAACCAGTCACGTCCTGATCATCCACTTGTCTCCCCTCTTCCGTCGGGCAGAATATTAAAATAAACTAGGCAGCACGTGGCACCAGGTTCAAGAACAGCTTCTTCCCTGCTGTTATCAGACTATGGAATAGACCTTCCACATGCTGGGGATATATCCCCAATTTTCCCATCTAAGTTATGGGACGTTCACTTTTTTAATTTATATTTTCTGAAGCTATAACACTATATTCTGCACTCGGTTTAAGTTCTCCTTTGCATTATTTGTTGCGTCTATGCAACAAAACAAAGTTTTTCCACTGTAGCTCAGTACGTGACAATAATAAACCAATAAAGGACCTTTTCCTTTACCAGAGAGGAGAAAAAAGTTACAACTGAGGAATACCAACATGTTCCTTACAAGTCTTAAGCCACACAGAAATGATAATACATCACTGTTCTATCATCAGTGGAACTTCTACCGCACAGCCCCCGAGAAGCATCTTAACCACATGCACTACAATGATACAATGAGGTATCTCACGGGGGCAATTAGAAACAGGCAGTAAATAAGGGCTTAAACGGTGACAATGAATCAATATGTAATATGTAATATGTGAATATGTGATTCTGTTCCATTCTGTTTGTTTGTTTGTTTGTTTTTTGCACAAAGTCCGTGAGCATCGCTACTTTTCATTTCACTGCACATCTCGTATGTGTATGTGACGAATAAACTTGACTTGATACACTTGGTCCACAATGACAGTGGAATCAGGAGTTTTCTGGATTAGAGGAACTATGGGACATCCATACATCAAAACGTTAAATAACAAGGTGGTTTTGTAACAATAGACTGGCCGTCATTAACAGTCAACACTGCTTGCACTGTAGCTGAACATACCTTAACAATGCCTCGAATGTGCATCTTTGCAATCATCTCCGAAGAATACAAGAACATGAGAAGAGTGTCGAGGGCGAACGTTACATACTGAAGCGGTGGGTAGTGCTCAAAGGTCTTGGGTGTATTCATACAGACGGAAATCACGCTGATGATGGCACAGACTCGCAGCAGAGAGTGGACCCACTGCACACAGAGAAGATATCAGTTACCACTCCCACCTCCAACAGGAAAACTGAAACACGACCGTCATGTTTTATAGCTTCCTCACAATTCCCCAAAGTACATTACAGACAGCAAAATGGTATTGAAGTTGGGGGAAAAAAAGTAGCTAAGTTATGCAAAGTAAACTCCCACAAACAGAACATCGTTTATTTATTTCAGGGTTACATTTTGGCCCAGAAGAGAACTTCTGCATCTCGAATAACACCAAGCGGTCCTTTGCATCACTGAGAGCCTGGAACTTGGTTTAAATTCTCAAGTGAGGGACAGAGTCTCTGCCAATGTTGCACTACCTCAGTACGATGATGAATAATCGGTGTTCAGCACTGTGGTGTGGACCTTCTGTGTTGAAGCTGAGATAACTGCTCAATGAGCCACAGCCTGCACTTCTAGGGTAGGCATTTTCTTTACATGCATCCTCATTTCCAGAACAGACATTACACACACTGACAAGGAGCATTCCCAATCTCAGGAACCTGCACGAACATTAAGGGATACTGTTTCTTTTCCATTGCTCTACCCTTTGCCACGTTACACACAGCAAGGGTAACTCCAAACATTTGCTGCCTTTCTGTCCTGGGCCTCCTCCCTTGCCAGAGTGAGGCCACAGACAAATTGGAGGAACATGACCTCATATTTTACTTGCGTAGCTTGCAATTCTCTAATTTTAGGTCATTTGTATAAACACCTCAATCTCCCCCCCGATTCCTCCATTCAGTCTGAAGAATGGTCTTAACCCAAAACGTCACCTACCCATTTTCTCCGGAGACGCTGCCTGACCCGCTGAGTTACCACAGCGTTTTGTGCCTATCTTTGGCTTGTATTTTACTTTTCTGTTCGCACTGAATGACATTTTGAAAACTGTTTCACCAGTCTGGTCCACACAAATTCCAAACTGTCCTTGAATCAAGCTTCAGAGGACAGTTATGGTTCTGGAATCACACACAGACAGAGACCAGACTGGGCTGGAGGATTTCCTCCCCTGAAGGACTTCAATGAACAAGGTTGTTTTTGCTGCTCCTCTGCTTTTGTACCAACATTACTGAGGAATTTTTATTATTGATTATTAATAACTTGAATTTATAACTCCAATATAGGAGGGTAAACTCATGTTTCTGGGTTGCTAGTCAAGGACGAAGATAACTAGTAATTTACCTGCTCACCATCACGGTTCTGAAATTATAACAGTGACTATTTTGGGAAGCATCTCACTGGCAGTGATGTGCATTGTAAGTCTAGAGAGCTTGAAAGACATTGAGAAAGAGAATGGCTCTTCAACATCAGCCCATTTACAGCAACATCTGACACATCTCTGCCAGGCCCCCACTAGTTTAGTTTAAGTTTAGAGATACAGCACGGAAACATGCCCTTAGGCCCACGCCAACCAGCAATCCCCGCACATGAACACTATCCTACACACACTTGGGACAATTTACAAATTTGCTGAAGCCAATTAACCTACAAACCTACAAGTCTTTGGAGTGTGGGAGGAAACCAGAGCTCCTGTGGAAAACCACCTCGGGTCGCAGGGAGCACATATAAACTCAGTACCGACACCACCCGTAGTTACGATCGAACCCGGGTCTCTGGCGCTGTAAGGTAGCAACTCTATCACTGTGCGACCATGCCGCCTGCTATTTGGGGAATGATTTTCTTTTAGATAGATTTAAGTCCTTTTCACCAGAGTACACCTTTGGTCCAATTCATTTCAGAGTTAGCTAATTCATCTCCCCAGTCATTTGGGATTTCTTCCATTTTGAATCAAAGCTACAAGATGCTGCCTGTGTGCTCTACAATATAGAGGAACCTAGGAGAAAGAGAGATTAATATAATATTTGTGCCTGACCAGGAGGAGGCGCCATTAAGCCACAGGCACTTGGTCTGGATGCTACTCCAAGTGCGGGAAAAAGTCGTATGGGGCTGGCCAGCAAGGTATGCACCAAAATCAAGAACCATAAGGGAACAAGATACTTCACAAAGTTCTCAGACAGAACGGTAACACCTTTGAAGTAGGGAAATAGCATGTAGTTTCTTAAATGAGTACATGACTAGAAGGACTGGAAAGACTAAGTCGTTCATTACCACAGGAACTGGCCCTTTGGCCACAATATCCGTGCCAAACATGATGTCAGGTTAAATTAATCTGTCTGCAAGTGATCCATATCCCTGCGCCCATCTAAAAGCTTCTTAAAATCTATAATTATACTATCCTCCACCACCACCTGGTAGTGTGATCCAGGCACTCGTCACCTGCACATCTCTTCACTTTGTTCCTCTCACCTTAAAGCTGTGCCCTCTAGTCTTTGTCATTTCCACCCTGGGAAAAAGGTTCTGTGTATATCTGTGACACAATGGGCTGGATTGTTCTATAAAAAAGGCTAGATGTTGTGTACCCTGGAGGAGACTAGATTTCACTGGACCCACAAGCACAACAACATCCTCGTTTCCTCAAAACTGAATATTAATCTTGTTTTGAGTCATGTGCTTGATAGCAAAGCCCAGAGACATTCAAACCCTTGCAGCACGCCTACCCATTGCACCAATGTTGGTAGTATAAACGTGCTCCCCACTACTACTGCTCTCTGCTTCTTCCTCTTTGTTTACATTCCCAACTACATTTAGGGTTTAATTTCGCTCTGCATCCGTACACAGTTGCAGAATCTGTCCAAATCTTCAACGGCCCTCAAAATTTCTCATCTCCCTTGAATTATTTTTACCAATGACTAGAAACACTTCTGCCACACAAATCATTCCTGTCTCCATTAAATATTTCCTTAACCATCCCTGTGCAGGAACAGCCCCGGTCTCTCAGGGATCGCTGGTCGGCACTGACTCGGTGGGCTGGAGGGCCAGTTTCCGTGCTGTATCTCTAAACTAAACTCTCCACAGAAATTGCTCATCCCAGGAACTACTCCAGGTAACCTCTCCAATCCCTCTCCAAAGTCTTGGTGTCCTTCCTAACGAGTGGGACCGGACAGACTGTTCTCCAGGGGATGGAATATAACATTTAGCATTCAAAAGAGAGTCAGATAGAGCTCTTAGGGCTAGCGGAATCAAGAGGTATGGTGTACTCCTGCACCTATTGTCTATGTATCTATGATGCCCAACCAAGGATTTTTAGGCTCTTTGTTTTAAAGACCATCAGGCTACAATAAAAGCAGAAAATGCCAGACTCAGCAGGTCAGGCAGCAGCCATGGAGCGATAAACAGAGTTAACGATTCAGTTCAGAGACCCTACCTTAGAACTCAGTCCAATATCAATGTGCACCATCCACAGAGGGAGTTGTAGGATTAGGGACTTAATACTTGCAGGGGGGGGGGGGGGGGGGGGCATCATTTTGATGAAAACATCAAGAATAATTATTTGCATTTGCAGAGCATCGTTAATGCAAAAATGTGGCAAGGTGCTTCACAATGGGATCTTCAGAGAAACACTGACACTTTGCATCAGAGGGAGTTATCAGACCAAGAACTTGGTCCTTGCAAAAGGAGGGAATTACAGATCCCATGGGCCAAGCCAGCTGGAGTGGCAAAGTACCACACTGGCTGGGGTTTCAAGTTCAACTCACCGGTTTGTTAATCCACAGAATGTCCGCATTGTCTGTCAGCATCTCATCCGGACCAAAGTCGGTAACGGGCTGCACTTCCACTCTCGAACTCTGCTTCCGTTTCAACATCTTTGAAGCACAGCACTTTCAAGTAGTAAATTCTATAATGCAAACTACAGTAAAACCAAGGTAGCACATTTAGAATGTCCCCACATCAGCGTCTGGAGGGACAGTCTTTGCACATTGAACAAATCCTCCTTCTACAGCTATTTATTCCGAATTAGACAACTGCACTATTGCACTCAGAAAACTCAACATCACAATTAATCCTTACTTTGCACACATTTATTCATAATTCATTGGGAGAAACTACTTTTAATTAACATCTTTGTACATGCTACAACATCTTGATTTATGATAATATCCAATTTAGAGATTTTATCATCTTGGGGTAATAACAATTGTGCCCCAAATGACCATGGATTGAAAGGAACTGAAATTTTGGCTTCACATCACGCTCCTAATGACCATAGTGGGAAAGAAGAGGTCTTCACTCAGAGGGTGTAGAATAGTGGAAATACTACCCCAGAAGATGTGGGAGGTTTGGGCACCAAGGCGGAATGATACATTCCAAGGGAAGTGAGGGGATCTGATTAGGCCGGACTGTGGGACCAAAAGATGGGATCAGACAATCTTAATGTAGGACAAGTACAAGAAGATGCACCTTCCTAATCACATAAACACTGCCCAAGGAATTAATGGGAGTTGAAGTGCCTTTAATAGAGTTGGGTCAATACGCACAAATAAGGTGAGGTACCTCCAATGATAAATCTTGTTTGCAGCAGCAACACAGGCACAGACTCAGACAACACACACAAAAATCAAATTATACATAAATTACACATAACATTTCCAAAAGAAAGAAGAGTGTGCAAAAAGCAGATGTCAGTGCAAAGGTATATTTAAGAATAGAAACAAGTCCACAGGAGTGCAAAAAGTGGCCCGTAGCGTTCAATTATCAAGGTGGGATTAGGGTGCGTCGGTTGGTTCAGGAACTTGATTGTCGTAGAAAGGGAAAATAGAGCAGGAAAACACATGAGTTCAACAAACATTTCCAGTCACCTCCAAGAAGTAAAATCTACAACACTAAGCACAATATAATCGATTTAACACATAAAGTGGTTTTCTACATTAGAGCCTGGCGTGAGGGATGAGCTTTACAGGTTGAAATTATCATCCGCAACTCGATAATACTAATTGGAAGAAGGAAACACCACATCACATTTGGTCTGGGATTGATCCGGACTGTTATTCTGTGGCTCACATCAGGAAGCTAAAACATGTGACAAGCAAAAACCATTGCCTCTCAGGCCCAGCCTTCACTGTATCTGGTTTTGATGAGGTTTACCTTGGTAACACCCACCTGCAGGAAGGGTGGACAAACATTTGTGAGTGGAGACAGCTGGCTCTCACCAGCTTGGGGCTATTCTTGTCCATTAAGCACAATGTAATGTCAAGGCTCTTCAGAGGATATGAACATCAAAGTCTGACTGAGCCATTCAAGGTGGTAAAAGGGAGATAATCCAAAGCTGGACCTGCAGTTTTAAGCAGGATCAAATAGAGAGGGAGCTGGGGAAATTTAAGTTATCATTTTCAGAGCCAAGGGTCCAACGAGCTGAAGATGCAGCCACCACTGACGTAATGACAGAAACCTGGTATAATTGTGGGGTTAGAATTAGAGGAATGCAGAGAAATCAAGCAATCAGAAAAATTACAAACATTCTAATTAGGAGCTAGACAAGGCCTGCAGAACAGACTCCTTGCTAACTGGACTGTATCTTCAATCCCACATTCACATCTCATGAACCAGTCCATCTATAAAAATATTCAAAGACTTTGCTTCCTCTGCCGTTTGAGAGAGATTTCCATGGACCCTTAGATAAGACTCTGCGCTACCTCCATCTTAAACTAGTGACTTTTTGTTTAAAGCAGTGGCCCTGGGCAAAGCAGGAGAGGGTGGTGGGGGGATCCCAGAGAGAGTGCATAGTGTCTTAGAGGAGAAAGGATAGAGAGAAGCAAGAGTTCAACGTGAAAAGTTAAAGTGAAGTGCTATGAATAAAAACTGGGCACAGATGTGCCGGCACAGGGTAGGATGGACCAGACTAAACAAGGATTTAGTGAGCCAAGGTCAGTGTTTATTAGAGGCCAAGGCATGGGGAAGGACAACAGTGATACCAGGGAACGAGGTCAATCAAATAGTCTCCATACTGACCAATCACAGTTCACCAACAGTGCCCTCCATAATGTTTGGGACAAAGACCCATCATTTATTTATTTGCCTCTGTACTCCACAATTTGAGATTTGTAATAGAAAAAAAATCACATGTGGTTAAAGTGCACATTGCTTATACATGGTCCCCTCCCCTTTCCCCCCCCTTTCCCCCCCCCATCCCATTTCAGGGCACCATAATGTTTGGGACACATGGCTTCACAGGTGTTTGTAATTGCTCAGGTGTGTTTAATTGCCTCCTTAATGCAGGTATAAGAGAGCTCTCAGCACCTAGTCTTTCATCACCTTTGGAAACGTTTACTGCTGTTTATCAACATGAGGACCAAAGTTGTGCCAATGGAAGTCAAATAAGCCATCATGAGACTGAGAAACAAAAATAAAACTGTTAGAGACATCAGCCAAATCTTAAGCTTACCAAAATCAACTGTTTGAAACATCATTAAGAAGAAAGAGAGCACTGGTGAGCTTACTAATTGCAAAAGGAATTGCAGGCCAAGGAACACCTCCATAGCAGATGACAGAAGAATTCTCTCTATAATAAAGAAAACTCCCCAAACATCTGCCTGACAGATCAGAAACACTATTCATGAGTCACTTGTGGATTTGTCAATGACCAGTGTCATTGAAGAGGACTTCATGAACAGAAATACAGAGGCTACAATGCAAGATGCAAACCACTGGTTAGCCACAAAAATAGCATAGCCAAGTTTCAGTTTCCCAAGAAGTACTTAAAAGAGTACTGGAAATGGGTCTTGTGGACAGATGAGATGAAGATTAACTTATATCAGAGTGATGGCAAGAGCAAAGTATGGAGGAGAGAAGGAACTGCCCAAGATCCAAGCCATACCACCTCATCTGTGAAACAAGGTGGTAGGGGTGTTACGGCCTGGGCATGTATGGCTGTTGAAGGTACTGGCTCACTTATCTTCATTGATGATACAACTCCTGATGGTAGTAGCATAATGAATTCTGAAGTGTATAGACACATCCTATCTGCTCAAGTTCAAACAAATGCCTCAAAACCCATTGGCCAGTGGTTTATTCTACAGCAAGACAATGATCCCAAACATACTGCTAAAGCAACAAAGGAGTTTTTCATAGCTAAAAAATTGTCAATTTTTGAGTGGCCAAGTCAATCACCCGATCTGAACATAATTGAGCATGCCTTTTATATGCTGAAGATAAAACTGAAGGGTACTAGCCCCCAAAACAAGCATAAGCTGAAGATGGCTGCAATACAGGCCTGGCGGAGCATCATCAGAGAAGACACCAAGCAATTGATGATGTCCATGAATCGCAGACTTCAAGCAATCATTGCGTGTAAAGGATATGCAACAAAATACTAAACATGGCTACTTTCCTGCTGTGTACCAACATTATGGTGCCCTGAAATGTGGGGGACAAATAAACACTGCTGTAATTTCTACATGGTGAAACCAAAATGTATAGAAATAGCCTTTATTAAAATATGACAATGTGCACTTTAACCACATGTGATTTTTTTTTCTCTATTACAAATCTCAAATTGTGAAGTAGAGGCAAATGAATAAATGATGGGTCATTGCTCCAAACATTATGGAGGGCACTATATGCATGGACTCAATGTAAGAGTTTAACATGCAGGAATCTAAATGCGTTTATTTAGTATATTTAGTTTTCATGTTATATGGATTTAACGTGCAGGAAACTAAACATCACCGTGGCTTAAACCCAGCCTTGCCTGGACATGCACAGGAGCCCTGTGGATTTCTGGAAAGGCCTGGGATTGTTGCCGGGGGCAACCTCACGTTTGGAGCATCACAAGTCGTTTGAGACGGGTGATTAAAATGAATTAGATTTGCAGGCCTGGTTTTAAACCATCCTTGTTTTGCTTTTTACCGAACGATGCAAAGTGCTGGATCCACAGCAACAGGACAGATCGGTGGGTCGGACTGTTTTCCCGGCAGCATTCGCCTCCATGCGCGGATGCTGCAGCCCCGAGAGCAACAGTTCCCCAGCATCTCTCTCAGCGCATCTGGATATTTAGCCTCGCAAAGATGCACTCATCCCCAAGCCCGGTGACATTGCAAACCCTCTCCCGGGGAGCCGGCCGGGAGTCAACTGCACTCACCGCCGCCTTCCCAACGAACACCCGTGCCCGACCCGGCCACCTGAAGCAACAATTCTTGCGATCTCACTTCTCCCTCTCCTCCACTTCCATCAACAACCTTGGTACCGGAAGCGCCCGGGTTTCTATAGACACGAGGCGGGATTTCCGGTCGGTGCAGGTGCAATGGCAAGGACTTACCTGTTGCTTCATCTCCATTGGAATCCATCAGGCTTTGAACCTGTTGAGTCCCTTCTGAACAGCAACAAAAAAAAACATTAAACCAAACAGTAACCAAAATAATCATTTTAAGTTAATGATGTTGTAGAAATGGACAGAAATAAACCATTAAGATGCAGATGCATAAGAGTGCAGAGAAAATGTAGCCAAGACTGGAGGGCTTGCGCTGTGGTGAGAGGATGGGCAGGCTAGGACTTTATTCCTTGGAGCGCAGGAGCATGAGGGGTGATCTTTGTAAAGGCGCACAAGACCATGAGAGGAATAGAGAGGATAAATGCACAGTCTTTTACCCAGAGTAGGGGAAATCAGGAACCAGTGGAGAGGGGGAAAGTGAGAGGTGAGAGATTAAATAGGAACCCGAGGGGCAACTTTTTCACTGAGGGTGGTGGGTATATGGAATGAGCTGCCAGAGGATGCAGTTGAGGTAGGCACTATAATGACACTTGAAAGGCATGTGGATAGTTACATGGATAGGAAAGGTTCTGAGGGATATGGGTCAAATGTAGAGTGTAGATGGTAGTGTAGATGGGGCATTTTTTTTAGCCTGGGCAAGTTGGGCAGAAGGGCCAGTTTTCATGCTACATGGCTCTATTAACGTAAACTTATTGTTTAGGCATAAATAATATTTGCGTACATTATTGTTAATGATAAACTTAACTATTAAACAATAATTTATAGTTAATGATAAACTTATTGATAAACTGATGAACATTATTTAAGTTAAAGAGTTATATGGAAACAGGCCCTTCTCGTTTACATGCTGATCATTGTTCCTACCCACACGAGTCCCATTTAGTTACACATGGTCTGTAACCTTTTTTGCCTTGGGTTTTAATTTTTTTGTTTTAGAGATACAACACAAAAATACCCCCCCCTGACCATTGATTATCCCTTCACACCACTATGTTATTCCACTTTCTCATCCACTCCCTACACTTTAGGGGGATTTGTTTCACTGAAACCAATTAACCAGCAAACTCACACATATTTGGAATGTGGAAGGAAACTGGTGTTCCCAGAGGAAACCCACGCAGTCACAGGAGACTGCTCAAAACTCCATGCAGACTGACCCAAGGTCAGAATCAAATGTAGGTCTCTGCCGCTGTGAGGTGGCAGCTCTATCCGTTGGGCCACTGTGACAGCCACTTGGTGATTCCAATGCTCCTCTAGATACCTATGAAATGTTGGAGCATCATTGTCTTAGAGCATGGAAACAGGCCATTTAACCCATCACGGCCATGCCAATCAATGGGTGCCCATCCTCATTGAATCCACCCTCCAGCACTTTGCCTGTAGCTGTCTACTCCTGGGTGATTCAAATTATCATCCAGAGCCTTCCTATATGTTGGCAGTGATTCTGCTTCCTCCAGTTTGCCTATTTATTCCAGGCACCATTGTCTGGGTGAAGAAGATTCCACTCATATCCTCTCTGAATCTCTTCCCCTACACTTAATCTATGCCCTCTACATCTAACTTCTCTGATATGGGACAAAGTCTACCTTATCTACACCCCTTAAGGTTTTATGGACAGGTCCACCACCAATTTCGCAGCACCTATGGTTCTCGAACCTTTCTGGATTATCCATTTTGCTAGACCAACAGAGGTCTCACCCTCTGAGACGAGGGAGGAGAGAGAGAGAGATGGGAAAAAATACTAAATAATGTGAGTGACGGTTAATGAGGGACTTACCTGCAAGCCAGCCAGGAAACCCGTTCGACCGGAGCCCTTAATGACCTGACCCATTTAAATCCGATACCCATTTAAATCTTTCCCATCTACCAATACATCCAATGAGTTCAAATGGTAATTGTACCCGCATCAGACAGCGTTAAGAAATTCTCTGTGATACTTGAAGGTCAAACACAATTGGCGACACATCGTGTTAATACGATGTTAATATTGACAGTTAACAAGCACTTATCAGTGACACCCCCACTGTCCCGTGGAATGCGGAGATTTTTTTTTCACTGTATTTCAAAATCCGGATTACAAAACATGGGGGGGTGGGGGACGACACACGTCCCCCCCAGGATTTCCGCCATACACCTAGGCCACTGAGGGGCTGAGATACCGGCCCGCAAAGTCGGCCTCAGAAGTCTGCTATGGGAGCTCATCTGCTGTCTCCGGCCATGCCAGAGTTGCAGAACCTCGGCTCCAGAGGGCAAATTTAACCCATGGGTCCAGATTAAAGAAGGTGCCGCACCATCAGTTGCCGGAAAATCAGTGGTGGACCTGTACTTAAATCATGTCCCTTGTTCACCACCTCCATTTCAGGGAAAATGGAGCCAACTACTCCAGTCTCTTCTCATAACTGAACTGTTCCATCCCAGGCAGATACCGGTGAATCTTCTCTGCATGCTATCCAGTGCCATCATGTCTTTCCTATAATGTGGTGACCAGAGCCGCAAACAGCACACCGACTAAGGTCTGATTAGTATTTTATATAATTGGAGAATAAACTTCCTGCTGTTGTATTCAGTGCCCTGAGTAATAAAATCCGGTATCCCATATGCCTTCCTCACCATATTGTCTTTCTCTTTCGCCACTTCCAAGGCACCATGAACATTTACTCCAAGATCCCTTAGTTCCTTAATACTCCCAAGGACCTTACCAATCATGGGGTACATCCTTGCCTCACGAGTGCTCTCAAAATGCATCGCCTCATCTTTTTCTGGATTAACGCCACCTGCTATTTCTGAGCCCCCTTCGCCAACAAATCAATACCGCCTTCCAAATTACCCTCCATGTTGTCAACAACTCCACGAGTCTTGGTGTCATCTGGAACTTTTGATCATGCTTCTATATCTATATCCAAATCCTTCCAGTATATTATAAACTATTCTCCGTGGACAGTCGCCTTGTCGTGGTCTTGAGATCCTGAGAGCGATGCCATCTGGAGCTATGCTCCTGGTAGGGCCTCCCATGGCGGTAAGGTCGAGAGGGAGGACTTTGTCAAAGAGCAATCCAACCAAGACCTCAACGGTGGAACAGGCTGACCTGATGGCTGACCTTAGTGGAGCGTCACAACAGCTGGGAAGGCGGATGAAGGCTGCAGCAGAAAGGGGTCTCCGGTCGTCTTGGACTCCATGCCACTGAATCCTGACCAAGATCTGTCAAGGAGCATGTGGTGCCTGGCTGTGCACCAGTCGCCATGTGTACAAAGTCACGCACAGGTGCCGTCCAACCCTGGAGGCACCCATGGTCAGCTATGACTGAGGGTGGCCTAAGACGATTATAAACAGCAAGGGTCCCAGCACCAATCCTAGTAGAATTGAAAGACTCCCCTGGATCACTGTCTTCACCACCCATGCAGGCATTATCTTCCAGATTTTCCCCACCCTGTGTGGCAAATTCTCTATAAGCCCCCCCCCCCCCCCCCCCATCTGTCACTCTAAACCTATGCTCTCTGCAATGGGGAAAGTTTCTCACAATTTACCCTACAAATGCCCCTCATGGGTTTTTATACCTCTATCAGGCACCTCTTATCCTTCTCTGTCTGTGTGCATTTTAATGCTGAAAACTAAACCTGTTTCTGAATCAGTGTTCTCTCCATGGATACTGCTTGACTGGCGAGTTTTTTTATAGTGTCCTCTGCTTTAATTGCAAAATTGCAGGAAGTTGTGAGATTGATCCCTTGAGAGTCAGCATGGGCGAGATGGGCTGAATGGTCACTATCTGTGTCATTGTAAGTAAAAGAGAAACCATTCTCAGCATTAAACATGCAACCCCCACCCCCCCCCCCCCCAAATCCTTCCCTTCTCATCAACCCTGTTTCCCCCCACCATGTGTACACCTTTCTCCCACTGCCCCAGCCATCTAGTTCCTTTACACTTTTCCTTCTTCCCTTTTCCCACACTCCCTATGAACCCCATTTTTATTTTATTCCGCCGCTCTACACCCCCCCCCATTCCCTTCCATTCATAATCCCTCCATCCAATTTTACATTTCACTCCACCCTTTCTTAGCTGATCATTTAGACAATAGACAATAGACAATAGGTGCAGGAGTAGGCCATTTGGCCCTTCGAGCCAGCACCGCCATTCAATGTGATCATGGCTGATCATTCCCAATCAGTACCCCGTTCCTGCCTTCTCCCCATATCCCCTGACTGCTATTTTTTAAGAGCCCTATCGAGCTCTCTCTTTAAAGCATCCAAAGAACCTGCATCCACCGCCGAGGCAGAGAATTCCACAGACTCACCACTCTCTGTGAGAAAAAGTGTTTCCTCGTCTCCATTCTAAATGGCCTTTCACCCTTGTAGAATCCTTTCATCCTTTCATCTCCATTTCACTTCTAGACAGTTATTATTTCCATCCATACACCAATCATCCCTCCTCACCCTGAATCCACTAGAAGTTGGCAAGCTTTGACCATACCTACCACTCTTTTACAGCTTTCTCTCCTCTCCATCAGTCTGAAACATAGAAACATAGAAACATAGAAAATAGGTGCAGGAGTAGGCCATTCAGCCCTTCGAACCTGCAACGCCATTCAATATGATCATGGCTGATCATCCAACTCAGTATCCTGTACCTGCATTCTCTCCATACCCCCTGATACTTTTAGTCACAAGGGCCACATCTAACTCTATCTTAAATATAGCCAATTAACTGGCCTCAACTACCTTCTGTGGCAGAGAATTCCACAGACTCACCACTCTCTGTGTGAAAAATGATTTTCTCATCTCGGTCCTAAAAGACTTCCCCCTTATCCTTAAACTGTGACCCCTTGTTCTGGAGTTCCCCAACATCGGGAACAATCTTCCTGCATCTAGCCTGTCCAACCCCTTAAGTATTTTGTAAGTCTCTATCAGATCCCCCCTCAATCTTCTAAATTCCAGCCAGTACAAGCCGAGTCTATCCAGTCTTTCTTCATATGGAAGTCCTGCATCCCAGGAAACAGTCTGGTGAACCTTCTCTGTACTCCCTCTATGGCAAGAATGTCTTTCCTCAAATTAGGAGACCAAATCTGTACGCAATACTCCAGGTGTGGCCTGAAGAAGGGTCCCAACTCGAAATGTCGTCCCACCATGCATGCTGCCTGATCTGTTGAATTCATCCAGGAGTTTGATTTTGCTCAAGATTACAGCATCTACAGCAGGGGTGGCCAACCTTTTACATTCCATGTGCCAATTTTTTCACGCACTAGTTCATATGCGCCATACAACACTTGTACCCCCATTCAATTCTTGTAAAGATATGTTAATATGTACATGGCATTTTTACATGATGTAATGATTTACTATAAAAACAAGATAAACATTACTTACTTTAATGAGACTTTTGAGTCTGTTTTGATTTCGTCAAGCGTTTGATGTTTGGAGTTAAATTTGTTACTGAGAACAGCAGAGAATTCTTCAAATTTGAATCAGGCAATCGTGGCGTCGTTTTGTTTTTAATCAATTTCATGGATGAAAATTAAATTTTGTTTCATTCCGCCGACCCGCGCCTCTCACACGGCCACTGTCCAAGCGGGCTAGAGCTGACACTCACCTCACCAGAGTTCCAGGTGCAGCACTAGGCCCACAATCTCCACCCTCCACGATGTAGACAGCACGTGGTCTGACTCTTCTACAGAGCGACCTCGTCGGGCCGGTGACCGTCCGCTGCGCCTCTCGCCTTTTCCATTGGCTGTCGTTTGCCCCCTCGGCATGTAATTATTCTGCCGCCCACCTGAAAGCTTAAATCGCCCGCTAGTGAGCGGTAGGGCCCAGGTTGAAGTGCACTGGGTTAATATTTGCATGAGTAGGCTTGCTTTTTTATTATTATCACTGGGGTGCAATGCGCCATTTCTAATCATTCAATGCGCCACTTTTGGCCATAGGTTGGCCATCCCTGATCTACAGTCTCTTGTTTTTATATCATGCGAACCTTACAAGATCAGAGCTTGCAAGCAAAATGCTGCAGATTCCAGATATCTGAAATAATTCAGACGTTGATAATACTGAGCAGTTCGGGCAGCATCCATGGTGTATGAACAGTAAGCATTTCAGGCCAATGACTTTCATTATGATAAAGCAGTTGAGGTTTGGATGAGTGGCTCGTGCATAACATCCCAAACCTTGTAGAGATTTATTGACTTTACAGTTTGATGTGCTAGATTATGTAAGAGTTTTCAACACCAATGATAATTCCCTCACATTGACTTGAGAGGTTCGAGTGGGTACAACTGACATTGCAAACCCTGGTACAAGGCTACTGTCAACAGTCACAGGCTAGTTTCTGCCCAAATGCCAGGGATGAAGATAGCACACTGCTGAGAATTCCATGGACTTGCAAGGGCATAGAGTGGAATTCTGAGCACTTCCCAGTTTTCTGCAAGGAGACTATTGCATCGCCTTTGGACACATCGAGTGGAAGAGGCTGGCGGGGGAATGTTGGGTTGAGTGCATCTAGCAGGGACGTTATATGAGGCGCTGATGGCAACATCATGGTGATCGTTTCTGCCCTCGGTGATTAACAGCTAGCACGAAACTTGTTCCTTTTCCCCAGAGAAGTTGTAAGCAAAAAAAACCCAGCTAACCCGATTTTTCCACAGTGCTGATAACTCCCATACTTGCTGACTGTAAGCAACGAGCATCTGGTTCTACAAGTGTTTCCAATTACCATGGCAAAGTCTCTGGAATTTGCTTCTTTTGGCTCTTGCAATCTACCTAGCTAACGCACATAGTTCTAACTAATCAGATACACTTGCATGAGGCAAGCAGTAGGCAAATAAAGATTGAAGGTAGTCGTGAATGGGCTGAAACTGACTTCACACTTTGCGGTTTGCTGGTTACAGAATGACCGAGAAGCCTGAGTGCACTAAAACTTTAATTTTGTCACCTTCAGCTTAAACATGCATGCCGACGTCCTGGTTAAATCCATCGTTTTACTAATTGCCGTGATTATTCCTGAAAGCCTTTTGCAGTTTACAAGGTGAGTTCAGCTCCTGCAATGTTTGTGATCCGTTATTGTTGACTTCTGCCAGGCTATTGTTTATTGGGAATGCAAATGTCCAGCAACAGTAACATTTTTACTGTCCTGAATGACATGCAGCTGTAAAGGGATTCTTTAAATAAACTAGTGCTGTAGACTGCTGCAACAATTTGGGAACTGCACACGCTTCTTTTCTGCAAAAGATTGAAACATACAACTTACAAATTTGTGCAGTAAAGCTCAATTAAACATGTTTCTGCACAACACTTGTATGACAGCCTGACAGAATGAGTGTTTGTCAATTTTCAAATTTCACCCTGTTATTGATCAGCATTTGTTTTCCACAGTTGAATTCTAACTGCATTTCAGGAATGTCTTATGCATCGTACCTGTTATCAATAAAACCATAAATCTATTTCCTTAATTCATGAGGATGATTGCTTGAGAAAAGGCTTGTTACATGATCTCTGGTATTTTAATGCTACAGCATTCCTTCAATCGATCGGTAATGTCAAGCTCCTGTCTTTGAGATTTGGATCCGTTTCCAACATGTATTTAGAATACGTATTTAGCATTTCTAGTAAGACTCTTAAATGTTGTGCGAGTTTGGAATTAATTGATTTTAAAAATAATATGCACATAATTCTGCGATGAAGTATTATGAGTTGGTGTTGGCAGGGAAGTTTCCCCCTGCTTGATTTAAGTGAAAAGTATCGGACTGAACTGGATGCAGTCCAGTTGAATTTAACAAAAGAAAGAGGGAAACTATATCCTATAAAAATAATAAACATTTTTGGCTGCATTCTGCAATACTATGCTAATTTACAGTCTTTTAATTTATTACCAATGATAAGTTAAGCAAATTTATTGGACCTCAAGAACAGGAAGCCAACAATTGACCCCAGTTATTGTGCCTCGTACAAGGTTTCTCTGTTATTTCTTCTTGCGATATGGGCGTAATCGGCAGGACCAGTGTTCATTGCATATCTCCAACTACCCTTGGGAAGATGAGGCTTCTATCTGAAACTAAATTGGGTAAATTGAATTAAAGTGTTGATGGAAAGCAAAGTGGTCATTTTTCATTTCAGCTGATGGAGAAAATGATCCCTTGCGGAAAGAAACACCAAAATAAAAATCAAATTTGACAAGTTGGTTGACCACTGGTCAACAAAACTGAATGCCAAGATCCACTCTTGGATAAGACGGAATATCCTTCAGTGCCTGGGAGTCAGGGTTAACTCACTTCAATTTCTAAGACGGGAAGATGCTAGTGTGCAGCTTCTTTTAACATTGATGGCTACACAAATAGAGACTTTAATGTTCTTGCACATGAGGACACATTCTAAGTACATGTACCCAGACACACTCTGGCTACACGCACACACGCGTAAACACATGACCACACTTGCATGCCCAAACACATCTGCATGTGTGCACACACACTCACAGAAAGACACACGCACAGAAACCACATACATTCTATTGGCCTCATCCTTTTTCTTGCCCATCTTGTTCCCGCTTGGTCATTCTTTCCCCCTCTTGTTCTTCTAGTTACATTCTGCCATAGGTATCTCCTGATTCTCTCGCTCTTGCACTCTGCCCACACCAACTTCAATCCTCCTCCTGTGTCTGTCTCCTTCCCCTGACACCTTCCCTCAGTTCCTTTCAGTGTTACTCCACCTTCAACTCATCTAATCCTTCTTTCAATTAATCCAAATTTTACCCTCGAGTTTATTGACATCTATATTCACAGAGGTGGGTCCTTTCTGCCCCCCCCCCACCCCCCAAAACTAAGTTTCATAAATTCTCAGGCAATTTGATTAAAAAAAACACAGCTTTGATCTATCCAATCACTTTTCATTCATATCTAAAACTACCCAACACTGCCAATGCCCCATAAATCGCTCTTCCTGTTTGACCTTTCTGTGAGGTGGTATGTGCTGGCTTTGTCACTGGAGGAAGAAAAAATTAGACCCATACATTTTATCGTGACATATATATCACATCAACTAATGATTAGCGGTTCCAGTAACAGATGGGCTTTTCCTTACATCGAGTACTAAAGAGAGAATGTCAAAATCTGTTGCATTCTTCTCTCTCTTTCCATTATAGACATGAGATAAAGTGAGCAAGGTTATTACTTATCGGTCAGGAATCATATCCATCTTTGGGCAATATCGTCAGAACTGGAGGTCATTCCGATTTTCCAGTTTATTTTGCTTGGTTGATTTGTGCCCCGTTTCCTGGCCTGATTCTGAAACTTTAAAAATCCTTATTTATCCAATACAAAAACCACCATCCTCCATTTTCAATTTATGAATGAATTCCTGACTTTGCCATCAAGAACAAAAGAAGAAATCACTCTGGAAATAATTAATCAACTCTTTTCAAACATTTTTTAGCAGCTAAACACAAACACTGATTAGTGCATAAAACCCAAGAGAAAAAAGCAAATATTTATACGCTTATAAATCTACACTTTATTAAGCTATTTCAGCTGAAGGTATAAACATCTATCAAATTTACTTCTTGCTTTCATACATTGCTTCCACAATTAGTTTCCCCATAAATCAGGCAATTCTTATTTCAGAAATGCACTTTCAAAAGCCACATGTTCGTTTCTGTGTCACTGGGCAAGCCAGCATCTCGTCACCATCTGACTATTGCAGGAACTGGATGCTTTTCTCTGCCATTTGAAAGGTTGTTTAAGAGCCAGCTGCTTTGTTAATAACTTAGAATCATAGTTGTACAGCACAGAAAGAGGCCCTTCAGTCCATTTAATCTATGCCACCTGTTGTACCTATCTATACAAATCACATTTATCTGCACTTGATCTATAGCCTTCTGTGCCTTGCCAATCAAGTGTTGGTTCAATGGTTCTTTGTTGTCATGTGTGCACTGCACAGTGACATTATTTTTTGCACAGCTCACACAGGCACAGTCACCATATTTTAGCACCATTTACAAAGTAAACATCCCAAATCCACATGCTAGATGTACTGGAGCACCTCCCAATACAGGTAAGTCCCAGGCTGCTGCAGGGTCTCCTCTGTTGCCTTTGACTGGCTCGACCCGTGAACCAATGTCCCTCTCCACGCCAGACCACCTTTGTGTCCTGGGGGCAACTCCCGTAGCCGATCTTGAAGGTGCTGGTGACAATAGCACCGTTCTCTCCTACCGGCCAACTCCTCGCGTCCGTCATCACCAGTGCCTCACCCCTCCTCAACTCACTGGTCTTTGGGGCCGAGCTCGTCAGCTTCTGATCTTCCCCTGCAGGTAACTTCTTCAAGGCGGCAAACTAGATGCTTCTTAAATGTAGTGAGTATCTGCCTCCATGACCACCCCCCTCATTATCCCCGCCCACTCTCCCCTGGATTTGCACCTATTTCTCTCCTCCACCTCCCATTTCCTCCCACATTCCTTCCCCTACCACCACAATTCGCAACTCCTCGATCCTTTTGTCTCACACCTATTTGTCTTTCATCTCTGGCCTTTGTTCATCATCTGCCTGCCAAACCCCCATTCACCTGTTTCAACCTATCACCTGCCATGCTTTGTTCTGACCCTCCTCTCATCCAGCTTTCTTCCTTCATACAATGTCTGAAGAAGGGTTCCCACCTGAAATGTAATCTATCCATTTGCTCCAGAGTTGCTGCCTGACCTGTTAAGTTACTCCAGCACTTTGAGTCTTTTTCAGGTTGTACATAATGTTCACTGTTCAGTTTTTTGATTATTTAAGTAAATGAATGTAAAATGGAAACATGAAGCGTGGCTGGCGTTTAACCTGCCGTTTTTCTCTTGGTGGTGATGTGACATGAAGACACCTCTCTGGTTCCTGTGAGCTGTCCGTGCGGGAAACGGAAAACCAGTGCCGTTCTCCGGATGGTCTAATCTGCAGTGGGCGCGGACAGTGCGACTGTGGAAGATGCGTCTGCCTCGTCAGCGAGCCGGGGAGATTCTATGGATCCCGGTGTGAGTGCCAAGACTGGGTCTGTGAGAGATTCAATGGGAAACTTTGTGGAGGTAAATACTTTCCAATCTCTCTCCATTAGAAGGCAGGTTCTCCCAGAACGTTTACAGTCTCCAAGAATTCAGGCGCATCTCCTGGATATTAGAGAAGAATATAACTATGTGCAGTTTGTTTGTATTATCTGTGGTCCTTTTTGTTTATTAATTAGTGATGGATTAGGTATTGGTATTGATTCATTATGAGCACATGTATCGAGATACAACAAAAAACTTTGTATGCCTGTTTTCCAGTCAGATCATACCATACATGAGCAAAAATCAAGCCATACACAAGTACAACAGCTAGTGCAAAGAGAAAAGAGAGTGCAGAATGTGGTGTTAGATCATTATTGAGCTAAAGTTACATAAAATATACAGATTAATGAAATAATCAATGAAGTAGTAATCAATGAAGTAGATTGGAAGATCAGGACTGCACCCTAGCTTATGGGAGGACCGTTTAATTGTCTGATAAGAGCAAGGAAGAAACTATTCCTGAATCTGGTGGCACATGTTTTTAAGTTTTTGTATCTTCTGCCCAACAGGAGAAGGGAGAAGAGGGACTGAACACGGTGAAAATTATCGGTGATTTTGTTGTCATTTTACCCGAGCCTGTGTTAAGAGTAGACGGAGTCAATTGGAAAGGGGGGGTGGGGGGGGATTGTAAAGGGAGGGTGAAGAGGGTATATGCGATGGACTGAGCTACATCCGCAACACACTGCAATTTCTTGCAGTCTTGGGTAGAGCTATGGCCAAACCATGATATTGAAACATATAAGACTGTTAAGGGTTTGGACATGCTAGAGACAGGAAACATGTTCCCGATATTGGGGGAGTCCAGAACCAGGGGCCACAGTTTAAGAATAAGGAGTAAGCCATTTAGAACGGAGATGAGGAAACACTATCTCTGCCTCAGAGGGCAATGGAGGTAGGTTCTCTGGATGATTTCAAGAGAGAGCTAGATAGGGCTCTTAAAAATAGCGGAGTCAGGGGATATGGGGAGAAGCAGGAACGGGGTAATGATTTGGGGTGATCAGCCACATTGAATGGCGGTGCTGGCTCGATGGGCCGAATGACCTACTCCTGCACCTATTGTCTATTGTCTATTGATGCATTATGGAAGGATGCCTTCTTTGGTGCATCTGTAGAAGTTAATAAATGTCATTGGAAAATGCTGAACTTCTTTGGTCTTCTGAGGAAGTAGAGGTGATGGAGTGCTCTCTTGGCAGTACTTCAGCGTGGTTTGTCCAGGAAAAAATGTTGGTGATATTTATGTCAAGGAACCTGAAGATCTTGACCATCTCCACTATGGCACCTTTGATACTGACTGGGAAGTTCACGCCACCTTGCCCCCGAAAGTAAATAGTAGCTTCTTTGTCTTGCTGGCAATGAGTGAGAGGTCTTGACACTAAGGTCTCCATAGAAACATAGAAACATAGAAAATAGGTGCAGGAATAGGCCATTCGGCCCCTCGAGCCTGCACAGCCATTCAATATGATCATGGCTGATCATCCAACTCAATATCCTGTACCTGCCTTCTCTCCATAACCCCTGATCCCTTTAGCCACAAGGGCCACATCTAAATCCCTCATTAAATATAGCCAATGAATTGGCCTCAACTACCTTCAGTGGCAGAGAATTCCTGAGACTCACCACTCTCTGTGTGAAAAATGTTTTCCTCATCTCGGTCCTAAAGGAAATCCCCCTTATTCTTAAACTGTGACCCCTTGTTCTGGACCTCCCCAACATCGGGAACAATCTTCCTGCATCTAGCCTATCCAACCCCTTAAGAATTTTGTAAGTTTCTATAAGATCACCCCTCAGCCTTCTAAATTCTAGCGAGTACAAGCCAAGTCTATCCAGTCTTTCCTCATATGAAAGTCCTGGCATCCCAGGAATCTGTCTGGTAAACCTTCTCTGTACCCCCTCTTTGGCAAGGATGTCTTTCCTCAGATTTGGAGACCAAAACTGTACACAATACTCCAGGTGTGGTCTCACCAAAACCCTGTACAACTGCAGTAGAACCTCCCTGCTCCTATACTCAAATCCTTTTGCTATGAATGCTAACATACCATTTGCTTTCTTCACTGCCTGCTGCACCTGCATGCCTACTTTCAATGGAACACAAAAGGCTGGAGAAACTCAGCGGGTGCAGCAGCATCTAAGGAGCGAAGGAGATAGGTGACGTTTCGGGTCGAGACCCTTCTTCAACACTTTGCCTACTTTCAATGATTGGTGTACCATGACACCCAGGTCTCGTGGCATCTCCCCTTTTCCCAATTTGCCACCCTTCAAATAATAGTCTACCTTCCTGTTTTTGCCACCAAAGTGGATAACCTCACATTTATCCACATTATACTGCATCTGCCATGCATTTGCCCACTCACCCAGCCTATCCAAGTCAACTTGCAGCCTCCTAGCATCCTCCTCACACCTCACACTACCCCCCAGCTTAGTGTCATCCGCAAACTTGGAGGTGTTGCATTCAATTCCCTCGTCCAAATCATTAATATATATTGTAAATAGCCTGGGTCCCAGCAGTGAGCCTTGCGGTACCCCACTAGTCACTGCCTGCCATTCTGAAAAGGACCCGTTTACTCCTACCCTTTGCTACCCTTTCCATATCCTTCCTGTACACTGTATTATCATTGTTCGAGATCCAAACCACAACAGTGGTGTCATCTAAAACTGGTAATGGAGCTATACCAGAATTTGACTGAAAGCCAATTATCCAGTGTGGGTATTGCAGCTTCCAATCACTTTTGAGCGGTGTAGGAAAATGGGGCAACAGAAGATTTGCCATGTTGGGTGACCAATCATAGGAGCATGGCTGCTGGTGATGGTAATTCCCCCAATATGCTGCTTGAAAAAGAGTGGGTCTAAAATTGCAACACACGAGTCTGAATGCTGTGGACAAGTTGTACCTGGCCAGAGGGGGTGAGAGGTGTAAATATTGAGGCACATTTGGAATGATGTGAGACTCTTTTTATACAAGGGATACTGATTCTAGTTCGTAAATTGTGAAAGACAGCTCTGAGGAAAATGCTGATTCTTTGTGTACACCTCTATTATTCTTCTCATGCACGTCCTCAGTTATGCTGTATCTTCCTAATCACAAGAGGTTATAGAGTACCTTCAGCCGACTGAGCCCTGAGCTCTGGAATACCCCTCTCTAAATCTTCCTGCCGTTCTTACCTCCTTTGAAACTTGACTCTCCGACAAAGCCCTTTGTCTTCTCTCTTCATACATCCACGTAGGAATCAACATTTCACTTGCAAATATTGCTACAGAACAACGTTCCCTTTTAAAAATGAAGTTAGTTCAAATGTAGTGTGCATTCTCAAAGTTGAAACTGGGTTTTGCGTTTTAATGGATAGAATAATGAAATAGGTTTACAAGCTAGAAGATGTCTCCGAAATCTTCCATACATTTGGATATTTACAAAATTATTTTCTGAACCCATTTTACAGTTGTGGCGTAGATTTTTATTGATATTGTGGCGTAGATTTTTATTGATATTTAATAAAGTTTGTTGACGTAGCTGTTTTTAAGATTAGATTAGATTAATTATTGTCACATACACTGGGTTGCAATGAAATTACCAATTCACATAATGCTTACAGAGTTATTGCAATGTAATGGTAAAATACAACAATAAATACATTGATGAGTGATCCCGATGGTAAGTAGTGTGCCTTAATGACTACCGTCCAGTGACTCTGACATTCATCATCATGAAGTGCTTCAGGAGTCTGTTGATGGTGCACATTAACTCCAGCCTCCCAGCTAGCCTTGACCTACTGCAGTTTGCTTACCATGGTAACCGATCCACAACAGATGCCATCTTTCTGGCCCTGAACTCATCTCCAGAACACCCAGACAATAAGGATTCCTACATTAGACTCCTATTTATTGCCCGCAGCTCCACCTTCAACACCATAGTTCCATTCAAACTCATTTCCGAACTTCTGGATGTAGTAGCAGCACTCCCTTTTTGCCACTAGATCTCCAACCTTCTGACTCGAGACCACAATAAGTGAGGATCAGTGACAATACCTTCTCCACAATAATTCTTAACCCCGGTGCCCCACAAGGTGGCATTCTCAGTCCCCTACAAACTCCAGTTACACCCACAACTGTTTGACAAAAAACGTTGTCTCTAACTCCATCTACAAGTTTGCAGGTGACATCACTGTTCAAAGTTACAACACAGAAGGAGGCCACTCAGCCCTTTTGCTCTGTGCTAGTGTTCTTGTTCTAAATCAGCCTCCTCACACCTCTTTCCACCTTCCCCATCAGTTTAAAATTCCTGTCAGCAATTTAGTTTTGAAATATGTTTCCTCTTTTATCCATCACTTCAACCAGTCCCTGGGTGAGGAAGTTGCCAATTATCTTGATTATCCATAGGAATGAACACAATGCCGTTGATGTTTGCAATGTCCTTTCAGTGAGACTTGTGATATCTTTTCTTTTTTCCAACACTATCTTTCCCTCTCTCTTTTCTCTCACCTACGGTACTTCTTGTTTTCTTTCTCTTTTCCCTCTTTCAGTTTTGTTTGCCTTTGTTTGCCTTTCTATTCGACCACAGGTTATTAAGTAATTCTATTTTTCAACCCCTCTCACTCTTCTCTTAATAATGTTAAATCTAATGTCCTGCAGAACTCAGCCCATCCACCGAGGCAGCTCATTTCTCCTGAGCATCCCTGTCAAAGCCCTTCATGAAGACCTGACACTGCAGGTGGAGTTTTCCCCTCTTTAAATCCTCTTAATTGTTCTGGGATCTGGGTTAATGACCTCCATCATTCTGACTCAAGTACATTGAATTCTGTTGGATAAACTATTAATACTATCCTGAGTCATAGTCGTAACAAAAACACTGCTGAGGACTGTTATTTGATTATATCCAGGATGCGTTTTGCCAGCTGTTTGTTGTATCACTCAGTGCGATAGAACCCACCAGCCTCCAGATTATGGTTTTTACCCTAACGGACTACAGAAATAATAATGGTAATCACATTCTCCGAGCAAAATTAAATGTCATTGCTAACAGTACTTTTTGTTAAATTACAACGTTCTGTCCTCGTATTGTTTGTTGGTGTTGTGAAACTGTTATTTGTGAAGTGCAGCTGGAACGCTGCCCTCTTGTTCTACGACAGGGTGAGAGGGAGGTGCATTGGTCCAGATGCTCTGGTGTTGTGCAGCAGAGGGTGACAGCATCAGGCATCACGCCCACACCTCCTCCAGAGGAACTCTCTACACCCAACTCACATCACCGAGAAATAAGCAGCCGCATGGAACATCCCCCAGAATGAAGAGGAGGTTCAGAGAAAGGTCCAGCTCACCTTTCTTCCATCATAGAATCATATTGTATCGGGGAGGGAATGCCATTCAGCCCATCGAACCTGCTCTTCTCTCATCCTCCTCTTCAATTCCCTCCTGAAAGTTCCCGTTGAATCTACTTCCGCTGTTCTTTCAGCCAGCAGTTCCAGATCAACCCGCTGTGTGGAAACAGCTCTCATGTCCCCTCTCAGTAGAATGTTCCTCCAGTAGCATCTCTCAACATTACTGCCCCTCCAAAGGGACAGCACTCACTGACGCTGCGACATTCTGATACTCTTTCAATACTTCTCCTGTGACAGTGCACCGCTCCCTCAGTACTGCCCCTACAATAGAATAGTGATCCCTCAGTACAACTCTACAACAGTGAAATATCCGGTAAATCCTCTTGGTTAAATGTGTAGCTGTCCCTCAGTACTGCTCCACAGGCACAGCACAGCCCTTTTGCCAGTGAGGGTCTCCCTCAGCATTGCAAAGTAGTAGCAATGTTAGAGACTGAGTCGGTACATTCATGAATTCCACATCATTTCCAAGAGGGGCGGCATGGTGGCACAGTGGGTAGAACTGCTGGCTCACAGCACCAGAGACCCGCATTCAATCCTGACTGCTATCAGTACGGAGTTTGTTCGTTCTCCCTGTGATTTTGTGGGTTTTCCCCAGCTGTTCTGGCTTCCTTCCACATTCCAAAGAGGTACAGGGTTTATAGGTTAATTGACTTTGGTAAAAATGGTTAAATTGTCCATAGCGTGCAGGATATTGCTAGTGTACGGGGTGATCGCTGGTCAGCATGGACCCAGTGGGCTGAGGGCCTGTTTCCACACTGTAGTGCACTAAGCCTCTGTTCTGCATGAAGTGTCTGTCTAAGGAAATTCTCCTGACAAGCAAATTCAGCTGCTTCCTGATGGTTAAAACCCCTCTGTTCTGGTATCATCCTTGCAGTTAAGTACAAAAACCTCTATTCTATATCTCCTGACTTGGTATAACTTTACACTAAACTTGCTGCAGATGTACAAAAGCATTTCAGCACGAAAGCCAACTGCGGAAGGCTTCCCAAAAGCATATTTTGTTTCCATTGGCAAGAAGCTGCCAAAACCAACAAACTCAGAGACTCATCCAGATGTATGGTTCCTGAATCCACACTAGAAATCAGACGTGCACTGTTGTTTTTGAATCGAGTTCCACAGCAGCATTTTTCTAAGTAGGAAGAGTAGCACGTTGGTCAGCAGAAAACCATTCTTTCTGCTTTTTGTCAAAGCAGAACTCTTGAGTTATGCCCTGTAGCTGGGTTTGCCAACCTGCTGCACTGGCCTGGATTTTACAGGAATTAAAAACAATCTCCTGGAAAATCTCTGGAACATTGGAAAAAAATTGTTTTTAATTTTTTTGACCAAGTTTAACTCTGTATTGAAAAATGTTGGCAGAGGCAGACATTGACTAACTGACAGCCAAACGTCATCGAATAAAGTCTTGAAGTGGTTTCTTGCTTTTTCATTGGCTGTGGGTGCGTGGGTAGGTGTTGAGCATCTTGATGATAGGTCGGCCTAGCAGCTAATGACAGATGTCACTTGATAAAACTTTAAGACTGGGCCTTGGCACTCCAAAGTGTAACCCATCTGTTAGAGGTTCTTGCTCATTCAGTAAATTCAAACGTCCAGATTTTAATAGACATTGTAGAACAGATGAGATAAGAAATAATTCAATTTTTGCAAAACTTTTAACATCCCACTTTCAGCAATGTGCTTGGGCACCTTGACCAGTAGAGCTGTTATCTCACAGCACCAGAGACCAGGGTTCAATCCTGACCTTGGGTGCTATCTGTGTGGAGTTTGCACGTATTCCCTGTGATTACATGGTTTTTACCCCAGTTGCTCCAGTTTCCTCCCATATCTCAAATACATGCCATTGGTAGGTTAATTGGTTGCTGTATGTTTCAGTTTAGTTTATTGTCGCGTGTACCAAGGTACAGTGAAAAGCTTTTGTTGCATGCTACACCAGTTAGCAGAATGACAATACATGATTACAATCGATCCATTTATCGTGTATAGATACATGATAAGGGAATAACGTTTAATGCGAGGTAAAGCCAGCAAAGTCCGATCAAGGATAGTCCGAGGGTTACCAAAGAGGTAAATTTCAGCACTGATCTCTGGTTGTGGTAGGATGATTCAGTTACCTGACAGCTGGGAAGAAACTGTCCCTGATTCTGGTGGTGTGTATTTTCAAACATCTGTAACTTTTGCCTGATGGGAGAGGGGAGAAGAGGGAGTCTCATCCTTGATTATGTTGCTGGCCTTGCTGAGGCAGCGTGAGGTATAAATTGAGTCAATAGAAGGGAGGTTGGTTTGTGTGATGGTCTGGACTATCCCCAATTCACTGCAATTTCTTGCAGTCTTGGATGAAGCTGTTGCCAAACCAAGCTGTGATGCGTCCTGATAAAATGCTTTCTATGGTGCATTGGTAGAAGTTGATGAGAGTTGTAGGGGACATGCCAAACTTCCTAAGCATTCTAAGGAGGTAGAGGTGATGGTGTGTTTTCTTGGTCGTTAATCCATGTTATCCTAATGTGTAAGTGAGTGGTAGAATCTGGAATGAGTTGATGTGAATATGGAGAGAATAAAATGGGATTAGACTACGAGGGTGCTTGAAGAACAGCACAGATTCAGTGGGCCAAAGGGCCTGTTCCCATCCTGTATGACTGTGATCCATGTTAATAATTACCAAATAATGTTTTTAGAGATAGACACAAAATGCTGAAGTAACTGAGCAAGTCAGGTGGCATCTCCTGAGATGCTGCCTGACCTGCTGAGTTATTCCAGCATTCTGTGTCTATCTTTGGTATAAACCCGTATGTATAGTTCCCTTTTATTACATAATATTTTTAGAGTTGTTGATTGAAGGATGAACTAGGGTACAGGTTGCTAGCGGTTTGGATTAGATTCAGGATTTTTTTTCCGGATCGGATTCCCTTCTCTTGCTTGAAATGGTTTCATGGGATCCACTGAAAGAGCAAAAGGGGCCTTGATTTAATTTATCGTCATAACAATGGCACCTTACATACTGGAGTGCCCCCATGTGCCCTAGTTTGCAAACCCAAATGGGTGGATAGAGTCGCTGCACAGATCAGTCATAATTTAAGTGAGCAGTGGAAGAGATTCGTGGGCTGAATGGCTTCTGTCTTTTATGGTCCTATTTGTAGAAGTGAGCAAATGTGGAAATGGTTACATACTGCAACTAAATTGGTGTAAATCATTGAAGAATTTAATTAATTAATCTTAAGTTAATTCAAGCATTTCAAGCATTTTGTGCAGAGAGGGTTGAGATTTATTGTCCTTGCTGGGACTTCATATCTAATTGGGTTATTCCAGGGGCTGTTTGGAGTCCATCAGGTTGATGAGGATTGGAGTCACATTTGAGCCCGGACAGAAAAGTCCATCCAACTAAATCCAGGTGGTGTGGAGGGCAGATTCGTTTTCCTTAAAGGAAGTGATTGGCCTATTTCCAGACAACAAATTTAGTTTAGTGTTGAATGATCCATTCACATGAAGTATGACTTTTATTGATAGGGTTTCTAACCTTGCCATACATTTCACTTGACGTTTTAAGTAAGGGAAAAAAATCCTATTTGGTTTATCCAAATACGGTGCACTTCCAGCTTGGGTTTCTGCTCAACAAAATAATGTTTCTAGTTGAATGATGATTAAATATTTTGCTGTTACGAAAGAAACATGCCACTAGATGCTGGGATATTGAAGTTTGTTTGCAAACCTGGCATTGTCTTAGATTCCTGTCATGAGTTTCAGACCAGATTAAGTTGACAAATTAGATCCAGATGCTTCTAGTGATTGGAATCGTGTCCATGGGGTTTGGCACTGGGATCCTAACTGTTTGATATAAAACTTTAGTTAGACCACATCTGGAGCATTGTGTGCAGTTCTGGTTACTATAGGAAGGTTGTATTGGACAGTGCAGAAGAGAATCACCAAGATGTTGCCTGTGATGGAACATTTCAGCTATGAGGAGAGACTGGATAGGCTGGGCTTACTGTCCCTTGGGAGGAGGAGACATTTTTATGTACACATATTTAATAGAATCGTTCCCCCCACTCATTTTTTCACCTCCTGCTGGCCAGCGACCATAATGGCTGCTGCCGCCCGGCTCTCCTCCAGAAACGCCAACATTTTTCTTATTTCGCTGGTGATTTTACTTCCTCCACTCCCCCCCCCACCCCCGGATTGGCTCTGTCACGCTGGCTCAAGCCAAAGATTGGTTGTTCCCCCGCTGCTTTTCGCCGTCCTCGTAAAAGCAGCGGGTGAACAGCCGATCTTTGGCTTGAGCCAGCGTGACAGAGCCGGCACGTTAACGGCCTGTTGTCCCGCAGGTGCATTGAGGGCATACGCAGCATCTCGATGGGCGTACGCAGCGTCTCGACGGCGTACGCAGCATCTTGACAGGGTACGCCTGGCCCACAGGCTCACTCGGTATCACGCCCACCCGCCCACTCCTCCCCCCCTCCCTCCCCCCCCTCAGCTGGCAGTTATCAATGGCTGCGGGCGTCGTGAGGCCGAGTTATGTCAACACCCCCCCTTCCCCCGATGCACTGTGGCTCTTTGGCTCTCTGACTCCTCCCTGTTCTGTGTTCCTCTCTGTGGATGAGCAAGTTCTGCAGATCCGGAGGACAGGCGAGATCCTGGGGAGGTGAAGAGGGGGAGTGGGGGGATTGAGGAAGAGGAGGGAGAGGAGGGAAAGGGGGAGGTTAGGAAGGAGAGTGTGGGAATAGAGGGAGAGGAGTGGGGGTGATAGGAGTGGAGAATAGATGGACTGCCCCCACCCCTCTCCCTCCCCATCTCCCCCTCCCTCCCCACTCTTCCCCCTCTCTCCCCCTACCCTTCTCACCCTCCCTCCCCACTCTTCTCCCTCTCCCCCCCGTACCCCTCTCCCCCTCCCTCCCCACTCTTCCCCCTCTCTCCCCCTACCCTTCTCACCCTCCCTCCCCATTCTTCTCCCTCTCCCCCCCGTACCCCTCTCCCCCTCCCTCCACACTCTTCCTCCTCCCTCCCCTACCCCATCTCCCTCCTGCCCTCCCTCCTCCCCTCCACCACTCCCCTACCCCTTCCCTCCACCCCATCCCCTCCCCACCCTCCCTCCCCCTCCCCACCTCTCCCCCTCCCTCACCCCCCCCCCCTCCCTCACCCCCCCTCTCCCCCCTTCCCTTCCTCCCCTCTCAGCCCCCTCTCCCTCCCTCTCTCTCTCTCCTACCCTCTCTCTCTCCTCCCATCTCTTTCACCCCTCCTCCCCCACCCCCTCATCCACCCTCCCTCTCCCCTCCACCCCCTCTCTCTCTGTCTCTTGTCTTTCTGTCTCTGCCCCTTTCTCTTTGTCTCTCCCCATTCTCTCTCTGCTCTCACTCTCTACCTCCCCCCCCCCCCCCTCTCTAGATGTGCCTGCGAGTTGGGGGCTATGCATCAGCGGATAGGGCAGTTATGGGGTAAAAGGAGCAAATTAATAATATTAATATAATATCAAGGGGCGTTCTTAGCATCTGTGCGGGGGGGGGGGGGGGGGGTAGTTAGCATGTGTGACGCCGCATGCCACCTCCCCCCCCCTCCCCCACAACCACATGTTGGGGGAACAGACGCAATGGGTCTGCACTTGGTCTAGTACATTTTAAAAAGCTGGTCCCTATTGCAGAAGACCTAAATAAATAAAAGGATAAATAGATTAGGGAGGATCGGAGAAAAGGTTTTGTAGTTTGAATCTGGGATGCACTGCATGAAGGGTGGGAGAACCCAAGACCCTCACTTTATTTAAGCAGAATCTGGACCAGCTCTTTTCTGCTATTTCTATGACATTTTATACTAATCTAATTTTCCAGTATTGCTACATAGATTCATGTACCAATATAAGAAAATGAGATTAGTATGTACATGGCACTTGATGGATGACACGGACAAACTCAGCTGATGGGCCTGTCTCTGTGCTGTACGGCATTGAACCTGTCATCACCAATGCATAGATCCACCTTCTGTTACATTGCCTGACCCCACCTTGCCTTAGCTTCTTGGCTGCTGCAACTCTTCTCCCCACCTTTGTTACCTCAACTATTTCACCACAAACCCATATCAGCCTTCCTGATTCTACTCCCCTTGAGATTGTAAAAAAAACTCCCATTTTGTGTACTCCCTCGCTCCAAGTATTGTTCCCCTATCATCCCCTTTGATCACTGATCTATGTTAACTCTTGGTCAAGAAGACTTGCGATATTAAATATCCACCATCCATGTTTTCAGATGTTTGCTTCACTTCTTCCAATCTCCATCCGTACAACCCCCCCTCCATCTCTGCAAGCTTCAAGGTCTCGCCATTCTTTCATTTCTGACCTCTTTTGATCATGATTGAGTTTAATCCCTCCACCAATGCCAGCTATGCCTCAAGCAACTTGGACCCCAAGCTCTGGATTTTAGAACAAAACAGTACAGCACAGGAATAGGCCCTTCGGCCAATTATGTCTGTTCCAAACATGATGCTAAATCAAACTAATCTCTTCTGCCTTCATGTGATCCATATCCTTCCATTCCCAGCAGATTCATGACTATCTCATAGTTTCTTAAATGCCATTATTGGATCTGCTTTCACCACCACTCCTGGCAGTATATTCTGGGGCACCTATTGCTCTGTGTAAAAAAGCTTTGATCCAGTCATCCCCTTTAAACTTTCCCTCTGTCACCTTAAAGTTATGCCCTTCAATATTTGACATTTCCATCCTGAGAGAAAGATCTGATTGTCTACCCTACCTATGCCTCTCATAATGTTATAAACTTCAATCAGATGACCTCTCACCAATTGACACCCCAACAATCCAAATTTGTCCAACCTCTCCTTACAATTAACACCCTCTAATCCAGGCAGCAATCTGGTAAACCTCTTCTGCACACTCTCAAACACCTCCACATCCTTCCTGTAATAGGGCAACCAGAACTGCACACAGTACTCCAAATATGACCCAACTGAAGTTTATAAAGCTGCAACATGACGTCTTGCTCTTATACTCAGTGCCTCGGATTGATGAAGGCAAGCATACCATACGCCTTCTTGACCAATCTCTATATTTATGTTGCTATTTTCCTCAAACTTCTCTACCTCCAAGATGGTCCTAATATCTCCCTCTGGGGCCATGTAATTATGCTCCTAGAGCTAACCGCCTGTAAGGCCGTGTCGCACTTTCCCGAGTTACTCACAAACTCTCCCTAGTTTTCCCCTTGATTCGAACTCGGGGAATGTTGGGGAATGTCGGTAGCGAGTCCATAGCGGCTCGTAATGGCAGCCGTAGGAACTCGGGGCATCAGGTAAGTCGGGACGTTTTTTCAACATGTTGGGAAATGTCCATGATTAAAAAAATTAGCCCCGGGTACCTACGAATGGATATTACCGTAATTCTCCGAGTTCGAATCAAGGGGAAAACTCGGGAGAGTTTGTGCGTAACTCGGGAAAGTGGGACAGGGGCCTTTAGTTCAGTAAAACACCGAGTCAAGCACTGGACCACTAAACTTTATTTTTAAACTTTATGAAACAATAAGGAACTCCCTATACAATACCTAACCACTGCGGGATCGATCCTTGTCTCTGCTTGTCCAAGCCCTTCAGCCTTGTGCAAGCAGATACCTCCAAAAGGTTACGCAGTCCCAAGTGCCCCTCCAGAAGATTGACAACGATCCTAGTGGGAGTTACCTTTTATAGGCCATCGGACCCTGCGGGGCAGAGCTACATGGGGGTGGCAGCCCCTACAAACCAGTCACAGATATCGATTACATTAAAGTGTTATTGACATTTCCCTCACCTAATTACAAAGCACCCCATTACAATGTTTCTACAGAAGCTTCTGGAAGGAAGTCAATTAATCAAATGATGCAACATTCTCCCAGGGAGTATAAACAATTCAAAGAAGGCTTTTCACTTCAGCCAATCGTCAAACAGTAACACAAACACCTTGCAACATTATTAACAGTATTTACAACCCTTCTGCAGTTGGCCAATCCTTATAATGCATCTGCAACACCTCTGAGCTTCTTTGCAAAATCCTCATACATTTTAACAATAGGGAGGACATCTGAACCTCGCCTTATATGGTATTTCAATCTAGGACCTAGACTTTCTGGCACCGGCTCACAGCTCATAGCTTTACACAGAAATTGACCTAGCAGGCCCTGCGAATGCAAATATTCTCCATTTTATAATAGCTCTATTTTGGCCAATGTTAACAACTAAACCTTTGCTCACCGTCCCAAACATCGCCATACGTGGTCAAATAAAACTTTACTACATGAAAGATAGTATATAAATGCCTATTGTATATGTTTAGAGATGCCGAGACCCTTTGGCCCACCGAGTACACACCGACCAGTGATCCCAGCACATTAACACTACCCTACACACACTAGAGACAATTTTACATTTATACCAAGCCAATTAACCTGCAAACCTGTATGTCTTTGGAGTGTTTGAGGAAACCAAAGATCTCAGAGAAAACCCATGCAGGTCACAGAGAGAACGCACAAATTCCTCATAGACAGCACCCGTAGTCAGGATCGAACCTGGGTCTCTGGCGCTGTAAGGCAGTAGCTCTACTGCTACGCCACCGTGCCGCCACGATATTGCAATATACAAAACATGAGAATATCCATTATTTTGTGAAGGAAGTTTTGGCTTACTCTGTCTTACAAGATGATTCAGTTAAGAACGCTGTTCTGAAACAAAGCTTCATGATTAAAGCAAGTGGAGGAACCTTGGTTTCTGGTTTCAAATTCTAGGGACCTAGAATTTGTGATTACTGGGAATACAGAAAATTCTTGCACTAGAGAATGGGGAACTTTCCACACAGGGAGGGGTTGAGGTGAAGAGCCGGGAGAGGTTTGAAGCAACTGCTAGGCAGTTCTTGCACAGACCTCTCCAGTGCTGCACGGCCACTTTATTTGCTGCATGTGAAATTATTTGCAATTGTTGCATTGTAGAATTCACTTTGACGGTGAGCCTTTAATAGAGACTCCTTCTGCAACACAAAAATAATTCAAATTGCAACTATTTATAGGGCATAATTTATGCAGATGAATAACAAGCTGCCATCGGATTTTCCTGTAAATGTAAACATTTATTGAATTGAAATGAATTGAATAAATTTTATTAGCCAAGTATGTATAAATACAAGGAATTTGCCTTGGTGCTTTGCTCGCAAGTAACAACACGATATACAGTAGACAATTAAAAATAAAACATTATAATTTAAACACGTGAAGAATTAAATAAAATACCAGAGCAAAAGGATGCTGCAGACTTTTGGCTGTTGAGTAGAGCTACTACTTGTGGGAATAAGACTGTTTTTATGTACGGCTGTGGCAGCTTTGTCAGTCCGGAGTTGCCTTCCACAGGGAAGTGCTTCAAAGAGTTTGTGGCCAGGGTGAGAGGGGTCAGAGATGATCTTACCCGCTCGCTTCCTGGCTCTTGCAGTGTACAGTTCGTTGATGGGGCTCAAGATTCAGTTACCTTGTTAGAATTTCACGTGTCATGGCAGAAACAGGCTGTTCAGCCCCTCTGCCCTGTGCTACTATTTCTGCTCCACATCAGCCTTCTTGTTCCTCTCCATCTGACTCCATTACTAGAGAGGCACAGCTGGTGGAGTTGCCTCCTCAAAGAGCCAGAGACCCCAGTACCTTGCTTTCTGAGTGGAGTTTGCATGTTCTCCACGTGGTTTTCCACCGAGTGCTTTAATTTCATCCTACAACCTAAAGATGTGCCGGTTCTGAGTTACATCCTCTATCAATTGCCCTGAATGTGTAGAGAGTAGATGCATGGGTGAGATAAAGTTGAACTAATATGAATAATGATCGATGATTGGCCTATTTCCATGTTGTAACTTCCAATCAATCAATCAATCAAAGCAATCATTCTATCTATCTGCACGAAATTTCGTTCAGACCGAAAGGTCTGAATGACAATAAAGGCATTCAATTCAATTCAATTCAATTCAATATCTAGGGTACACAAAATGCTGGAGAAACTCAGCAGGTGCAGCAGCATCTATGGAGTGAAGGAGATAGGCAACGTTTCGGGCCGAAACCCTTCTTCAGATTGATGGTGGGGTGGGGGTAGGCAGGGGGAAGAAAGGAAAAAGGAGGAGCTCGAGGGCTGAGATAGAGGTAGGAAGGGGAGGAGACAACAAGGGTTAACAGAATTGAAAGAATTTGATGTTCATGCCAAGAGGATGCAGACTCCCTAAGTGGAATATGAGGTGCTGTTCCTCCAATTTGCGGTGTTGCTCACTCTGGCCGTGGAGGAGGCCCAGGACAGAGAGGTTGGATATGGAATGGGAGGGGGTGTTGTAGTGCTGAGCCACCGGGATGTCGGGTTGGTTAATGCGGACCGAGCGGAGGAGTGTAGAGCCAAGGCACGTGGGCACCAAGTTCTGCTGAGGTTCTACCTGGCCCCGGTGTTGCGAAGGATGGGTCTGGCGCAGATGCCACGCAACGTTCCAGTCAGCTGGACACTGCCGCCCCATCTGTCGTCTGTGGAAAGGTTCTTCCAGACCAACACCTTTGACCACATGTCCATTGGGCAGTGGTCAGCACAGAATGTTCTGCAGGCACTGCAGGGAAAGGACTCGATGGACCCGGTGGTGTGGTTCCCTGAGCAGACTGCCCAGCTTGTCTGGCAAAATGCCTCATCGCCAGAACTGACCAACAAGCACCAAGACCTGGCTTGGCTGGCGGTGTGGGGAGCCCTCCCAGTCAGATCCTTCCTACACCGTCAGAACCTCACTGCCAGCGCACGCTGCCCTCGGGACAGCTGCTATGGAGAGGAGACGGTTGCCCACCTCTTTACAGAGTGTGGATTTGCTCAAAGATTCTGGAGAAAAATGCAAGGGTCCCTGGTACGCTTTATTCCAAACAGCTCCGTCACAGAGGACTCTGTGATTTACGGACATTTCCCAGGGACACATTCAGAGACTGACATCAAATGCTGCTGGAGGGTCATCAACTCGGTGAAAGACGACCTTTGGTCTGCCCGAGCGTTGTTCACCACCCAGCCGAATGAGATGTCCGTCGGGGAATGTTGCTGACTGGCCCGCTGCAGACTGCAGGAGTATGTGCTGAGGGACGCACTGAAGCTCGGTGCAGCCAATGCCAAGGCTCGGTGGGGGAGGGCCACAGTCTAAGGTCCTTCCGCTGCTGGACATGGGGGGCACAGTATGGTGAAGACGCCCCTCAAAATAAGCGAAGGTATCCCATGCCATGGGGCCACATGAGTGGCACGGGTGGGGGATCGATTCGCGAAATTTGAGCAATATATATAGACTGTATGGAACAATTTGTGTAGCCTCCGAAAATGTCGGATGGATTTTTCGCACGGTTGATGTATTGTATATATATTTATTACTTGAATAAAGTCTATTTTGAAATATAAAAAAAATGCGGACCGAGCGGAGGCCTTCGATCTCCCGGTGGATCGTTTCGCCGAACACCTCTGCTCGGCCCGCATTAACCAACCCGACCTCCCGGTCAGATCGTTTCGCCGAACACCTCCGCTCGGTAGAGAATTCCAAAGATTCACCACACTCTGGGTGAAGAAATGTCTTGTCATCTGAATGGCTGACCTCTTAGAGCCATGTAGTCTTAGAGCATGGAAAAAGCTTCTTTGGATCAACATGCTGACCAAGACATCTATCAGTGCTTGTCCCATTGGCCTGTTTTTTTGTCCATACCCCTCTAAACCTTTCCTATCTGTGTACCTGCCCAAATGCCTCACACACATGGTAATTATTGCCTCTACAGCTCCCTCTGGCAGCGTGTTCCATATGCCCACCACCCTCTGTGTGAAAAGGATGACGCACCGGTCTCTTAAATCTTTTCCACCTCACCTTAAATCTATGTCCTCTAGTTTTAGATTCTTCTACCCTGGCATCATCCACTTATCTACACTCCTCATGATTTTATGTACTTATTCTGAGTGACCTTTCAACTCGGACAAAGGAAACATCATCTTCAAATCTACTAAATCAAGCTCTGTGAGGACTTTGAACTTTATAAACGCGCATGGTGATGCAATTGTGCAGCGGGAGCGGTCTGTTTATTGCTGAGGATGAGAAAAGGAGACTCGAGGACAGTACATTGGCCAATGATCACATTTGTTTGTGATGCAGAACCATTTTCCAGCCCTTATTTCCAATGAATTTTACTGCATTTGGATAAGGCGGATCATCCAGGAGATCTGTTGTAATGACGGCCTGAGGGAAATTCATTTGATTTCCCTTATTATTGACCTTTGCAATTTAAAAAAAAATACAAAGTGCAGGGATTTTTAAGTATTAAAGGGTGTACAAAATAAGCATGTACATAAACACATTTATTTTGTCAATGAAAAAATACCTAGAGAAATGTTCATAATTGAATTAAGCACTTATTAGGGACGATTGCGCTGAATATTTCCTGGGCAGTAGTGGATGTTAAGGATACTCTCTCAACTGGTGCCATATTGACATTTATTAATCATACCACGCTGATTATCTGCTTAGAATAAGGATTGTTGAATAAATTGTGACTCATTGGTGACTTTCTCCACTAATAATCCAAAGGTTGTTGCTTCAACGTTCATTTCAAAGTCACATGTGTCTAGACTGACTAAGGGTTGTTGTATTGTTGAAACGATGCCTCTCAAATGCGAGGTTGAATGTCTGCCCACCTCAGTGGATTTAAGAGGGTGGGGAATCTGTGGAATTCATTGCCACAGACGGCTATGGAGGCCAAGTCAATGGATATTTCTTAGGCAGAAATTGACAGATTCTTGATTAGTACCGGTGTCTGGGGTTATGAGAAGATGGCAGGAGAATGGGCTTGAGAGGGGAAGATAGAACATAATTGAATGGCGGAGTAGACTTGATGGGTCTAATGGCCTAACTCTGCGCCAATAACTAATGAAATTATTAAAAATTCCCACACCACTATAGAACTGCTGGTAGACAAAAAAGCTGGAGAAACTCAGCGAGTGAGGCAGCATCTATGGAGCTAAGGAATAGGCGACGTTTCGGGTCGAGACCCTTCTTCAGACTGATGCTGGGGGGGTGGGAAAAAGAAAGGAAGAGGCAGATACAGTGGGCTGTGGGAGAGCTGGGAAGGGGAGGGGAAGGATGGAGAAAGCAAGGACTACCTGAAATTGGAGAAGTCAATGTTCACACCGCTGGGGCGTAAACTACCCAAGCGAAACATGAGGTGCTGTTCCTCCAATTTGCGGTGGGACTCACTCTGGCCATGGAGGAGGCCCAGGACAGAAAAGTTGGAGTCGGAATGGGAGGCGGGGTTGAAGTGCTGAACACCGGGAGATCAGGTTGGTTAATGCAAACTGAGCGGAGGTGTTGGGCAAAGCGATCGCCAAGCCTGCTCTTGGTCTCACCAAATATAGAGCAGTTGTCACCTGGAACAACGGATGCAATAGATGTGGTTGGAGGAGGTGCAGGTGAACCTTTGCCTCACCTGGAGAGACTGCTTGGGTGGGTCCTTGAATGGAGTCGAGGAGGGAGGTAAAGTGACAGGTGTAGCATTTTCTGCGGTTGCAAGGGAAAGTACCAGGGGAGGGGGTGGTTTGGGCGGGAAGGGACGAAATGACCAGGGAGGTACGGAGGGAACGGTCTCTGCGAAAAGCAGAAAGAGGAGGAGAAGCGAAGATGTGGCCAGTGGTGGGATCCCGTTGGAGGTGGCGAAAATGTCGGCGGATTATATGTTCTTTGTGATAGCTGGTAGGGTGGAAGGTGAGGACAATGGGGACTCTGTCCTTGTTACCAGTGGGGGGAATGGGGAGTGAGAGCGGAGCTGCGGGATATTGATGAGACCCTGGTGAGAGCCTCATCTATAGTAGAAGAGGGTGTATATAGAACTGCTGTTCGGAGACCCATATCTATCTCTCAACCTGCAAAAATAGATGATCATTGGCTCTGTGGGAGCTTGTTGAGCACCAATTGGATGCTGCATTAGAGTGGTGGGTCCAGATATACCTCATTAACAATGAAACGCTGCAGGACTGAATTGTTCCAATTCGTCCCTGAATTTTAAGCTCATACATGCCAAATGAGCAAATACTGTGGCAGTAAAAGGCATACTTAGTGAAGGACAGGAATAATGAATACATTGTGGATCTTTCTCATAGAGCTATAAAAACATACCATGGAAGGCGATTGACAAAGTGAATGAAATAGCTCGTAAGGTTAGATGGATGCTCTGCCCTTTTCCCAATTACATTTTGCACAGGAAAAAAAAAGAGCTTTAGAAAACGTTCCCTCAGGTACATCCTAAGAGATGAATAAAGGCGGTCTGTGACAAGAGATATCCTAAAATGCTGCACAGGTTCTTTCATGATGTCATTGTTTTTCTTTATCTTAATATAAATTTGTTGTGTGTATGCTTTTAGAGAAGTCAGACTTCCACAGCCACAAAAGCACAATTACTGGAACACATCAATCAGCAGGAAATGCTCCAAATTGGAATCTCCTGCTGCTTAAAATATCGCAGGAAAATAATGTCAGCCTCAGCATCTAAAACCCTGGGTTGTCCCAGTCTTCTAATGTGATCATTACCACCAAGGCCAGTATTTACTGCCCAGTCAGTCCTTAATGACTAAGTGCAATGCTTACAAGGTAACTACGAGTCAGCCTTAAACATGCTGGAAACACTCAGCAGGTCAGTCAGCATCTGTGGAGGGAGAAAGTGTTAATGCTTCAGGTTTGTGAACCTTCATCAGTAATCAGAAATAGAGTTTTCTTTTCTGGGGTTCAGACTTGAAACATCAACAGTTTATCCCTTCACAGACCTGCAAGGTGTTTCCAATTTCTGAGTTTTATTTCATATTTTGAGCTTCTATGTTTTATTTTTAATTTTTGTGTAGAGTCGGGTATATTGGGACTGGAGTCACATTTGGCCCAGAATGGGTTATGGTCGCTTTCAAGAGGGTAGTCTGGTTGATGAATCTGTTCGGAGACATAGATATATATTTTCAACATTATGACCTGTTTGACCTTTACAAATACTGAATGCCTATCTATCCATCTCTCACTGGGTGGCATGGTAGATAGAACGGTAGCCTGACAACTCCAACGATGCAGGTTCAATCCTGACTTTGGGTGCTGTCTGTGTGGAGTTTGCACGTTCTTCCTGCGTGGGTCTCCTCTAGCTGCTCCAGTTTCCTCCCAGATCGTTATTGGCCACTGTCAACTACCTCAAGTATGTGTGAGTGTTAGGAGAATCAGGGGAGAGGCTAGGCATGTGTGAGAGATAATAGGTTATAGGGAAGTGAGGGAATGGGATTACCGAATAGTTACCCTCTATGCCATACGAAGGTATATGCTTATTGCAGAGGGGGGGGGGGGGGGGGGGGGGGGAGTGAGAAGGGGGGAAGAGAGGGGGGGAAGAAAGGGGGGGATGAGAGAGGGGGGAGAGAGGAGAGAGGCCAAGGGAGGGCAGAGGAGAGGAGGGGGGGGGGAGGAGGAGGATGGGAAAGGAGGAGGAGGAGGAGGAGGGGGGAGAGGGACCCGACCCGAGAAGGCTTCCGGCCCGAGATGGACCCGATTAGAGACGGACCCGAGAGCTCTAGTACAGGGCCCGACTTGCTCGTTCTTCAAAGCCCGGTGGGAAGAGAGAGCCCGGTGGCGAGCGGGTTTATATCCGGCAGTGTCTTGAACGAGGGAGCAGGGAGCGGCTTCATCTCTGCTAATGTCTTTTGAATAACGAGGGGCAGGAGGGAGAGGTGGGAGGAGGGGAGAGAGATGGGAGAGAGAGGGGGGAAAGAGTGAGGGGGTGAGTGGCCCGGGCCGAGCCGAGCCTCCAGCGGGCATGCGTGCTTCGACCAAAGGACCGCGTGTTGGGCCGCCTCAGTCTTCATCTTCAGTCGACGGGCCGACTTTTGAATAAAGGAGGGTGGAGGGGGAGGGGTGGGAGAGTGATGCCTCTCACAGCGCGAGCAGACGGCAGGCAGGCAGATCCATTGTGACTTCATCAGTGAAAAACAGGCGTTTTGATTTCAAAATTTTATCGGATTTGTGAACATTTTCATTAATAACAGGAAATAAAGCACAGCATTTTCAGATAAGCCGATTTCGGACTCCGGGGGTAAATTTCTACTGGAATATGTAAAAATGTTATCATTAGTGCGTCGTTTTTTTGAGAAGATGTGACAACACACAAACAAACAAACAAACAAATAAACACTCACACTCACTCATTCACTCACTTATTCACTCACTCATTCACTCACTCATTCACTCACTCACTCACTCACTCACTCAATCATGGCTGATATATTTTTCCCTCACAACCCCATTTTCCTGCCTTCTCTCCATAACTTTTAGCACCCAAAGATCCAACATGTCCACACTGACCAGTGGGCACCATTCAGGATTAAGCCCATTGCCCTGCACCTGGTCCATAGCCCTCCAGGCGATAACAATTTTAGTGCTTATCTAAGCACTTAACTGCTGTTAAGTTTGGCTTGGCCAATAACGCCCACAGCCTGTGAAATGAATAAATAAAAACGGTGGGCGATCCTGCTACAATTTGTTCTCCTTCTGCCCCAGCTTCCCTTTAATTTTTCATCTCTATAGTTATATTTCATCTTTAATTTTGTGATTACTCATGATATCCTGTCACAAAAGGTACTTTGTCTGTACTTGTGGTTGAACACAGTCACAAGCCTACACAGCAGAAGTACTGGTTCATCAGGGAATTATAAAATCAAACGATGATAACTAATCTTTTCATTCTTCCTCACAGCAATCTGCAAGTGGGGGCAAACCTCAGCTAGAAATTTATTTGAAGACAAACGATTTTAAATAGTTCTATTTGTCATTGCAGGAAACAGCATCACTTGTCAGATACTCAGCCGTTTTCACTGCAGGCAATGAGGGAAATGGGAAAGGATGCTTGGTCAGTGAATGGATTAAGGATTCGAAGAATGTGCATGGGCTGGGGTGGTGTGAGTAATGGACCAGTGAGATAGATGATGGACTAAAGGCTAGGTGATGGGGCAGTGGGGAGGCAGGTTAGGCTAGTGAGCTGGACAATTCACAATTGCCCTGCGATGGATGGTGATTGATAGGAAGATGGAAGTTAACGGCCGAATAAGGGGGAGGATGTGATGGGCCAGTGGAGAGAGCGATGGTCTAGTCAGGGGAGTGATGGGTTGAATGAATGAAAAAGTTTATTGGCCAAGCATTCACATACAAGGAATTTGCCTTGGTGCTCCGCCCGCAAGTGACAACATGATATACAGTGACAGTTAAGAATGATACATGAAACATTAAACATTAATAATAAAACATTATTGATTAAACATGTGAATTAAATAAAATACCAGAGCAAAAGGAGGCTACAGATTTTTGGTTATTGAGTAGAGCTGCTACTCGTGGAAATAAAGCAGTTTTTATGTCTGGCTGTGGCAGCTTTGACAGTCCGGAGTCGCCTTCCAGAGGGAAGTGATTCAAAGAGTTTGTGGCCAGGGTGAGAGGGGTCATGCTGATCTTACCCGCTCGCTTCCTGGACCTTGCAGTGTACAGTTCGTCGATGGGGGAGAAGGTTGCAGCCAATAACTTTCTCAGCTAATCGGACGATTCGTTTCCGCCTCCGGATGTCGTGCTTGGTGGCTGAGCCAAACCAGACCGTGGCGGAGAAGGGCAGACTCTACAATGGCCGTATAGAATTGGACCATCATTGCCTGTGGCAGAATGGAGCAGGGAGTGATGGGTTAGTCAGGGAATTGATGGGAGTGGTATTTTTTCCCGTCCTTTGGGCCATATCCTTCCAACCTCTCGACAATATATGTATTCAAAAGTTTTAAAATGTCATAATCCTTCTGACTACATGGGAACCACAATTGCACATAATTCTCCAGGTCTGGTCTAATCAACATGTAATCATTAAAGGCCTGCAATCTGAGTCTCTTCCTATCCCTCTTCCTGCGCAATGGAACAGGTTGAAAATCCTATCAACGAAAGTATTGGAATCAAGTAGGATTTGTAATAGTGCATTCCAATTCTCAGATTAACAGATTGATCAAGATAGAATTACCTGAGTGGAATGGGGATTCTGCAGAGTCAATACAACGTAAGGGTGGGCAACACAGTGGTGCATTTGGTAGAGCTGCTGTTGTACAGCACCAGAGACCTGGGTTTGATCCTGACCCCTGTGACTGCGTGGAATTTGCATATGCTCCCTGTGAGCGCATGGGTTTCCTGTGGGCGCTCCAATTTCCTCCCAAAGACGCTCTTTTTGTTATGTTAATTGGCCTCTGTAAATTGTCCCAACTGTGTAGGCAGTAGATTTTAGACTTTAGACTTTAGAGAGGTACAACGCAGAAACAGGCTCTTCGGCCTGCCTAGTCTGCGCTGAGCTTCGATCACCCTGTACACTAGCAATATCCTGCACATTAGGGACAATTCACAATATTGCTGAAGCCAAAATGACGATTGGTGTGAACTCGGTGAAGTGGAATGATCTGTTTCCACACTGCATCTTTCAATCAATCAACTTATGATGCCAGAGCAATGATGTTGTGTGACATCTTCAGAAGATTTTGCATTATCTTTTGGATCCCATTCCCCTTCATCAACTTCACAAAAACAACACAGATTGCGGGATGCAGATTGGCTGATGTATTTACTGCATTACACCATCTAAAGCACATTTCGGATTTTTTTAAGATAATGAAGGGCATTAAATATAGAGATAATTGACATTCAACCATCGCTAATGTATGTCCAGAAGGTGGGGAGAATGGGAAACTCATTTCCGCAGATGAGGTATACACGGCATCAATGCCATGAGTAACTTACTGGGTTTGTCAACAGAGGTTTGGGCTAATGATCATGAGGTCAAAAGTGATAGGAGCAGAATTAGGTCGTTTGGCCCATCTAGTCTACTCAGCTATTCAATCATGGCTGATCTATCTCTTCCTCCCATTTTCCTGCTTTCTCCTCGTAACCCCTGACCGTACTAATCAAGAATCTATCTATCTCTGCCTTAAAAATATCCATTGACGGTCTCCACAGCCTCCTGTGGCTCGAAGGGCCGAATGGCCTACTCCTGCGCCTATTTTTCTATGTTTCTATGTTTCTAATTCCACAGATTCGCCTCCCTCTGATGAAATAAATTCTTCCTCATCTCCTTCCTAAAGGAATGTCCTTTAATTCTGAGGCTATGACCTCTAGCCCTAGACTCTCCCACTAGTGGAAACATCCTCTCCACGTCCACTCTATCCAAGCCTTTCAGTATTCGGTACATTTCAATGAGGTTCCCCCACATTCTTTTCAACTTCAGCGAGTACAGGCTCAGTGCCATCAAACGCTCATCATGTGTTAAAGCACTCATTCCTGGGATCACTCTTGTAAACCTCCTTTGGACCCTCTCCAGAACAAGCAGATCTTTCCTCAGATATGGTGCCCTAAATTGCTCACAATACTCCAACTCGGGCCTGACCAGCACCTCAGCATAACATCCCTGTTTTTGTATTCTATCATCATCGTTGAAAATACTAGCTACGCAGTGGTGCTGGTTTCCAATGGGAACGATGACGTACGCACCACACATCTCTGTCCTCCAGTTCCTGCGGACTCCGCTGCTGGAAGTATAGGATTTTTGTGTGTTTGCTTTATCATCATTCCTTACAATGCTATGTACGGCAGTAATCGCAACTCCTACTGAAGTGTGGATGGCCGTTGGCTCGCTAGAAGCACATCCGCCCTTTGACAGGTCTTGTTTTTGGTCCTGCTGGGGGTCCACATTCCCCTCCTCACCTGGCAAACCAGGTGGGGGAGACGGTTTAGTCGCCAACTATCCGACCATGGAGAAGGTAGCACGGGATTACATGGTACCCGTGGCGGAGGGAACTCCACCCGACCTGTCCTGTTCTATCTCTCTTAAAATAAATGCTAGCACTGTGTTTGCTTCCTTTACTACTGATTCGACATGCGAATTACCTTTTTTGGAATACTGCACCAGCACTTACAAGTCCCTTTGCACCTCCGATCCAGAGACATGGATTCGAATCCCACCCCTGTTGTTGCAGAATTTACATTCAGTTCATTAAATTAATGGAGAATAAGTCCAATGAAACGTGGACATTTTTCTGGAGAACTTGTCTGGTTCCCTAATGTCCTTCATGCAGAGATGTCTGGCAACCCTTCCCCCGACCCCCTCCCACACCCCCCCCCCCCCCCCCCACATAAAACAAACCAGAGAACATTAACACATACTTTTAAAACACACTTAAAAATAACAAAAAAAAGACGAAAAGACAGACTGTTGGCAAGGCTGCTAAATCGCGGTGCCCCTGGTGGTAATCAAGTCATCTATCATATGCATAGTCACAGTGAGGTGCTGGTACAATTTAAAATGTGCTTGCATCAGCATCACAAGCGTGTAGACAACGCATATTACATAAATTATTCATAAATTACAGGTAGAATTCTGCAAGACAGTGAAAAGAAACTCTGCAAAAAAAAAGACATTGGTGCAAAACACAATAAGGCACCAAGTCCATGATAGTGCAAGAGGTAGTCTGTAGTGTCAAGGTTGCACAGATCTGCTCAAGAACCTGATGGTTTCAGGGAGATAGCGGTTCCTGAACTTCGTAGTGTGCAACCTCAGGCATCTGTACTTCCTGCCTGATCGTGATAGCGAGAAGAGGGCATGGCCCAGACAGTAGGGATCCTTGATGATAGATGTCTCCTTCTTGGGGCAGCGACTCGTATAGATGCTTTCAATGGTGTGGAGGGCTGTGTCCATGATGGAGCATCTGAGTCCATTGAATTTGATTGACTCGTGTTATATTCCGAACGGCAGAATGAATAACAACTTACATGCAGGTTGCCTGGATCGAGAGAGAGAGATTTATTACCCAACATTCCCTGCTTATATTGAACACCAACTATGAATACATTACACTGCTCTTTTTTTAAGTATTAAATTTAAGTATTCAATTACAATTTTTTTGTTGTGATACTTGATTTAAACCAGTATTTATGAAATCTTAAATGGTAAACATAATATATTTATTTTACATATCTACACATTTTTGTTTTACTTATACAGTGAGTTACTTAAATTACAAACCTAATCTGACTACTGGTTTACGGATCCTGCCTGATCGTCTAACAGTAACAGGTGTAACAGGTTTAGGTGTTGATTCAACCGTTGGCTTGTTTGGCTCTGTTTTAGTACCCTGACTTTGACCAGAGGAATCTGTTTCTTTGTCTGTAGTAACTGAACTTTGTGTTTCAATCACAGTGGTCTCTTCCAACTCACTTTCAGATTCAAATTCAGGGATTAGGACTTTGTGCTCAGTTTTTGGTTCATCTTTGACTGGAATCATTTGATCAACATGAACATTTATCTCCAACCAACTAAGTATCTTTTTGTTCCACACACTTCCATTATTTTCCCAACATCCCATTTGTCTCGACTGGACTTGTTGGGGGGACTGAGAACACGAATGTGCTCATCTGGCTTGAAGTACCTCTCGTTTTTGTTGGAGTCAAAATGGCGTTTTTGACTAACTGTTTTTGCTCAACTCTCAAGGCCAAATTGGGTTGAACTAGACTTAGGCGTATTCTTATTCTTCTCTTCATCAACAGTTCGGCCGGTGAGTAACCCGTTATTGTGTGTTGTGTGGTTCTGTACTTCAGCAAGAAACTAGCCAAACGATGTTCATGCTGAGTTTTGAACTATCCTGCAAAACCTGTTTCTTGAGAGCATCTTTGACAATTCTAACACGCCTTTGGAGGCTGGATGGTATGGGGGAACAAGTGTGTGTTTTACACCATTCCACTGCATGAACTCTTTGATCCGTTCTGAACGAAACTGAGGCCCATTATCAGAAACAAGTTCTTCCGGTAAACTATGGCAAGCAAAAATTGATTTCAACTCATTTATGGTACACTCAGTAGTAGTGCTTGACCCCATATGCTTAACCTTGAATCAATTTGGAATGACCATCTACTAGTACTAGAAAGTGATCATTACCCTTTTCACAAAAATCTACATGAACTCTCTGAAAAGGTCTAATTGGCCATGACCGGGTTGCAGTGGTGTTTTTGGTGGTTTACACCAGCAATTTTAGCAGACGCTACATTTGCTCACCAGTGACTTGATGTCACTGTCAATACCAGGCCAATACACAAAACTTCTGGCAATTGACTTCATGCTTGCTATGCCAGGATGTTCAGCATGAAGTTCATTCATAATTTTGTTTCGCAAAGACTCTGGTACAACCACTCTGTAACCCCACTTAATGCATCCCTGCTCACATGATAATTCATGGCGTCGATTATGGAAAGGCTTCAGCTCTGAGTTCAGAACTGAGTTCAATCCACTATCGATTTCAGTCCAAATATTCAATGTCTGTTCATAGACCCACTTCAGCACAATGTCTTTCTCTGTTTCTGCTGCAATTTCTGTTGCAGTCACTGGAAAGTCTTCATCTACAACTTGCAGTGTGTAGATTGACTTCTCACTTCCCACGTCAGAGTTCCCATGGGGCAACCGGGACAACGCATCTGCAACTGCATTGCACTTGGAGCTTCTGTTCTCAACCTTGTAGTCATTCTGGGACAGCAAATTTGCCCAGCGCTGCATCCTTGATGCCGCCATGGAAGGTATAGCTGACTTGGGACCAAGTATCACTAGTAGTGGCTTGTGATCAGCCACTAGGGTGAATGGTCTGCCGAGAAGAATCTGATGGAATTTCTTGATTCCGAACACGATGCTGAGTGCTTCTTTTTCTATCTGTGCATAATTGCGTTTACTCAGTGATAGGGTGCGGGATGCAAAAGCAATAGGCTTTTCCTGTCCGTCATTCATTACGTGGGAGATCATTATACCTACACCATAACTTGAAGCATCACAAGCAAGTTTCATCTCGCGTTTCGTATCGTAGTGAACAAGGACATTGTCACTTGTCAAGTTTTCCTTGCAGATGTTATATGCACGTTGCTGTTCCTTTCCCCACATCCATTTCACATCTTTTTGTAGCAGATGATGTAGTGGCTTTAGTGCAGTTGCAAAATCTGGAAGGAGTCATGCATAGAACTGCACCATCCCAAGGAATGACCGTAACTCTGACACATTGTTGGGTTTTGGAGCATTCACTATTGCTTCCACTTTCGCCTTCACAGGGCGAAGTCCGTTGGCATCTACTTTGAGTCCAAGGTAGGCCACCTCTGACTGCGCAAATGCACATTTATTTTGTCGCAGTTTGACATTGTGGCAGTTCAGTCATGTGAGAACTTGCTCAAGGATTTCCAGATGTTCTACCATGCCCTCTGTGAATATCAGTAGTTTATCCTGGTTGCACACACAGTGCAGAATGCCTTGTAACATCTTGTCCATGACAGACTGAAAATTCTTCGGGGAGGATTTCACACCATAGGGCAGCTTTGTATATGAATACAAGCCCTTATGTGTGTTGATAGTCAAGTACTGCTGACTTTCCTTGTCGACATTGAGTTGGGCGTAAGCGTAAAACAAATCCAGTTTATTGAAGACTCTTGCTCCGCTAAGATCTTGCGAGGTTGGTAACGGATATTGTTCGGCATCAACGGCTTGATTGATTGTGACTTTGTAGTCACCACATAGTCGAACAGATTTGTCGGCCTTGGGTACGGCCACAATTGCCGTTGCCCAGTTACTCTGGTCTGTCTTCACGAGTACTCCATTCCGCTATAACCTGTCGAGTTCTTCCTCCACTTGTTGCTTTAGTGCTTATGGTACAGGTCTTGGTCAATAATACACAGGTTTCACATCTTGCTTAAGTCGAATGTGTGCAGAGTACCCTGTTATTCCCGTGTAACTGTCAGCAAAAATGTTTGCATGTTTGCTTATGACGTTTTCAAGACGTGATTTGGACAAATCGACGCTGAAAATGTTCTTCCAGTCTATTCTACTCAGCCAATCCTTTCAAAGGAGGGTTGGTTTATTTCTGTAGCTGGCCACTATGATGGCCAGTGTTACTGACTGACCATTATGCTGAACTTTACAGTTCATTTGTCCACGTCTCCAAAACTTCGCTCGAGTAGGTTCTCAGCTTGACCTTACTCTCAAACAATGGCGTCGGTGGGAACTTTGTTTCGTACATGTCTCGCTCATGACCGAACAATCTGCTGCCGTGTCAATACACATATCAATTAACTGTTCATTTATCAATAGTTTAGTTCAAAAGTCCTTGCCTTGGCTGGTTGTAGGCTTATCGATGTTGGTTGCATTAATGGTGTACAACCCAAGTTCATTTCCATCTGAGTTCGCAGTTGTGAACTCCCCTCTGGTGTTGTCACTTGATTCCCACAGATTGTTGGTTTCCTGTTTTATGCTTGGCCCGACATGCTGAGGCGATGTGGCCTTTCTTCTGGCAGTTAAAGCACTTGGCCATTTTGAACTGACAAAATTGGGATGAGTGATTACCGTTGCAACGATAACAACTGGCTGACCTCAGCTCCCAGCCATACTTTGGTTTTGGTTTAGTGCCTCTTGGTCTGGCCATAGGCACTGCCTTGTGACTGTGAACGGCCACTGCAGTCTGCGGTGGACGAAACTCGCGAGCATTCTTTGATGCCATCTCCATTGTGATAGCAATGTTGCATGCTTTCTCGAATGTAAAATCTGGAGTGTTCATGAGTTTGGACTGAATTTGTTCATCCACTTGACCACAAACAAATCTGTCACATAGTGCGCGTCCGAGAAAGGTTCCAAAGTTACAGTGCAAAGTTACGTTTTTCAAGGCAACAATGTACTCATTGATTGTTGCATTCTGCTTCTGGTTTCTGGTGCCAAATATATAGCTTTCTGCAATTTCCAGAGACCTTGGGTTGAAGTGCACCTCCAACTTCTTCATAATGTCATTGAATGGCACGTCTTTTGCCTTTATGGGTGCAAGGAGATTCACGAGTGTGCCGTACACTTCAGGACCGATCTCTGTGAGCAGAATCGCTTTAATGCGTTCGCAAACGGCCTTATTTGTTTCACTCACTACCTCTCCTTCACCACTAATCTCCATTATGTTGTTTGCCTTGAAAAACATGTTTGCTCTCTCCATATAGAAGCTGAACGGCTCTCTACTCTTGTCAAAAGTGCCAGGGCTTCCGATGTAGCCCATGGATGCTGCTATCGTGTCGTTCTCTTTTTTTTTAAAGTCCATTCAAAAACCCGGATTTCCTATCTGTTCTGGTGTAACAATTCACCTAAAACTTAGCTGTACCCAGACTATTCAGCTTGAAGAACTCGACAAAAAAAAAGTTATACAATCTCAAGGACGGCATCTTGTCACTTAGACACAACATAGAGATAGCCTGACAAACTCTCGACGATTTGTCCAGCTGCTGTTTTAAACTACAGTCCCCTGCATAGAAGGATCTGTGGCCTATCGTGCCCAGCTCGCAAACAACTGCGACGCAACTCAGTATTTACTGTTTAAAATGTTAAACAATACTGCATGTTGCAAAACAGTTCTGCACTGTATTTAAAGGATGAGTTCATAAACTCTATCTCATCCTCGTCGCCAATTTTGTTACATTCCGGACGGCAGAATGAATAACAACTTACACGCAGGTTGCCTGGATCACGAGAGAGAGAGATTTATTACCCAACATTCCCTTCTTATATTGAACACCAACTCATTAATATATACATGAATATGTATGAATACATTAGAACTCGTATTTCCCTCCTCAATCCAGGGCGAATCCGAGGTGGACTATAAAATGGCGGTATTGCCAGTGATATCCAGCTCTTCAGTGCGCATCCACAGAGCGCAAAAGATTATTGGGACACCGCTACCAGCCTTGGAGGGTATCTACCACACACGGTGCCTCACAAAGGCGGTCAGCATCCTTAAAGACTCCTCTCACCCTTGTAATGTACTGTTCAAACTACTCCCTTCCGGCAGACGTTACAAGGCCTTCTACGCCTGCACCTCCAGACTCAGGAGCAGCTTCATTCCCAGAGCTATAGCGGCTCTGAACCAGCCCTGCTGAGTGCCCCCCACCCCCATGGACTGTCTCCCTCGGATGGTCACGTCGCACAGACACATCTGCACTTTAGACTGTTTTGACTTTTACTGTTCTAATGTTCGTTTTACAAACCTTGTTCACGGGGTATCTAAGCCTAAATTTTATTAGTCGTTTAAGTTATGACGTCGGATGGATTTGCAAACCAAACCTCGTTGCACTTATGTGTAATGACAATAAAAGATATTATTATTATTATATTATGAGCAAATACAAAATTAAAAGTATTGATGACTTGAGGGAAAGCTGGATAACCAGCAGAGGGGTAGAGGCCTAGAAGGATAGGTGATGGGAGTGGGAGCATGTTGGGAAAAAAAGGGCTGTGGATACATTATATATTTGGTGTACCATGTTCCTGGTGGAAATCAGCAGATGATATTAAACCTTAGATGATACACAGCACCATGCTTGGAGTTCAGTTACCTGGGCTTCTGAGTTCTCAAATCCCCTCTGTAAACCTCTCCACCTAGTTCTGTCCTTTAGAAGCTCCTTAAAATGTGCCTCTGACTGATCTTCTGGTCACCTGCTTTAAAATCTCTTTATGCCTGATGTTGTCCGACAGCTCTCCTAGAAAGGCCCTTGGATTGTTTTGATAATGAAAGGGATTTGATAAATGGAAGTTGTTTTGAACTCGTGGTGAGGCCCTGCCATTATTCATCAATCTAATTATGTTTTATTTTTACTGCTTTTGCTGATCAATATTAAAAGAAATCAGCTGCTGCTTTGCGTTTGATTTATTCCCCCCTGAAAGATTCAGACATTTAAAAGTTGGAGAGCTTTGAGAATGGTTTTACCTATAAAATGCAAACTGCATAAAGATGCCCAGATTTCTATAATTAGGCTGAATGCCTGTTACAAACTTAATTTAATTCACAAAGTGATTCATTTGTCTTGAGAAATAAGTAAGATATAGTGAAAGTGAAAGGCTTGGATAGAGTGGATGTGGAGAGGATGTTTCCACTAGTGGGAGAGTCGAGGACTAGAGGTCATAGCCACAGAATTAAAGGACGTTCCTTTAGGAAGGAGATGAGGGGGAATTTCTTTTGTCAGAGGGTGGTGAATCTGTGGAATTTGTTGCCACAGAAGGACGTGGGGGCCTTTAATGGACATTTTTAAGGCAGAGATAGATAGATTCTTGATTATGGGGATTATGGGGACAAGGCAGGAGAATGGGGTTAGGAGGAAGAGATATAGATCAGCCATGATTGAATGGCGGAGTAGACTTGATGGGCCTAATTCTGTTCCTATAACCTATGATCTTATGACCTTATATCAGATGTGAGGGCAGGACTGACCTGAAGCTGATAAAGGGCAGGATATCATTCGACTTTCTATTTCCACTCATCAGTGAGTGGAAGGAAATAAAGGGCCATATATTCACTGAGGGACTGTAGCTTCAGGCAGGTGTCAATAGGCAGTGAGCACCAAAAGCTCCATCTTGCTGCCCGATGTTCATCGCTCCACCATCGATTTTGCAAAAAGCAGCTGCTCTTGATTATTGTTCAGCTCGATTTGGATGGCATGGAATTCCCCAAAACTGAGGGCTTCAGGTTCCGTCTCCTGACCTCTCTGGCCTGTCATCCACTCACTGGGCAGAGAGTCACAGGACCTGTGTAGGAAGGAACTGCAGATGCTGGTTTAAACCAAAGATAGATACAACACGCTGGAGTAACTCAGCGGGACAGGCAGCATCTCTGGAAAGAAGGAATGGGTGACATTTCGGGCTGAGACCCTTCTTCAGACTCTCACTGGCATTGGTCCCAGAGAGTAACTTGAGACCAAACTCGGTTCCTAATCAAATTTACTGCGGTTACCATGGCGACTTCATCTTTCAGCACCCCTCTCTGACCATGAGCTCACCTTGGCAGTATTTGTTAAGGTCTATCTGTTGAAGCGTTGTGTGCAAAGGGGGACATTGGAAAATCAGTCCTTGCAGCGTCCTCCAACAGCTGGGAATCCACGTTGGCCCTAATTTACTGCGGTGTAATAATGGATTAGGTCTGTTTCGATGTAGTACTTTGATTAGGCACAGCTGCCACAGTGTGTAGTGATGGAGCTTCCTTTTCATAGTTTACTTTATAATCCATAATGATTTCCAGATGGCATGCTTTCATCTGAGCCTTGGCTTTTACAGTTTATTGCATGGAACATTGTTAAAAGCCACCTCAATCTCTGAGTTCTGCTCAATAATCCACATTTCATCAGAATTTGCTCTAGTCTCTTGGCCCATGTCTCATTGCGTGCATTCCCCTGTAAAGGGGCTGTCCCACTGCAGCGACCTAATTCACGAGTTCAGACGAGTTTGCCCTCGACTCATACTCGCAGCATGGTCGACACAAGGTCTTTGTAACTCTTCTTCATGCTCGAGGGTAGTTCCTGAGTACTTGAGGCCTCAGTTAGGTCGCGGCATATTTTTCAACATGCTGAAAAAAGCCCGCGAGTAATAAAAGGTCGATTTTTTTTTACTCGTGGGTTTAATCGAGGAAGGCCCTAGTAGGTCATAATGCTATTTGTAGGTAGTCCAAGTCAATCGAAGTCTTCTTGTGGAGAAAAAAAGTAATGTTAAATGCCCGCTAAACTTCATTAAACGTTGTCCGGCTTCTTAAAAGTGTCTCCACTCCTTCTCCCCCCCTTCTCTCCCCTTCTCTCCCCTTCTATCCCCCTCTCTCCCCTTCTCTCCACCCCCCCCGCCCCCCCCCCCGCGCTCTCTAAAGGACTTACTGAACTGTGCCAGCCGTCTTTTACCTTCCTGTTCATCGCGGGTGTGAATTTCATACAGCGCTCCCCCGCTTTCCCTGGCCCCCGCCTTTGCGATGTGTTTGTGTGTGCGTGCTGACGGTCGATCCAGCTCACGGTTTCATCGCTGATGGTCGATCGAGCTTGAGGTTTTTCAGGCGAGCGCCCTCAAGCTTGAAGGTCGAAGACAGTCGCTGAAATGTCGCGTCAGTGGGACAGGCCCTTAACTTATTCAGCTTTGCATTTTAAAAACACTTGGTAGCGGTACAGTTTCTCTTGAGCAGCTGATAAAATGGACAAATAGGTTCCGGTGAGCTGATGGAGAGACCACCTGGGAATGAGTCTATCCTCAGGCATGCTGTCTGCTGCCTGTATGAAGTCTGCATAAAAAAGATAAGCAGATTAGGGACAGAATATGCTGAAATCATAACAAGGTCTGAGCGGTGCCTTCCTTCATCAGCGACTGAATCCTGCAGAAAAACTAAGAGGGGAAGGTTTCCTATGTTTTGCCAGACTAGTTAGCCTCACTAAAAAACAGCCGCTCATCCCCAATCATTCCTGTGAGATTCTGGAAATGGCTGCATTTCAGGGAGGTTAACAGCACTAATGTAGGCCTTTCAGCCCATCTTGCCATGCCAGCCAGAAATTGAGTTGTATCGGTTAAACAAACATCTCCGAGTCCATAGCATTGCCTCGCAGTGGCTCAACAAGATTCTGGGAAACCTGGTGAGAGGTTCCTGCCTCCACCATCGCTTCGGGTAGTGAGTTCCAGACCCCCACCGCTTTATGGGTGAAAATAATTCCCATGACTCCCATGACTTTAATCTCCTCGTGACTTTAATTCTCGAGTCCAAGCTATATCTTGGTGAATCGCCTCTCTGGTGTTAACATGTCCTTCCTGTGCTGTGGTGACCAAGGTCGTATGCAATAAGTGTGCAAGACTCCCCACAGTTGGGCATCATTGTCCATTGAATGCACTTTGGATAACATTGTAGCTGATCTGATTATAACCCTCAAATCTGGGTTGATTGTACCTGAAGTAATCTCTCACCCCATTCCTATTCAAGTACCTATCTACTTCTGCCTTAAAAATGCTTAAAGACCCTACTTCTAACATCCTTTTCCTGAGAGAAATAAATGAACTCAACACACTCTAAATGGGAACCGTTTATCTTAAAATGCCAACACTTAGTTTTAAATTCTGCCATGAGAAGAAACCCCTCTCCACATCCTTCCCATGAAGACTTTTAAAGATAGGGTAAAGATTGAAGAAGGGTTCGACCCAAAATATCACCTATTCATTTTCTCAAGTGATGCTGCCTGACCTGCTGAGTTACTCCAGCATTTTGTGTCTATCAAATAGCACAGAAACGCACTCTTTGGCCCTAATGTCCATGCCCACCGTCAAGTAGCCATCAATATTTATCTCATTTACCAGCACCTACCACCATCTGACTGAATGGAGGCAGAGGTATGAAGGCTGAATGGCCTCCTCTGTTACTACATTGCTCTTCTATTTTCTATGATGTTTTAATACATTGATATTTGAAACCATACTGTGATGTTTTTGACCATATGTTTCAGTCAATTCCCTTCCTACACAGTGCTAAAAGGGTGCAACTTTAGGTGTAAATGCCCAAATTGTCTTTCAACTTAAAGAGCTTAGTTAGCTCTCCAATATTGACATCATCTTCAACACATGTTTACTCAAAACTGCTGATATGGGATACAATTACATGGGATAACCAAAGCAGATTTGCTGACATTTTCCTACCTGTGGTGGACCTTCTCTCCATGTTTAGTTTATTCTCCACGTTCACTGCCTCACCTGCCTCAGGGCGGCACAGTGGCGCAGTGGTAGAGTTGCTGCCTTACAGCGCCAGAGACCCGGGTTCGATCCTGACCACGGGTGCGATTCTGTTGGGAGTTTGTACGTTCTCCTTGTGACCGCGTGGGTTTTCTCTAGGTGCTCCGGTTACCACCCAAACTCGAACGATGTACAGGTTTGTAGGCTAATCGGCTGGGTATAATTGCAAATTGTCCCTAGTGTGTAGGATAGTGCTAGTGTATGAGGTGATTGCTGGTCGGCATGGACTCGGTGGGCCGAAGGGCCTGTTTCAGCGCTGTATCTCTAAACTAAACTCAACCTGCTGGCTACTTCCTGTGAAGGTTTTCTGATTTTATTTCAGCATCCACAGCCTTTGCTTGTGTAAAGTAAATTCTAATTGTTCATTCTCACAGAATGAGCGAAAGCAGAAAAGTGACAATGAAAGATGGTGCATTTTCCTGAGCGTGTGATACAAAAAAAAATAACATAATTACAGCTTCAGATGTTCTATCGTGACTAGTTTTTAAATTTCATTCCCAGAACCTGAATTCTCAGCAAACAGTTCATTGTTGAAACAGGCTCAGGAATCAAAGCCAAACAAAATGTTACCCTTCCCTGTTCCCTCATTTTAACAGCTGTAATTAACACTGGTGTCAGATCTTGTGAACTTTGCATTTTCTGTTTACTGGGTTCATAGTAAGTTCAAGGAGAACCTGTCTGATTTTTACCTTTGTTCAATTTTACTGAGCCTAAAGCCCAGGCATATAGCCTTCTCTCTCTCTCTTATGAAGAAAATACCTAAGGGCAGTGACGCAACAAGAAGAGCTGGTGCCTCACACTTCCAGAGACCCAGGTTCAATCCTGACCTCTGGTGCTATCTGTATAGAGTTTGAATGTTCACCTTGTGACCTGGTAGATTTCCCCCCGAGGGCTTCAGTTTAATCCCAAAGATGTGCGGGTTGCAAGGTTAAATGGCCACTGTAAAATGGCCCTTGTGTACAAGTAAGGGGTAGAATCTGAGAAGTGTTGATGAGAATGTGGGGAGAATAGAGAATGGAATTAATGTAGATTAGTGTAACAAATCAGGGCTTATTGGTTGGTGCGGATGGTGGACTGAGAGGACCAGGAGCTATTTCAAATTAGGTTTAGGTTTAGTATTCGCACATGTACTGAGGAAAGTGAAAAGCTTTGTTTTGCATGATATCCAAACAGATTAGATATACCATACATAAATACAATCGAGTCAAACTCAAGTACAATATACATAGCAAAGGGGAAGGAGTGCATAATATAGTTCTCAGTATTGTGGCACATCAGTTCCATAGACAAAGGCCGATGTCCACAATGGATTAGACGTGAATCAGACAGTATTCTAGATAATGGAAGGACCATTCAGAAGCCTGATAACAAAGGGGAAGAAGCTGTTCCTGAGTCTGAATGTACACACTTTAAAGCTTCTGTACCTTCTGCTGAATGGGAGCAGGGAGAAAAAAAGAATGACCGGGGAGAGACGAGTCTTCAATTATGTTGGCTGCGTTTCTAAGGCAACGTGAAGTGTAGATTAAGTCAATGGTGGGAAGTTTGTATTGTGTGATGGACTGGGCTGCATTTACAACTCTGCAATTTCTTGCACTTTTTGTCTGAGCTTTGATGCAACCCGACAGTATGCTTTATATGGTTGGTAAGAGTCATTGGACACATGCCGAATTTCCTCAGTCTCCTCTGGAAGTAGAGTCATTGGTGTGCCTACTTGGCTGTCGCATCAATATGGTTGGTCCACGACAGATAGTGGTAATGGCATCATTGGAAACTTTTCCCCATGCTAAGCAACTTGTAAGTGAAATATAAAGATCTCGGATTTTCCCAGCACCTTACTCAGGCAAGGGATACCAAAAAAGTGCTCTATAATCCAATGCAGTCACTATAGTAATGTACAAAAGCCACAAGCTCTCTGGAGTTCAGAAATATGGGTTTTACTTCCCCCGATTTTCTTCACCTCTTTAACCTCTTTCAAGGATTGCAGTTGTAGGTGGAGTTGGGGTAGTTGAGTGTTGACAAAATGAATGTGGGGCAAAGCTCAGAACAACAACAGGCAAGATGAGGGCCCTCTGTCATGTGATATTATTATGCTCGGATACCCCTCTCCTGTTGGGTAGGGGATCGAAGAAGGCAGATTTTCAATAAAAGGCACTTTTTCAGGTTGGCTGCCAGTGACTAGTGGAGTTCCGCAAGGGTCCTTGCTGGAGCCACTTCTCTTCACATTGTATGATTTGGATAAGGGGATTGAAGACTTTGTGGCCAAGTTTGCAGATGATGCTGAGATAGGTGGAGGGGCAGGCAGAGTAGGGGAAGCAAGGAGTCTGCAGAAGGACTTGCACACGTTAGGAGAGTTGGCAGAGAAGTGGCAGATGAAATTCAGTGTAGCAAAGTGTGGAGTCATGCATTTTTGTAATAAGAATAAAGGCGCAGATTATTTTCTAAATGGAGAGAGAATCCAGAAATCGGAGGTGCAAAGGGACTTGGGAGAACTGGTGCAGGACTCCCAAAAAGTAAATTTGCAAGTTGAATCGGTAGTAAGGAAGGCAAATTCAATGCTAGCATTTATATCAAGAGGACTGGAATACAAAAAACAGAGATGTAATGCTGAGGCTTTATAAGGCGCTGGTCAGGCCGCATTTGGAGTACTGTGAGGAAATATGGGCCCCATATCTGAGGAAGGGTGTGCTGGCTCTGGAGAGGGTCCAGAGGAGGTTTATAAGAATGATTCAAGGGATGTGTGGGTGAGCATATGATGAACTGTTGACAGCACTGGGCCTCTACTCGCTGGAGTTTAGGTTGAGCGGGGATGTCATTGAAACTTACAGAATAATGAAAGGCATAGATAGAGTGGATGTGGAGAGGATGTTTCCACTGGTGAGGGAGTCTAGGATCAGAGGTCATAGCCTCAGAATTAAAGGGCGTTCTTTTAGAAAGGAGGTGAGGAGGGTAGTTTAGTCAGAGGGTAGTTAACCTGTGTACTCATTGCCACAGAGGGCTGCGGAGGCCAAGTCAGTGGATATTTTTAAGGCAGAGATAGACAAATTCTTGATTAGAATGGGTTTCAAGGGTTATGGGGATAAGGCAGGTAAATGGGATTAGGAGGCAGAGATCAGCCATGATTGAATGGCGGAGAAGACTCGATCAGCCGAATGGCCTAATTTTACTCCTATAACTTGTGAATATGTGAAGATTAATAGAATTCTTGAGCTGTTTCCTACTGCTACTGGAGATGAGATTTTTATTAAGTTCTGTTTAGTTTAAATATGCAGCATGGAAACAGGCCCTACGGCCGACTGTATTCATGCCGACCAGTGTTCGCTCTCAGCTCTAGGGACAATTTACAATCTTTACTGAAGCCAATTACCCTACAAACCTGTACGTCTTTGAAGCGTGGGAGGAGTTTGGAGCACCCGGGGTAAACCCACATGGTCACGGGGAGAACATGCAAACGCCGTACAGATAGCACCCGTAGTCAGGATCGAACCCGAATCTCTCCAAAGTAGAAATAATTCTTGTAAGATATGCTCCAAATCATTCCAGGACAGCCAAAACTGGAGGAGTTTAAAGGTTTTGGGATGTGTGGGGCTGGTGGAGATCACAAAGAGTGGAGAATTGCTAACATCTGCAGAGGTTTGATACAGTATTCAGCAACATGCCACATTTAGTTTAGTTTAGTTTAGTTTAGTTTAGAGATACAGAGTGGAAACAGGCCCTTCAACCCACTGGGTCCATGCCGACCAGCGATCTCCGCACGTTAGCACTATCCTACACCCACTAGGGACAATTTTTCATTTACCAAGGCAATTAACCTACAAACCTGTACGACTTTGTAGTGTGAGGGGAAACTGTACATTAGTGGCTCATGCTGCATTCCGTTAGTCTTAAAGTGAACTCTCAAGTGAGAACTTGTATTGCTTGTTCCTAATAAACTCTATATAACCTGACATGGTGTGAGACCACTGTTATTATAAGGACTACAAATCAACAGAAACCGACGGTCTTGGAGAAAACCGGGGAGAACATACACACTCTGTACAGACAGCACCCGTAGTCAGGATAGAACCTGGGTCTCCGGTGCTGCGTTCGTTGTAAGGCAGCGACTCTACTGCTGCGACACCGTGACCTCAGGTGAGCGACTGCCGTGCATCTTGTGGATGACACATGCACCAGCAACCTTGCATCAGTGGTGGAGGCAATGATGGTTTAGGGAGACAGATGGTCAATTGTATTTTCTCCTTCTTCAGCTTCTTGTGAGTTGTTTGAGATATGGTCATCTGATTCTATCACACCCCTGATGCAGTGTCCTGATTGAAACATTAACCATTCCTTTATCTCCAGAGATGTTGACTGACCCATTGAGTTAATTCAGCAATTTGGTTGACGCACCTAATTTGTGCATTGTAGATGAAAGACCATTCTTGGGACATCAATCATAGAGTCATAAGAGTCATAGCATGAAAGCAGGCGCTTTGTCCCAACTTGCCAGCACCGACCAACATGCCCCATCTATATTAGTCCCACTATCTATTCCTCTCATGATTTTGTAAACAAGAGGAATCGAATATAGGAGCAAAGAGGTCCTTCTGCAGTTGTACAGAGCCCTAATGAGACCACACCTGGAGTATTGTGTACAGTTTTGGTCCCCTAATTTGAGGAAGGCCATTCTTGCTATTGAGGGAGTGCAGCGTAGGTTTACAAGGTTAATTCTCGGGATGGCAGGACGGTCATATGCTAAGAGAATGGAGCAGCTGGGCTTGTACACTCTAGAGTTTAGAAGGATGAGAGGATATCTCATTGAAACATATAAGATTGTTAAGGGTTACACAAAAAGCTGGAGAAACTCAGCGGGTGCAGCAGCATCTAAGGAGTGAAGGAGATAGGCGACGTTTCGGGTCGAGACCCTTCTTCAGACTTAAGATTGTTAAGGGTTTGGACACGCAGGAAACATGTTCCTGATGTTGTGGGAGTACAGAACCAGAGACCACAGTTTAAGAATGCCAGTAGAATGGAGATGAGGAAACACTTTTTCTCACTGAGAGTGGTGAGTCTGTGGAATTTCATTTCGGAGTCACGTGAGTGACTTCGTGAAGAGCCCGCCGGCGCGCATGCTCGACATATCGTCGTAACGCGTTGCTGCGACGGCTGGCGGTGGAGCGCGCTCCTCGCCAGCCCTTCATAAGGGGCCACGGAGGTGAGTATTCCACCTTTAGTTGGTGGTCCTTGTTGTCTGATTATGTCTTGCAGCAAGGACATGGATGGGAGTTCGAAGGGCCGGAGGACGTCAGGACGAGTTCGCCGGTCAACAGTTCCGGGGCCTTTACCATCGGCAGTACCTGCAGCGCAGGCCGGGACTCAGGCGGAGATGTGGGTAAGCCCTGTGTTCACAGGTCCAGATCCGCCAGCACACCACAGCTCGGAGGAGTTCGACGAGGAGGAGTGTGGTGTGCCGCCAGAGCAGGGGGACCCTGCCATGGCAGTCAGGTTGTCAGCGGGCTCGCTGGCGACCTCGAGCAGGGCGCGTGCCGTTGCACGGTCTGTTCCACTCAGCCCTCCGAGAAGGGGGAGGGGAGGAGCCCAGAAGCCTAACCCTGTTAGGGCTAAGGCATTGCCTGTCGCGGAGGAGCGGTCAGGTTCCAGGGCGAGACCCGGGGCGGCTGTGAGGTCCAGCCGGCACACCCCGACTCTCGACGCCGGGACGGGTCGGTTGAGTCGGGTCTCGTCGCGGTCGCCGAGCCCCCCATGGATGGGTGGGCGGCACCATGCGTCGGCAACGTCCACGATGTGGGCAGCCGGCAAGACTGCGCGGGCCCCAGGCAGCCATGCTTCGGCTGGGGCCGACACTTCGCCGCATGTGCCCTTAGTGGCAGCGGCTTCAGCTCTCGCTAAACGGAGGCGATTGAACACGCCCGCGCAGGAATCGCGCAGTTTCGCCTCGGCGGCTGTTAGCGACAACTACCGGCACCGGCAGGGCCTCGACGAGGTGCGGGCCGATGACAGGAGCCCGGTTTTCTTTTCAGAGCCGGAGGACTCCGACCACCTGAGTGTTCAGGGTGAAGGGCGTATTGACCGTATGGAGCGGCTGCTGGAGCTCCTGCTTCAACGTCAACAACAGCAGGGCAGCAACAGGCACAGGGCGTCTTCACCAACATCTACTATCAGCCTGGAGCAGCACGAGGAGGAGGTTCTGGTGGATCCCGTACCACCTCCGGTGGAGGTGCCAGCGGAGGAACTTTTGAATGTGGCGACCAAATTCGCGGCCCCACATACGGCTGGTCTTCCTCTCAATTCAAAGCTGGCAGCCACAGTGGACTTTCTTAATAATCAGGTGCTGCAGGAAGAAGTCCTCATCCAGGCTATGAGCCGTCACAAGGCTCCATCAAACTGCAACTCCCTCAACGTGCCTGTGGTCAATACGCCAATATGGGGCAACATCAGTGCGGCTATCCGTCAACAAGAGCTACAATTGCAGCGGATCCTGAAACTCCTCACGGCCGGTATTACCGCCTTTGCGCGGTCGGTGGACGAGGACGAGCTGAATTTGGACCAGGAAGATGCTCTGGCCTTATTGTGCGCGACCCAGCACGAAATCAACGGGTTTCGCAAAAACAGCATCCGCCCAGCACTCAACCCGAAGTTTGCAGGATTGTGCAAACCACCGCCGCCGCCGCCGCCCCGTCAGCTCTTTGGTGAGGACCTCTCGAAGAGAGTCAAAGAGCTTGACGAACAAGCCAAAACGGTGGGGATCATGCGCTCTAAGAGTGCCCCCACACCGTCCGGCTCAAAAGCTCCATACATTCGCTCACGAGGGTCGGCCAGTGCCTCGACGAGGACTCACCCTCTAGCTCCACAACGACAACAACACCAGAACCAGCACCAAGGGTCTTTTTTAGGACAGGGTCGGCAGAGACCTTTTTGGAAATCGAAGACGCCGCGCCCTCAAGCCAACCCAGCACCTCCACGGCCACCCACACGTGTCAAGGACCGCCGGTAACCACGGAGGTGAGGGGGTCTGGTTCTCTCTTTTCTCTCTGTTTAACTTCCCATGTTGGTGGTCGTTTACGGTTGTTTTTGGATGCATGGGGTAATTTTACTGGTGATGAGTATGTGTTGCGGAATATTCAGGGGCATAAAATTGAGTTTATTAATGGCGACATTCCTCCATCCCAGCACATGCCTGGTCGTACGTTCAAATTGTCTGCTGCAGAACAGGCAGCAGGTTACAAGGAAATTTTAAGTTTGGAACAGAAGGGTGTGATTGAGAAAACAGTGCATGAGCCAATTGAATTTGTTTCGAACATATTTACTAGACCTAAGAAGGATGGAGGCTGTCGTGTCATTATTGATCTAACCCGTTTGAATACGTTTGTAACATATACTCATTTTAAAATGGATACGTTTGAAACAGCCAAATCATTGATTTCTCATGGCTGCTTTATGGCATGCATTGATTTGAGGGATGCATATTATTCAGTATCCATCCAGAAAGATGATAGAAGGTTTTTGAAATTTATCTGGATGGGGCAACTTTGGCAGTATAAGGCTTTGCCTAATGGGCTTACTACAGCCCCTAGATTGTTCACTAAATTGGTGAAGCCAATCATGGCTTATTTGAGACAACGACATCATATAGTTATGGCCTATTTAGATGATGTCTTTATTGTGGGCCACACCCTGCAATTGGCTGAACAGGGTGTTGCAGCTTCTGTCAATATATTTCAACAATTAGGATTCATTGTCCATCCAGAGAAATCAAAGTTCTGCCCTGCCCAGGTAATTAATTACCTAGGGTTCACGGTGAACTCAATGAGCATGAGGATAACTATACCAATTAACAAAATTGAGGAAGTCACTAAGGTGTGCAGAGATTTAATTGGCACCAATATACCATCGATTCGGCATACAGCCACAGTAATTGGCAAGTTAGTGGCTTTGTTTCCGGCAGCACGATATGGACCTTTGCATTATCAGAATTTGCAAAGAGCTAAAATTACTGCGTTAAAATGGAACGCTGGTCATTACGATCGATCTATGCAGCTGCCGTCCGAAGCGATAACTGAGTTGCAATGGTGGGTGTGTCACATTAGCAACTCATTTAAGCCTGTCAGGGAGGCTAATCCGGTGGTATATTTACAGACTGATGCAAGCTCCAATGGCTGGGGAGCTACTGATAATTGCTCTAGTTGTGGGGGTAGATGGGACACCCTTGAGGCATCGATGTTGTTGGCTCAAGGGATTAACTATTTGGAGTTGCTGGCAGCATTCCACGGACTTCGTGCATATTGTTCCAAGCTTGTTGGAGCACACGTCCGTCTCCAAATAGACAACACCACAGCTGTGGCATATTTAAACCATATGGGTGGTACCAGGTCAGTTTCGTGTGACAAATTGGCTAACTCAATTTGGCTCTGGTGTATTCAAAGAGACATTTGGATTTCAGCTACCTATTTGCCAGGTGAGCTCAATACTGTGGCGGACACCAGGTCACGCAAATTTAATGACAACATTGAATGGATGTTGCATCCTGAGATTTTTGCTAAAGTCACAGCCAAATTTGGTAAACCGGACATTGACCTTTTTGCGTCACGGTTGAACCATCAGGTACCAGCCTACGTTTCATGGGAACCAGATCCTGGGGCAATAGCGCTAGATGCATTCTCGCTGGACTGGGGGAATTGGGTTTTCTATGCCTTCCCTCCGTTTTGCCTCATCAGTCGGGTATTGCGAAAGATTCAGGCAGATGCTGCCAAGGGCATCCTTATTATACCCGACTGGCCCACACAGCCTTGGTATCCGGTGGTCTTTGACATGCTCAACGAACCTTGGGTCCTTTTGAAGGGTTGCCCACAATTGGTTACTCACCCTGTGTCAGGGGAGCCACATCCCTGCCATGGCTATTTAAATTTGTTGGCTTGCAGGTTCTGAACAGGCCGTTAGTCCAATACGGCCTCTCGGCTCGGACCATGGATACCATCGGGGCGTCGTGTCGAGAGTCCACAAGGCGAAGATACCGCTCGCATATTAAGAAGTGGGAAGCCTACTGCAGCCGCTCTCGCATCACGTACGATGACGTGACAATAACCGACGTCCTGGAATTCCTCGCGGGGTTGCACCATGATGAACACTTAAGTTACAGTGCCATCAACAGCGCCAGAAGTGCGCTATCATTCTACCTCAAGATTGGGGTAGGATCCAACAGGCTAGTGTCCAGACTCATGCGGGGTATATTCAATATGAATCCGCCTACACCACGCTATAATATCACCTGGGATGTCAGGGATGTATTAACCCTGCTCAGGACGTGGTCTCCCATGGAAGGGCTCCAACTGGACCAACTCACCATGAAGCTGGTGATGTTACTAGCGCTGACTTCAGCTCAGAGGGTACAGACACTACACAAACTGCGTGTCGACAGAATGACATCTACCCCTACAGAAGTAGTCTTTTTCGTTGACGAGCTACTAAAGCAGCATAGACCTGGGTGCACAGGGCTGCAGCTGAAGTTCCCGGCATACCCCGCAGATGCTAGGCTATGTTTAGCCTCACATATCCGCCACTATGTCAAGGTGACGGCACGCATCAGAGGAATGGAGAGATACCTGCTTGTCACTCATAAGAGACCTCATCATCGAGTGACAGTCCAGACGATATCCAGGTGGCTTCGAGTCGTCTTGGGTAAGTCAGGTATCGACACTAATGTGTTCAAGTCTCATTCCACCAGGGCTGCATCGACGTCAGCGGCGAGGGTCATGGAGGTGCCCATGGACCAAATTCTCGCCACAGCAGGATGGGCGAATGAAGCTGTGTTCCAGCGTTTTTATAACAAGCCTGTTGCTGCTCCTCTACAGTTCGCAGAAGCCGTGCTGAATGCAGGTCAAGAACGTGGAGATGTCCCCGCATGAGGGGTTTTTGATTTGTTATTAATAAATATGCTTTTGTTTTGCAGTATGAGCTATTGAGCCAGTTTGTTCCTCCCATCCATCCCTGGTAGTGGTGTGTCAGCATGGACGTGGTCCAGGGCGTGTAATCACAGAAGCTTTGAAGTCTTCACGAAGTCACTCACGTGACTCCGAAATGAAATAGTAAGATTGAACGAGAACTTACCAGTTCGAAGGTTGATCTTTATTTCATGAGGAGTCGAAGTGAGGGATTTCGTGCCCTCCTCGCCCAACCCTCAATCACCTTCATCTGGTAATCTTAGTCAATTCAATCATACTATGCGAAGTCATTTCTATTGTTGGTTCTGTGATTCCACGCCGCTACTTTGAAGTATGTCGAGCATGCGTGCCGGCGGGCTCTTCACGAAATCCCTCACTTCGACTCCTCATGAAATAAAGATCAACCTTCGAACTGGTAAGTTCTCGTTCAATCTTACTATTCTCTGCCTCAGAGGGCGGTGGAGGCAGGTTCTCTGGATGATTTCACGAGGGAGCTAGATAGGCTCTTTAAAATAGCGGAGTCAGGGGATATGGGGGAAGGCAGGAATGGGGTACTGATTGGGGATGATCAGCTATGATCACATTGAATGGCGGTGCTGGCTCGAAGGTCCGATTGGCCTACTCCTGCACCTATTGTCTATTGTCTATTGTCCATTGTCTATTGTCTATTGTAAAACTCAATCAGATCACTCCTCATCCACCAGGAATAAAGCCATAGCCTGCTCAAACTCTCCCTATAGGTAGTTCCTCGAGTCCTGGCAACATTCTGGTTAATCTTCTCTGAACCCTTTCAAGCTTGACAGGATCTTTCCTGTAACCTGGTGACCAAAACTGAACACAATACTCTTAATGTTACTTTACCAACATCTTAGATATCTGTGACATGACCTCACAACTCGTATACTCAATAGTCTGACTGATGAAAGCCAATGTGTGACCACCCTATCCACCTGTGATGCCACTTTGAAAGAACTATGCACCCCACTCCTAGATCCTTCTGTTCCACAACCCTCCCAGAGCCCTACCATGCAATGTGCAGGTCCTGCTGTAGGTACGCTTTGTTTGTTACCAGGCTGCTGACTTGTTCGAGAAGGCTTGGGATTTGTATGGCTGATTTAGATGTGTTTTTGGTCACTCACTGGGAAAAGTGAGTGACCAAAAACCCTCTCGGGTTTTTTAAAGCATATCCTGCATTGAAAGCTCCCTAGTGCTGCTCTTCATCATAAAGGCAATATATTCTCCACAGCTGCCATGGAGTCACTTTGGAATTATTTGGATCTCTTGCTAAACCCCCTACATGCATGGACCAGACACCCAAGCTGTTCAATCTCAAAGGTTTTAAAGGTTTCAAAGGTCTTTTATTGTCACGTGTACCATTTAAGGTACAATGATTAGCAATGTTACAAAATTTTGAGATTTTAAAAATCAAGTCTGCAATTTATCCCATCAGATAAAGCATAAAAAGAAGTTTAATTTGACACCTAATTTACTTTCATATCTTCAGTATTAAGAAAGTTATGGCCATTTTCATACTTGGAAATTAGCATCTTGTTCCCCATTGCCTTTCAATTGACTTAACTCAAAAGCTGTGATCTGGAACAGTTAAAAGCCCATAACTTTCTTAAAAATTAAGAGAACTCAATGACATTTTCAGTTATTATAGATTGAAGCATTCTGAAACAAATATGAAACAATCTTACTTGGATGACATGAAATTAAAGCATATAATTAGTTAGTTATCTAATTGTAGCTAATTACAAAATTCAATGAGTAGATCTAAACATCTATCCATTTATTAAGAAAAGATAAACTTTTTTTTAATTGCCTAAGTGTCCAAACAACATTCACACAATATAACATAATTTTTAAATCTCATTTTCATGAATTTCTGGGCCAATTGGAAGGCATTTAGTGTTTAATGCCTGTAAATTAATGGCTATTTAAATCAACTAGCGAGTGGGTTTTAGTGGAATGTGGTGGATTGGAACGTTGCGGTTTGCGGTGAAGTCGGGAGGAAAAATACTGTTTGTTCATACATTTTTTTGGACCCCATTTCGCAACATGAAAATATTATTAAAGCCTCCATAAAAACCAACTTTTAATATAAAAATAAACTATTTACCTTTTTTTCTCCCCTACGCAAAATCCTTCCGGTTGTCGGCGCTCACGGCTTTTGAAGGTGATTTTTAAATTACTCTAGTTAATAAATAATTTAGAGTAATTTAAAAATCATTCATGAAATGTCGGAGCGATTTTTCTTCCGCAACGAAATCGTCCGACATTGATCGATCTTCCCTGCCTGTGGAAAAACGGCACTTTAAGCCCGCCCCCCTCTGAAAGGCGCCAAAGTCACGCACACGGGGAGCGGCAGAACTGCAGCGCTGCTCAAGGTAAGTTTTGTAACATACCTACAATGATATGCAAATTACCTTACAGCCACACTAAAAAAGCAACAAGACACACAACTACATAAAAGTTAACATAAACATCCACCACAGTGGATTCCCCACATTCCTCACTGTGATGGAAGGCAATAAAGCCTAATCTTCTTCCCTCATTTTTCTCCTGCGGTTGGGGCAGTCGAACCATCCGTCGGGGCAATCGAAGTTCCGCAGCCGGCGGATGCTGTCCCCGCGTCAGGGCGATCGAATCTTATGTAGGAAGGAACTGCAGATGCTGGTTCATACCGAAGATAAATACAAAATGCTGGAGTAACTCAGCGGGTCACGTAGCATCTGTGGAGAAAAGTAAAAGGTGACGTATAGGGTCAAGACCCTTCTTCAGACTGCGAGTCCTTTTTCACCCTGATCAAGGAAGATGGTGAGGACTTAGAAACATAGAAACATAGATACATAGAAAACATAGTGACATAGACTTTAAGGCCTTCCTGGTGGGGATGGAGGTGTAGAGTGATTTTATAATTGTGGTCGATAGGGAAATGGAGGGACTGACTCTGACTGAAGAAGGGTCTCGACCCGAAATGTCATCTATTTCTTTTCTCCAGAGATGCTGCCTGACGTGCTGAGTTACTCCAGCATTTTGTGTTCAATCTCTCTTGATGCTTATACTCCTTAATTTGCACAACCATCTCTGTGAATGATTTTCTTGCACCTTCTCCAGTGCATTACATACGTTGAGAGCTGAGAGCTCTGTGCTCTGCCTTTCCTTTTCATTGTTTAAAAATTGAAATGACAGGAAAGTACTTGACTTAGATTTTGTGAGTGGGGCCACTGTCAAAATTGCTTTAACTCATTAGCAAACCTTTCCACAGTCGGTTGAAATCTAGCAAGCCCATTTAAACCACTCTTACCAGCAGCAATCTTGTGTTGGGTAATATTTAGTTGGTAAGACGTCTGAATGTAATTGAATGCTGCAAAGATGATGCTGTGATTAGAGAGGCTTTTTGCTGAGCATTTCCACTGAAGTGACATTAAGCATCAGTTCTGTTTCACTCCATCTGTGGTACGTTGCTGAGTAATTTCACTCAGTGGTACCACCGTAACTGGGTCAGAGTGGGAATGTCAAAGCAAACAAAAGCCTTCATAGGCCAGATTGATTCAGCAGCATTATCCCCATCCATTGTACTGCGAATGCTATGTGAATGCAGGGTGACTTGGACAGGTTGGGGGAGTGGGCAGATGCATGGCAGATTAAGTTTAATGTGGATAAAAGTGAGGTTATCCACTTTGGTATCAAAAACAGGAAGGCAGATTAATATCTAAATGGTGTCAAGTTGGGAAAAGGGGAAGTACAACGGGATCTGGGGGTCCTTGTTTATCAGTCTATGAAAGTAAGCATGCAGGTACAGCAGGCAGTGAAGAAAGCGAATGGCATGGTGGCCTTTATAACAAGAGGAGTCAAGTATAAGAGCAAAGAGGTCCTTCTGCAGTTGTACAGGGCCCTAGTGAGACTGCACCTGGAGTATTGTGTGCAGTTTTGGTCCCCTAATTTGAGGAAGGACATTCTTGCTATTGAGGGAGTGCAGCGTAGGTTTACAAGGTTAATTCCCGGGATGGTGGGACTGTCATATGCTGAGAGAACGGAGCGGCTGGGCTTGTACACTCTGGAGTTTAGAAGGATGAGAGGGGATCTTATTGAAACATATAAGATTGTTAAGGGTTTGGACGTGCCAGAGGCAGGAAACATGTTCCCGATGTTGGGGGAGTCCAGAACCAGGGGCCACAGTTTAAGAATAAGGGGTAAACCATTTAGAACGGAGACGAGGAAACACTTTTTCTCACAGAGAGTTGTGAGTATGTGGAATTCTCTGCCTCAGAGGGTGGTGGAGGCCGTTCTCTGGATACTTTCAAGAGAGAGCTCGATAGGGCTCTTAAAGATAGCGGAGTCAGGGGATATGGGGAGAAGGCAGGAACGGGGTACTGATTGGGGATGATCAGCCATGATCACATTGCTGGCTCGAAGGGCTGAATAGCCTACTCCTGCACCTATTGTCTATTGTCTCTGTCCGTGCCTTCTGAATGAATCGAAGGTAGAAGAGACACTTGCATTGCTACAGACATTTTCATATCCTCTCCATAACAAAAGATGCTCTTTATCAGTTTTAATGCAGAGTATGTGATTGGCAATTTCTGTACAAATAGTTTCCACCTGGGAAACTGCCTGTGTTTTATACCCTCCAAACTTGGTGACTGCTTCTTCTCCTGTGCCCGCATTATGATCCACAGTGCCCAGTCAGAATTTATCCTTGACCCTCCACTGTTCCTCAGTAACATGGTCTGAAAACATATCCACAGTTATGCTGGAGTAACTTAGATCCTCACACCATCATTTACTCCCTCCACTCTCTTTATGCAGTCAGATGTTTTCTCATTTAGGACAAAATTAGCTGAGATTTACTCAGATCACACATTGGAAAACATATCTGTTACAGAGTTATGGAGTCCATTGATCCACCTGGTCCACAATGACCATCAAGCACCATTTTTTACACTGAAGGTGGTGAGTGCCTGCAACACGCTGCCGGGGGTGGTGATAATAGTGGCATTTAAGAGACTTTTGGTAACCCGAAACATCATCAATTCCTTCTCTCCAGAGATGCTGCTTGTCCTGCTAAGTTAAACCAGTTTTTTTGTGTCTATCTTTGGTCTAAACCAGCATCTGCAGCTCCTTCTTACATACTTTTGGATAAGCAGGGAATGGAGTGATATGATTTATGTGCCGGCAGATAAGGGTTGGCCTTGACATTATGTTTGGTACAGACATTGTTGGCCAAAGGGCCTGTTGCTGTGCTGTACTGTTCCATGCTAACTTTGATCTCTGTTTTAGGCCTTTACCTGTCACCTGCCTCCTAACCTACAGTCACTCGCTTTTAAGGAGCATCTCAATTGTTAAATTCTCCCCCTTGTTTTAAAAACCCACCAAGGTGCTATTGCTCACTCAGTGCGATTTCCTCCAGCCGCACACATCCAAAACACTTTGCCCTCCTCCAGTTTTGGCAGTCCTGGGATTATATGTTTTGCTGATGATTAAGAGCAATCTGCAGACGCCAGATTGAGTTTGGTCGATCGCATCCTGCAGGACACACCTGGGCAACTTACCCCCTTGTTGGGTAGATGCCAGTGATGTAAGTGAACTGGAACTACCGGGCTTGAGGTGTGGCTAAGTTCGGAGTGCAGGCCCTCCGTTCCTCAGCTGGGATGCTGTCTAGTCCCCCAGCCTCTGGTGCATCTTGTCCTCTCAGTCCTCTCTTGATTTCATGTGGAATAAATTGAATTGGCTGGAGACTGGACAAGTGATAGTGGGAGCTCCATGAGGAAGGTGAGGTGGGATTAGCGTGGCACAGTGGTGCAGCAGTAGAGTTGCTGCCTCACAGCACCAAAGAGACTCGGGTTCAATTCTGACTATGGGTGCTGTCAGTACAGAGTTTGTATATTCCCACTGTAACTGTGTGGGGTTTATTCGGATGTTCCCACACTCCAAAGATGTTTGTAGGTTAATTGGCTTTTGTAAATTGTAAATTGTCCCTAGTGTGTTAGTGTACGGGGTGATCGCTGGTCTTATTCCCTGGCTCCCTCTTCTCAATCCGCAAATGAGGGTTCCAGCACTGATCACCCGTATGACAGTTCAATCATACACATTAGGGATAAGTTACAGAAGGCTACAAACCTGCATGGCTTTGGAATATGAGAGGAAACCAGAGCACCCGGAATAAAACCCACTTGGTTACAGGGAGAATGTACAACTTATGTCGAGATCGAACCCCGGTCTCTGGTGCTGCAAGCCAGCAATTCAACTACTATGCCACTGTGCCGCCCCTAAGGAATGAGTGTTGACTTAGAGTTGACTTTGGCAAACTGTGGTACTCATGATTGCAGTGTAGTTGGGAGTAACTGCCTTCAATAACGAATATTTGGCCATCTTTTTTGGCAAGGGCTGTGGTCTTGGTTACTTGCAATGCTTTGGTAGCAGAAAGCTCCTTTTATCTTTGTGTCAGCCCAAAGTAGCCTGGCACTAAAGGGACTAATCCTAGAAGGCAATGTGGAGACTGACTGACATCTTCATCATACTGTGTAGGAAAGAACTGCAGATGCTGGTTTAAATCGAAGGTAGACACAAAATGCTGGAGTAACTCAGTGGGACAGGCAGCATCTATGGAGAGAAGGAATGGATGACGTTTCGGGTCGACACCCTTCTTCAGACCGATGTCAGGGGAGTGGACGGGACTGAGATAGAATGTAGTCAGAGACAGTAAGATTGATGGGAGAACTGGGAAGGTGGAGGGGATGGAGAGGGAGAGAGAAAGCAAGGGCTATTTGAAGTTAGAGAAGTCAATGTTCATACCACTGGGGTGTAAGCTACCCAAGCGAAATATGAGGTGCTGTTCCTCCAATTTGCACTGGGCCTCACTCTGACAGTGGAGGAGGCCCATGACAGAAAGGTCAGATTGGGAATGGGAGGGGGAGTTGAAGTGCTGAGCAACTGGGAGATCAGGTAGGTTAAGGCGGACTGAGTGGAGGTGGTCAGCGAAACGATCATCAAACCCGTGTATGGTCTCGCCGATGTAGAGAAGTTGATACCTGGAACAGCGGATACAGTAGATGAGGTTGGAGGAGGTGCAAGTGAAGCAATGCCTCACCTGAACAGACTGTCGGGGTCCATGGATGGAGTCGAAGGGGAAGGTAAAGGGACAGGTGTTGCATCTCCTGCAGTTGCAGGGGAAAGTACCTGGGGTCGGGGTGGTTTGGGTGGGAAGGGAGTCGTGGAGGGAACGGTCTCTGCGGAAAGCAGAAAGGGGTGGAGATGGGAAGTTGTGGACAGTAGTGGGATCCAGTTGGAGGTGGCAAAAGTTTTGGAGGATTATATGCTGTATGAGACAGCTGATGGGATAGAAGGTGAGGACAAGGAGGACTCTGTCCTTGTTGCGAATGGGGGGAGGGGGAGCAAGAGTGGAGCTGCGGGATATCGAGGAGACCCTTGTGAGAGCCTCTATAATGTAAGAGGGGAACCCCCATTTCCGAAAGAATGAAGACATTATGTAATACTAGCTGATCTCATTGACGGGAAGCACATTGTACAACCACATTTTCCAAAGCTAAAGGTCAGAATCTAATACCATCAATTGTTCCCTTAAGAAATCCATGAAGCCTTCTATCCTCTCTTGAGACAGAGTCTACATTGGTGCCAAGATGCAGCCTCTGGGTTCGACATTTGGTTGATTACAAAATGAAACCGATGGAAATGTTATTCTGTGTGAGGCAAACTTAATCGGGAAAAATTATCAAGCTTGGCAAAAACAGAATTATGCTAATTGTAATCCCAGGACTGTCAATCATAAAGTGCTGACATTATTATATTTCTTTCAATCTTAGCATTATGGAGAATTAGAATTAAACACACACGCACAACCCTACTCAATCACATTCACAAACATGCATACAGGTGCACTCTCGTACACACCACGGCACGGCCATAGGATCATGAGCACATTCACAAAGACACAGCACCATGTACACACATTAAACTCATAGACATGCAGCGTGCACATAACTATACTCTCAGACATGGTAACGCCCTTGCGCACAAACACAAACTCGTACATCTGTACATTAATGCACAAATGCAGAGACAGATGTCGATGCGCTCACCCATAAACTCAAGAATATGTGCACACTGAAAATCACATATACATCCACATACACACAAGCTCACAAAGACATAGGGACACACACACCCACTCACTCAGACATTCACACTCACACACTCTCAGACGCAGAGATTTTCCGACCGACATAATAATCTGCACACCCACAGAAAATCACTTTTGCTGGGAAACTATTTTTAGGATGTTTAAATTACTCCACATAAGCAGATACCCATGGTGAGATGAATCCTGCATAACGTTCAATCTTTCTCATCACGCAGACAGGAATTGGGGCAGCTGTCAACTCAATTACTAAACACCATATCTAGGTGAAAAACCTCAGGGTCGTGCAGTAACATTTAAATCTCTCCAAACGATCATGTATCAAATTAGCATTTCAGGCAGCAAAACATTTCCTCCCATTTAAGTCCTAATGAATGTGTTTTTAAGCGATTCTAGATTTAATTATGAAGATTATGCAAATTGACGTCACATGAAGACAGAGGTTTGCGTATCCTTTCATTGTGTAATGATTGATCGAGCTGTATCAACTGTTATAAAGGTCATTAAATCTTATCCACATTTAAACCAGGCGCACATGAACTGCCATGAACACCGTGAGATTTAAGAGAGAAAGAGATTTTAGCAAAGGGGAAATGCTGTAAGACGTAATAAATTTGAGTGGTCTGGTTGTTGAATATTTCAAATCACTCTTTCCAGAAAGCTACTGAATTCTGCTTAAACCTGTTTAGGTTGTCAATGTTTTTTGCATGTTACCCACCTCCAACAACCACCATATTCCTGCTGCTTTATAATGCTTATTTTGTATGGCCTTCACACATCATCTTAAAGCACTTAACATCCAGTTAAGTACTAAACTTGTTGTGCAGGAAATAATGCAGATGACTAAGAAGATTGATGAGGGCACTGCGGTAGATGGTACATAAACGTTAGCAAGACTTTTGACATGTGGTGCATGGTAAACTGGTCTGGTAGGTTAGATCACATGGGAGCTAGCAAACTGGATGCAAAATTAGCTTACTGGTAGGGGAGAGAGGGAGGTGGAAGAGACTCAGACTGGAGGCTTGTAACAACTGGTGTGTCACGAGGATCGATGCTGGATCCACTGTTGTTTGCAATTTATTTTAATAATTTAAATGAGAATGTTGGAGGCATGGTTTCATAAGTTTACAGGCGACACCAAAACTGGCGATATAGTGATCAGTGAAGAAGGTTATCTACAATTACAATGGAATCTTGATCAACTGGGTCCATAGGCTGACGAATGGCAGATGGAGTTTAATTCTGATAAATGTGAGGTGTTGCATTTTTGTAAGACAAATCGATGTATGATTAACGGAATAAACATAATGTCTTGGGGAGTATTGTACAGAGATATTGAGGGGTGCTGGTACATGGTTACATGAAAATTATGACACAGATAGGCAAAGTGGTGAGGAATGAGTTTGGTACACTTGCTTTCATTGGTCAGGGTAGACAAAAGTGCTGGAGAAACTCAGCGGGTGCGGCAGCATCTATGGAGCGAAGGAAATAGGCAACGTTTTTCATTGGTCAGGGTATCGAGTACAGCTTTGGGATATTATACCCATACATACCCATACAAGACAGCATTTGGAATACTGTAGACATTGGAATACTGTGTTAAGTGCTGTGTTAAGACCCTGCTATAGGATGGATGTCATTATACTGGAAAGGGTGCAAAAGGGTGCAAAGGGTTTTGGTGAGGCCACACCTGGAGTACTGCGTACAGTTTTGGTCTCCAAATCTGAGGAAAGACATCCTTGCCATAGAGGGGGTACAGAGAAGATTCACCAGACTGATTCCTGGGATGTCAGGACTTTCATATGAGGAAAGATTGGATAGACTCGGTTTGTACTCGATGGAATTTAGAAGATTGAGGGGGGATCTTATAGAAACCTACAAAATTCTTAAGGGGTTGGACAAGCTAGATGCTGGAAGATTGTTCCCGATGTTGGGGGAGTCCAGAACAAGGGGTCACAGTCTAAGGATAAGGGGGAATTCCTTTAGGACCGAAATGAGGAAAACATTCTTTACACAGAGAGTGGTGAGTCTCTGGAATTCTCTGCCACAGAAGGTAGTTGAGGCCAGTTCATTGGCTATATTTAAGAGGGCGTTAGATGTGGCACTTGTGGCTAAAGGGATCAGGGGGTATGGAGAGAAGGCAGGTACGGGATACTGAGTTGGATGATCAGCCATGATCACATTGAATGGCGGTGCAGGCTCGAAGGGCCGAATGGCCTACTCCTGCACCTATTTTCTATGTTTCTATGTTTCTAATAGATGTTAGCTGGGTTTGAGTTATAAAGAGAGGCTGGATAGGCTAAGACTTTTTTTTCCCTCAAATGTAGGAAGGGATGACCTGAGAGAGATATATACAATTACAAGGGGACATAGATAAGGTGAATAGCAACAGTCTTTTTTCCAGGGAACCTAACACTGGAGGGCACAGGTTTGAAATGAGGGGTGATAGATTTAAAAGGGACCTGAGAGGGCAATTTGTTTCTACAAATAAATAGTTGTGTATACGGAATGAACTGTTATAGGAACAATAGAGATATGGGTCAGCTGCATGCAAGTGGGGCTAGCTTGATTGGGAAACTTGGCTGGCACGGATTAAGTGGGCCAAAGGGCCTGTTTTCACACTGCACATGGAGCTCCCAGAAACCAGGGGTATGCATGGTGAGGGGCAGTAAAGTATGGACATACCTGTCCCCCTTGTTGCAACTACCATTTACACATGTGTGTGTGTGCGGGGGATCCTTGTACCTATTTGTTGCTCACCTCCAGAAAGGGTTAAACCAATTCTTGGAGACCTGCTGCTCATGAGGCATTGGGAAGTTAATGTAGCCCCAGGCATAGGGGAGTAGACTTTGAATTTACACCTCGCCATGAAGCCGGCATGCCCTCATTTTACGGTCTTATCAGAAAATTTGTATCTCTGATAGCGCAGCACTCCCTCGGCATTGGAAAAAAAATATTAATGTGGATATGGTGGAATCCAAAGCATGAAATGAAATGCTGGATATACTCAACAAGTCCAGCAGCATTTGCATTTTTGTCTTCAGAGCATCAGTGTTGATGTAGATGCACCGGACTCTGGTGTGGGATTTGAACCCACATCCTCTGATCCACAGTTAAGAGCCCACTGAGCCGCAACACAGACAAAAATGCAAGGATTAAATGAAGAGACATTTGAAACAATGAAAAAGACAAACTGGCGGAGGAACGCAGCAGGCCCAGCAGCATCAGGATTGACTGGAAATATGGACATTTCTTTTCTTCCCCACAGATGCTTCTTGATCCTCAGTGGCTGCAGATTCCAGCATCTTGTGTCTCTATAAAGGCATTTGAAACAGCTGCCATTAGAATGATGGGCTGAATGGCTTTCCTTCATACTGTAATGAATCTTTTCTGTCTTTGCGTCTGCTGTAGTCCCAATGCAGTAGATAAACAGCAAAGACTTAAGGGGTTGTGAGGGAATGTGGGAAATACCACGATTAATCACTGGTCTGCAGAATGACATCTCCTTTGTAGGCTCGAACAGCACTAATGTGACTGTTTGAACATTCAGACATGTTGAAGTGGCAGCACAAAGGGTACACCAATGAAGACTCTGGCTCATTGTTGCCTCTTGAATCAGGCAGACTTTCAACTTCCACAATTGAGATGTTCCCATTAACACATTTTCCTCGGAGCCTTTTTGCAAAATAATGGTTGTAAAAACAGCACTTCATGTAAAAGGCAGAAATAAACTCCCAGCATTTTCTTGTCTGACTGATGAGCAATGATCGTGTGATGTGAGTTTTGCTAATAAATGTCTCCTAAATGCTCATAAAACAAAATCCTGTGCAAGTACTTTGGGCCACCCACTTGAGACAGTGATGAGGCATCCTCTTTCGCTGAAGACAAGCATGGTGCTATTTCTCACAACATAGTTGAAGTAGAGCTTTTGCATTTGTAAGGGAGAGGTAGATACATTTGCAATAAGCAAGAGGGGATAAGGTTGCTGGGTGGAACTGAGGTTACGATGTCAGCTGTGATCTTGTTGAATACTCGTGTTTCTCATTCATATATTTATATGTAAATAGCAAATCGTTGGTGCAACATTGCCAACTGCCTTCATATGTAGCACTTGTTCATTATTTGAACAGGCAGGGAAACATAGAAACATAGAAAATAGGTGCAGGAGGAGGCCATTCGCCCCTTTGAGCCCGCACTGCCATTCATTGTGATCATGGCTGATCGTCCCCAATCAATAACCCGTGCCTGCCTTCTCCCCATATCCCTTGATTCCACTAGCCTCTAGAGCTGTATCTAACTCTCTCTTAAATCCATCCAGTGACTTGGCCTCCACTGCCCTCTGTAGCAGGGAATTCCACAAATTCACAACTCTCTGGGTGAAAAAGTTTTTTCTCACCTCAGTCTTAAATGGCTTCCCCTTTATTCTAAGACTGTGGCCCCTGGTTCTGGACTCACCCTACATTGGGAATATTTGGGAAGATGCTGCTTCATATATTTTATAGACATAGGATAACAACATGAGGCAGGAATTCAAGCCCAGTCCTTGGCTCTCCCTGGTAGACAAAAATGCTGGAGAAACTCAGCGGGTGCTGCAGCATCTATGGAGCAAAGGAAATAGGCAACGTTTTGGGCCGAAACCCTTCTTCAGACTGATGTAGGGAGAGGGTGGGGGGAGGGGGAGGAGGGGCGGGAAGAAGAAAGGAAGAGGAGGAGCCAGATGGCTAAGGGAGAGCTGAGAAGGGGAGGAGACAATAAATGCTACCGGAAATTGGAGAAGTCAATGCTTATGCCGCTGGGGTACAAACTGCCCAAGCGGAATATGAAGTGCTGTTCCTCCAATTTCCGGTGGTGCTCACTTTGGCCATGGAGGAGGCCCAGGACAGAAAGGTTGGATTTGGAATGGGAGGGGGAGTTGAAGTGCTGAGCCACCGGGAGATCAGGTAGGATATTGCGGACAGAGCGGAGGTGTTCGGCGAAATGATCGCCAAGGCTACGCTTGGTCTCTTGGCTCTCCGTGGTCCAGTCCCTAGAGTTGTACGGCTTTTGAAATTCTGTTACATTAATTACATGAAACCAAATTTTAAGTGCAGGTAAATCCCACAGAGAGTACCAGCTTGTATGTTAACATATCAATGCATCCATTAACACTCCATTCCCCTGGATATAGAATGCAAGGAATAATCCAACTGAGTTGCTTAAGAGGATGTAAGAATTCAATAAGGTAGAGACTTAGAGGCGGCACAGTAGCGCAGCGGTGGAGTTGCTGCCTTACAGCGCCAGAGACTTGGGTTCAATCCTGACTAGGGGTGCTGTCTGTGTGGAGTTTGTATGTTCTCCCTGTGACAGCGTGGGTTTTCTCCGGGTGCTCCAATATCCTCCCACACTCCAAAGATAAGAGTCAACAGTGTTCTATTGTCATATGTCCCAGACAGATGATGGAATTCTTACTTGCTGCAGCACAACAGAATATGTGAATATGGAAACATTGTATATAACGGGGGATAAAAAGAGAAAAAGTTCAATAAATAACAAATATAGTGCAAATAACAAACAATAATATAGTCTTTTGCAGTTCAGAGCTCATAGCTTATTCGTTGTGTTTAATAGCCTGATGGCTGTGGGGAAGAAGCTGTTCCTGAACCTGGACTAGTTTTCAGGCTCCTGTACCTTCTTCCTGATGGCAGTGGTGAGATAAGTGTGTGGCCAGGATGGTGTGGGTCCTTGATGATTTTGGCTGCCTTTTTGAGGCAGCGACTACGATAGATCTCTTCGACGGTGGGGATGTCAAAGCCGGTGATGGACTGGGCAGTGGTCACAACTTTCTGTAGTCTTTTTCGTTCCTGGATGTTCAAGTTGCCAAACCACGCCACCACGCAACCAGTCAGAATGCTCTCTACTGTGCACCTGTAGAGGTTTAGGAGAATCCTCTACGACATGCCGAATCTCCATAATCTTCTCAGGAAATAGAGTCGCTGATGTGCCTTCTTTACAATTGCATCGGTGTACTGGGTCCAGGAAAGTTCTTCCGATATATGCACGCCAATGAATTTGAAGTTCACTAAGGAATGAATTTCACTAAGGAAGACATAAATAATCTGCCGGAAATAGCAGTGGAACGGGGGTCAAATAAGATGGAGGAACTGAGTGAAATCCAGGTTAGCCGGGAGGTGGTGTTGGGTAAATTGAACGGATTGAAGGCCGATAAATCCCCAGGGCCAGATAGTCTGCATCCCAGAGTACTCAAGGAGGTAGCCACAGAAATAGTGGATGCATTAGTGATAATTTTTCAAAATTCCTTAGATTCTGGAGTAGTTCCTGAGGATTGGAGGGTAGCTAATGTCACCCCACTTTTTAAAAAAGGAGGGAGAGAGAAAGCGGGGAATTACAGACCAGTTAGTCTAACATCGGTAGTGGGGAAACTGCTAGAGTCAGTTATTAAAGATGGGATAGCAGCGCATTTGGAAAGTGGTGAAATCATTGGACAAAGTCAGCATGGATTTACGAAAGGTAAATCATGTCTGACAAATCTGATAGAATTTTTTGAGGATGTAACTAGTAGAGTGGATAAGGGAGAACCAGTGGATGTGTTATATCTAGACTTTCAGAAGGCTTTCGACAAGGTCCCGCATAAGAGATTAGCATACAAACTTAAAGCACACGGTATTGGGGGTTCAGTATTGATGTGGATAGAGAACTGGCTAGCAGACAGGAGGCAAAGGGTAGGAGTAAACGGGTCCTTTTCAGAATGGCAGGCAGTGACTAGTGGGGTGCCGCAAGGCTCAGTGCTGGGACCCCAGCTATTTACAATATATATTAATGATTTGGACGAGGGAATTCAATGCAACATCTCCAAATTTGCAGATGATACCAAGCTGGGGGGTATAGTTAGGTGTGAGGAGGATGCTTGGAGGCTGCAGGGTGATTTGGATAGGCTGAGTGAATGGGCAAATGCATGGCAGATGCAGTATAATGTGGATAAATGTGAGGTTATCCACTTTGGTGGCAAAAACATGAGGGTAGACTATTATCTGAATGGTGGCAGATTAGGAAAGGGGGAGATGCAACGAGACCTGGGTGTCATGGTACACCAGTCATTGAAAGTAGGCATGCAGGTGCAGCAGGCAGTGAAGAAAGCAAATGGTATGTTAGCATTCATAGCGAAAGGATTTGAGTATAGGAGCAGGGAGGTTCTACTGCAGTTGTACAGGGTTTTGGTGAGGCCACACCTGGAGTATTGCGTACAGTTTTGGTCTCCAAATCTGAGGAAAGACATCCTTGCCATAGAGGGGGTACAGAGAAGATTCACCAGACTGATTCCTGGGATGTCAGGACTTTCATATGAGGAAAGATTGGATAGACTCGGCTTGTACTCGCTGGAATTTAGAAGATTGAGGGGGGATCTTATAGAAACTTACAAAATTCTTAAGGGGTTGGACAAGCTAGATGCTGGAAGATTGTTCCCGATGTTGGGGGAGTCCAGAACAAGGGGTCACAGTCTAAGGATAAGGGGGAATTCCTTTAGGACCGAAATGAGGAAAACATTCTTTACACAGAGAGTCGTGAGTCTCTGGAATTCTCTGCCACAGAATGTAGTTGAGGCCAGTTCATTGGCTATATTTAAGAGGGCGTTAGATGTGGCACTTGTGGCTAAAGGGATCAGGGGGTATGGAGAGAAGGCAGGTACGGGATACTGAGTTGGATGATCAGCCATGATCACATTGAATGGCGGTGCAGGCTCGAAGGGCCGAATGGCCTACTCCTGCACCTATTTTCTATGTTTCTATGTTTCTAAGTTATTGACCCTTTCCACCATCGTCCCGTTGATATAAACAGGTTTGTGGGTCCTCATCCTTCCCCTACCAAAGTCCACAATCAGTTCCTTGGTCTTACTGGTGTTGAGAGCCAGGTTGCTGGCACCATTTGGTCAGTCGGTCGATCTCACTTCTATACTCTGACTCGTCCCCATCTGTGATTTGTCCAACCACTGTGGTGTCGTCGACGAACTTGATGATGGAGTTCGCACTATGACCGGCTACGCAGTCATGGGTATAGAATGAGTATAGCAGGGGGCTGAGCATGCAGCCTTGACGTGCTCCCGTACTAATTGTTACCGAGCATGAAGTGGTTTGTAGGAAAATTGTAGGAAAAACATACAGGTTTGTAGGAAAATTGGCTTAGATAAAATTGTAAATTGCCCCTAGCGTGTAGGATAGTGCTAGTGTACAGGGTGATGCTGGTCAGCGAGGATTCATTGGAGTGAAGGGCCTGTTCCCGTGCTGTATCTCTAAAAGTTTAAAAAGTAAAAAGCCAAAGGCACTCTTCCCTCTGGAGGGAATAATGGGACAGAATCTTAATGACCAAGCCCAACCATTTAAGAGTGAGGTCAGGAAGCTCATCCACAGCCACAACATGGTTGGGACTCTGAACTGAATGTCTGGACACCTGCAGAGGTTGGGGATGAATTGAATATTTCAAAACTGAAATTGAGATGTTTTTGTTGGGAAGGTAATAATGTTTGTGGAATCAAGGCAGGATAGATGGGATTTATGATGCAAATCAGCCTGGTCAAATTGAATTGTGAAAAAAGACAATAAAAATGCACAGTACTCACCGTGGTCCAACAAGCAATGGAAGCTAGAACAATGCACAGGGGTCCAGAGGAAGTAACAAGTTATACAGAGACCAGAAATGATCACATAGTTCCAGGTTTAATCTATATGATATATCTAAACTGAACACAAAATATGTTAACAATTACATTTTAAAATGTTACTGACATTATCAAATTAAATAGAGCAAATGAGTGTGTGACTGAGAACAATCATTGATTTGTGATGAAGAGCAGTGAGTGACTGACCTTGTTGAAGATGGATTGGGACTATTTAGATACTAGACTCAGTGGGACCCGTTGGGTCCCAGCATCACACAAGAGGGCTGGTCCCCCAATGCAATATTCCACCTCTTCACCAATTCCAATATTGGTGGCCAGTGGGGGGGGGGGCTTTCTGGAGCACTAGTATTTGTGTTGTGGGCTGAAGGGACTGGTTTCCAGAGGGCTAGTATGGACATTGTGGGCTGAATGGATGCTTTGGCTGGTAGCTCACTCACTCACAGCTGGTGGGCTGGCAGCTGCCTCACAGCTATTCCTTGAAATTCCATTTCAAGTAGGGTGCAAGGCCACCAAATTCAATTGCAGTTTCTTACCATTTCAAGCTGGGTGCAAGGCCACTAAAGACAGCGAGTCATGACCCCTCCCTCATCCATCTTGCAGAGAAAGAGCCACGCCCACACTTCTGAGTTTTATAGTTCCTCCCCCCCTCCCACCAGAAGCGGCATGACCTTTATGACAGGAGAGGGAATCTCAACATTTTTTAAACACTAATAACTCTTTTACTTTTCATCGATGGGAAAAATGCTCAGCACCTGATGAGCGGAGGGGGACTGAGTAAGATGGCCAAAAATCACAGCCGTACGTGGTAGCATTTTTTCTAAAATCAATATAATGCGCACACAGGAAGTGGTCAAGATTAGCCTTTTAATTATATAGAAGGCAAGGCAACTTTAATTAGTCAAGGCAACTTTAGATAGGCAAGGCAACTTTAGATAGGCACGGCAACTTTAATTAGGCAACGCAGCTTTAATTAGGCAACACAGCTTTAGCATTTCCAAACCAAAGGCAACACAGCTTTAGCATTTCCAAACCAAAGGCAATGCAGCTTTAGAATTTCCAAACCAAAAGCAACACAGCTTTAGCATTTCCAAACCAAAGGCAATGCAGCTTTAGAATTTCCAAACCAAAGGCATCACAGCTTTAGCATTTCCAAACCAAAGGCAACACAGCTTTAGCATTTCCAAACTATATTTTCAAACCACATTAAGGGCACTGACAGGTCAGTAAAACCACTCACAGTTTAATAGACATGTGTTCAGTGTTATTCACAGCTCAGACTGAGAGACGTGACCCTCTCGCTTCCCCCATCTTGCAGAGACTGACTGAGGCACGCAACACTTCCGGGGTTTATAGTCTCTCCAGAAGGGGCATGGCCTTCAGGAGAGAGAATCTCAATGTTTTAAACACTAATAACTCTTTTATTTTTCATCGATGGGAAAAATCCTCTTGTCCTGCGCAGCGGAGGAGGACTCTGAGTAAGATGACCACAAATCACAGCCGTAAGTGGCAGCGTTTTTTCTAAAATCAATATACAGAACAACAGGAAGTGGTCAAGATCAGACTTTTAGTAATATAAATATTGTCCATAGACACTTGAAGAAGGCAATTGATAAGGTTCCACACTAGAGATTACTGGTAAAAATTGAAAGCAGGGTAATTAAAGTTAATGGTTCAGTTGGGCGACTGCAAACACCAAATGTTGGATAAAGGGACCATGTGCTTATTGGCAAGTGGTGATACTGCAGTGCTAACCATGCTGGGCTCCCAGTTTCTCATCAAATGAAGTAGCACTGGAACAGATGGTTGTAGATCTAAGTCTGAAAATGATTCCCAGTTAGCCCTCAGTGTGTGAAGCAAAGCCAGAAGTTATCGGAGGCATTGAAAGTCAAAAGTCAAGAGTGTTTACTCGTCATATGTCGCAGGAACAGAACAATAAAATTTTTATTTGCTGCACCTTCATGGCACATTATCTCATCAACACAACAAATACAAGTCAATGGATATTTTTGAAGGTGAAGATTGACAGATTTTTGATTAGTGAGGGTGTCCGGGGTTATGGCGAGAAGATAGGAGAATGGGGCTAAGAGGGAAAGATAGATCAGCCATGATTGAATGGCAAAGTAGATTTGATGGGCCAAATGGGCTATTTCGGCTCCTATAACCTATGAACCTATGAATACATATACAATAAACAATAATACCGTAAATTATCTGCTAGATTAGGTCATCAGACTATAATAGTGCGAACCAATGTACGAAGTGCAACTCTTATTCAAAGTCCATAGTAAATCGCTGCTGAGATCGGGTTGTGGCCAGGATGGTGCAATGTGAGTCAGTCTGCGTCAGGGACACAAATGGAAATGCAGTATACCACTGAGGGAACACTGTAGGGTCAGTCGAGTAGTTTTTATAATACGAGAGTCTAAACCAAGCCTCTATCTGCCTCATCAAGATTTTGTTAACATTATTTTATAATAAAATAAATCAATGAATTGTTATTCTGGTGAGCCATTTATTCTCATATCTCAGTTTATATTCTCCCTGCCACTGAATTGATATGCTCCTGCGAGTGTTCAAAATGAAATCAGAAATAAAAAGAACAGAAAATGCTGGAAAGACTCAGCAGGTCATGCAGCATCTACGGAAAGAGAACCCAAGTTCATTTTTCAGTGTGAAGACTCTTGGGTCTAAATTCAGCGAGTCCCTCTGTTCCCAAAACTACTGCACTGCTGTGGGAGAACCTTCCCCATCAAGTTCACATTTATTGTCACATGCACCAATTAAGGTACAGTGAAATTTGAGTTACCATGCAGCTATACAATCAAAAAGAACACAATACACGATAGAATTTAACATAAACATCCACCACAGTGGAATCAACATTCTACGCTGTGATGGAAGGCGATAAAGTTCAGTCAGTCTTCCTCCTTTGTACACCGTGGTCAGGGCCATGAACCCTCCGTAGTCGCCGCTGCGGATGGCCCGATGTACAAGCCCTCTCGTGGGGATGATCGAAACTCCGACGTCGGGTCGGAAGGAACACATACTACACCACATCAGGGCTACAGCAGTTCAGTAAGGCTGCTCACCATCACCTTTTCAAGAACAATCAGGGGTGACGGATAAATGCTGGCCTCATCACCAACTCGCACATTTCACAAAAAAAAAGGAGCATCTCTTCAAAAATATGTAATTGGTTTCAAAACGCTTTGGGAGAGCCCAAGATAAGAAATGAAAAAAAAAATTAAGACCTTTCCTTTTGTTGAACATGCAGTGATGTAGCAGGTAGAGCTGCTGCCTCAGAATCAAGGCACCTCACCTTGGATACCTGTATGTGTGGTGTTTGCACGTTTAACCTGCAACCCGTTTCATCTGTTTCAGTTGCAGATTAGTTTATTGTCACGTGTACCGAGGTACTGTGAAAAGCTTTTTGTTGCGTGCTAACCAGTCAAGAGAAAGACAATTGTCTGAGGAGTTAGTGGAGACAGGAATAGTAACATAGGCATCTGGACAGAGCAAGGCAGAGAAGGATTTGGAATTAACGCAGACAAGTGGGATTAGTATAGATAGGCATGATGGTTCCAATCAATCCGTTCACAATTTGGTAAGTTAATTGGCCACTGTCAATTGTCCCCTAGTGCTTTGGAAGTGTTAGAATCTGCTGTTGAGGGGAATGTCGGGAGAATGGATTACAGGGGAAATTAGTGGCATCATAGGATTGCTCTTTTATCTCATAAGCTATATAAAACTATGAGAGGCATAGATAAACTAGGTAGCCAGTGAATGTTTCCCATGGTAGGAGTGTCTGAAACACGAGTGTATTGGTGTAAGTTGAGAGGGAGGTGGTTGATAGGGGATCACAGAGGTAAATGTTTAGAACAAAGTGCAGTGAGTATCTGGAATGAGCTGCCTGAGGAGGTAGTGGAGTGAGGAATAGTAACAGAGGCATCTGGACAGAGCAAGGCAGAGAAGGATTTGGAATTAAGGCAGACAAGTGGGATTAGTATAGATAGGCATGATGGTCGGCAAAGACACAGTGGGTCGAAGTGCCTATTCCTATGCTGTACAACACAATTACACCATGACTCTAAGGAAATGAAATATGGTTAGCACAGTGGGGAAATCATTCCTCTAAAAGATTAAGATAGGCAGCTGCTTCAGGCTGGAGCTTTGACAGGAGCATATCTGAAGCGAACAATGCTGGAAACCTTAAATAAAAAAAGAAAATGCTTAAATGCGATGGAGGTGTTCTAAAACATCAGCATCTCAGCATGTCGGCACATTTCTTGTGCAGTTCCAACCTCTGCTTTCAGATTCTGATTTCTCACATTCGCAATTTTTTCCCATTCATCTCACTTATTTGAACAGGCAGATTCTGATACTTCTGGCATCACTCCAGATCTGAGGCTCTCCATTTGCTATGCAAGAGACAATCATTTGATATTTGCTTACAGAATAGTCAGGCTGTTAATTATATCATACAGCAGTTAGAATAATGGAGCATTACTGAGCCCAGAACATTTTGTGACGTTTCTTACACAATTTAATTTTTTGAAACATTATTATAAAATCTGTTTGCTTTAAAATCATTGTAGTTTTTCATTTAATTCATTCCTAACAGTGGATCTGTTTAAGATTTGCACGTCATAATCACAGTGCGACTAATCGTCATTGTCAGACTTAATGAAGCATTAAATATTGCTTTTTGAAAAAGAGTCTTCTGAGCCTCTTCATTACTTTGTGATTATTAAATGTAAATTTCCCAACAAAAGGCAAAGCACTGTAATTGCCCTTATGCTATTGGTTAAAAATACCAAAATCAAATCATTCTGTTACTTGATCCGGCAGATATTGGACAAGAAGCAGGAAATGGTTGGTTTTTAACACCAGGTTAAACAGAGAAGCAATCACCAATGGCAGAACCTTTCATAGATTTCTGGTTGGACCCCAACTCAGTTCCAGACTCTGCACCTCTTCCCAGTGGGAAGCAATGTGCACTAAACAGGTTGGTGATGATTGTAAGATGGTTGGATGTTGAGAATGCAGCCTGCACTCCCTTGAGCGTTTAGATTATAGGACATCTAACTGATGTGTGACAGATGATTAACGGGGTGCCTCGGGTGGAGAGAGAGAGCGTGAAATTGTTTTTTCTCATGGCTAACAGTTCAGAACAATGGAGCTCATCTTGACCCGAAACGTCACCCATTCCTTCTCTCCAGAGATGCTGCCTTTCCTGCTGAGATGGAATGGAATACTTTATGGAATTGAATACTTTATTGTCACAAGTGACAAGGCACAGTGACATTCTTTGCTTGTATACCCAATGTATACAAATAACAGCCACCTACATTGCTGACAAAGTTACAAAGCACGCCAGCTCCTCCTTTTGTTCTCCCCCTACCCCTTTCCCCCACAGCGGTTCACCCACGCCGGGTCCCCATTGCACTTTGTTCTCCCTCCCTCCCCATTGTTAAGGGACAGAGGTTTAGGGGTAACATGAGGGGGAACTTCTTTACTCAGGGAGTGGTAGCGGTGTGGAATGAGCTTCCAGTGGAAGTGGTGGCGGCAGGTTCGTTGGTATCATTTAAAAATAAATTGGATAGGCATATGGATGAGAAAGGTATGGAGGGTTATGGTATGAGTGCAGGCAGGAGGGACTAAGGGAAAAAAGTTGTTCGGCACGGACTTGAAAGGCCGAGATGGCCTGTTTCCATGCTGTAATTGTTATATGGTTATATGGTTATATGGTTATATGGTTATATTGTCCATTGTTCATTTTGTGTCTAAGGACCTAAACGAGAGTTTGGTTTTGTTCGGTGACTCACGGAGCCATGACAGCTCACATCCATCGCCAGAGATTTCAGAACCAAAACCTCAGCTGATACTGCGGCACCGACTAAGTGCCGCACTGCCATAGGTGCTGCCCCGCAGACTGGAGGTCCGGCCGAATCTGAGCTGCACTCTCAGGTGTATGCAAGCAACCCATGGGACAGGATTGTGGAAGAGGGCAGGGTGACCTTGGGGGCAGCTCAGTGGCACGGCAGTAGAGCTGCAGCCTTACAGCGCCAGTGACCCGGGTTCGATCCCGACTACAGAGTTTGTATGTTCCCCCCGTGACCGTGTGGGTTTTCTCCGGGCACTCCAGTTTCCTCCCACACTTGAAAGACATACACGTATGCGGGTTAACTGTCTTTGGTAAGAATTGTAAATTGTCCCCAGTGTGTAGGATAGTGCCAATGTACGGGAGGATCGCTGGTCGGCGAGGACTCGGTGGGTTTCATGCTGTATTTCAAAAGTCTAAAATCTAAAGGTAGTTCTCCATGGCTGCTGGATCAATACACATCCATCACTTAACACTGAAGCAGATGATCAAATGTGCTAAGCGTAGGTGACTGTGACATTAATTAATGTGCTGATTTACAGTTGCCCTGACTTGCCTTGCTCAGATATCCAACTTTATGCAAATTCTCCTATGTTCTTTAATGCATTTTTCAAGCTGGTAATAATAATACTATTAACATGTTTTGTGATGTGTATTAATGATTGAATACAGTACATATATATGTGATGATGTACAATGATATACGAGTACAATGATATGTGATGTCAGAATAAGTGTTTTTACACAGAGGGTGGTGGGTGCGTGGAATGCATTGCCAGGGGTGGTGGTGGCGGCAGATACAGATACAAGTGGCATTTAAGAGACTTTTAGATAGGTACATGGATGTGCAGTAAATGGGGAGATACGATAGAACAGTATTAATCCCAGGATGGAAATTGATCTGCCAACAGTCATAAAACACAAACTACATGAAACATGAAATTAAAGTGACGAGTGAAAAGGATAAGGGATGTGTAAAGATGGGGGGGGGGGGGGGGGCAGAAGAGGGAGGAGTTGTACAGTTTGATAGCCACAGTGAAGAAGGACCTCCTGTGGCATTCTGTACTGCATCTTGGTGGAACTAGTCTGTTGCTGAAGGTACTCCTCAGGTTGACCACTGTGTTATCGAGGGGGTGAACTGTATTGTCCAAGATGCTCTGCAGTTTGAGGAGCATCCTCCCCTCCAAGAGCACCCCCCATTCATCCAACTTCTTCTTCTTGCGTATGGCGTGCACAGCCGAAAGTTGTAGGACAACTTGTTCTAATTGAACTTATTTGATTGTGCATGCCGGATCGATTGCATTCGTTGAAACAGGGTGGACCACGTGAAGGTTGCAATCTTCCACCCCATGAATCCAACTCCACCCCCAGGACGGAGTCAGCCTTCTTGATCCTATTGGCGTCCGCGGCCTTCGCCCTGCTGCCCCAGCACACAACAGCGAAGCAGATGGCACTGGCTACCACCGATTGGTAGAACATCTGCAGCATCTTACTTCTCAAAAAGTACAGCCGGCTGTGTCAATTCTTGTATAGTGCCTCACTGGAATGATTGTCCAGGTATACTCCAAGGTATTTATACTCCCTGATAAACTGCACATCCAGACCATTGATCAAGACAGGGGACAGGGGTGTTCCTCTCCTCGTAAATTCCACCACTAAAGGGCCTGTCCCACCAGCATGCAACTCTATGCGATTAGCGCTACCTGACGTGGTCGCTTGAGCCGTCCGGCGTCGCGGGGCCGGTCCCACTTCGATCACCGGAACCGTGCGGAATTGTGCGGAGTTCGTCCCGAGTTCATCCTGACACCGCGCGGGGCTCCGAAAAACCGACTATGTCCAAAAATTCCGCACGGCAACGGCTTGCCGGCTCGCAGTCGCCTCGACATTTACACACCGCCCGGACATCGTGCCTCCGTGAACCTATTTGTAAGTGCCTCCGTGACCCTCTATGTGTGTGGCTCCGTGGCCCTCTGTGTGTGTGTGCCTCGGTGCCCCTCTCTGTGTGCCCCTCTCTGTCCTGGCGAACTTACCTTGGACTTCGCTCCAAGTTCGCCTCACTTTGCGCCGCGTTTCGCCACTCACCCGACCTCCGCGCGGCCCCTGCTGCCGGTTTGGTTGCGCTTGCCGCATGCAGGCGCATGCTGGTGGGAACGACCCTGTACAGGGGATCACCCGACCTCCGCGCGGCCCCCGCTGCCGGTTTGATCGCGTTCATCGCATAGAGTTGCATGCTGGTGGGACAGGCCCTTAACTCCTTATGGCCCTGTCCCACTGTACGAGTTCATTCAAGAGCTCTCCCGAGTTAAAAAAAAATCAAACTCATTTTAAGCACGTACAATGAACGCAGCGGGTACGTCAGAACTCGGGTACGTATATTAGCGGCTCGTAATGCTAACGGCAGGTACTTGGAAAACGCGGTAAGCTCGGGAAGACTCGTGAAGATTTTTCAACATGTTGAAAAATGTCCACGAGAGACCCGAGTACGGACGAGCGGCCATTACCGTAAATCTCCGAGTTCGAATCGGGGCAAACTCGGGAGAACTCTTTGAATGAACTCGTACTGTGGGACAGGGCTTTAAGTTTTGTCAGAGTTGAGGTCATGTCTCATGTACATAGATCACGTATAGGCAGATGATATTAGTTTATCTTGGTATCATGTTTGGCACAGAAATTGTATGTGAAGGACCTGTTTCTGTGCTGAAGTTGTCTATGTTTTTATGTCTCTGGACCATGTTTTTTGTGAATGCGATTGTACATGTTTTGTGGACTAATCATTTGAAATACCTAGGGTTGTTCCTGAGAAACACTGAACACCATCTTGTTTCTGTTGTGCTGTGCCTAGGTCACGGGAAATGCGACTGTGGAAAGTGCAAGTGTGCCCATGGCTGGTTCGGTAATGCATGCCATCATCCCAAAACATGCCGCATTCCGAGAAAGCAGAGCAATGAAATGTGTCGCAATGCAGATGGGCTGATATGTTCCAATGCAGGTAAGGACAATGTCTCATTCTTTATATATTTTAATCAAACCTTAAACATGTATCTTTTTATGTGAACTTTTAAAATCATCTGATGAAAAATTACAGAGCTGGAAATTTGATGGAAAGAGAAAAAAAAACCCTGTAGTTGCTGGAAGTCTGAAATAAAAACAAACACTGCTGGAAACACTCAGCAGGTCAGGCAGCATCTGTGGAGAGAAGCAGAGTCGACATTTTAAGGCCAGACACCCCGGAAGAGAAGTTGAATCCCAAAGCATTAATTCTGTCTCTCTTCTCACAGATGCCGCCTAACAAGCTGAGTGTTTCTGACATTATCAGTTTTGTTTCAGATTTCCAACGAGGAAAGTGATCTGATTGTTTTACAGAAAAAAAACAGTTCCTCACGCCCTCTACAGAATGCTGTGCTGGTTTTTGAGAGATATTTAAATCATTTGACAAAAAAAAATCATCTGTTTGAAAGGTCCTGCCTGCAGTGTGTACTTTCTGGAAACGTTAAGGAGAATACCTGTTGCAAAGAGTCCCTGCAAGCTATTCTTCCTGTGATGCACACTTCTCATTACAAGGAACACCAGTCTCCAGCTTAGTTTTAGTGTATAACTAGACTAAGTGGGACAAGTTGGGTCCCAGCTTCACATGGGAGGGCTGGTCCCACTATGCAATATTGCATCTCTCCACCAATTCCAATACACACACATACTCTCACACACACACACACACACATACATACTCACACACACACACACACACACACACACACACACACACACACACACACACACACACACACACACATACTCTCACACACACACATACATACTCACACACACACATACACTCACACACACACATACTCACACACTCACACACACACAATGCGCAATTGGAAAATATTGCCGAGGAATTTCACCCTGGACAGAGAAGTACATTCAAATTGAGATTCAGATTCACATTTATTGTCACATGCACCAATTAAGGTACAGTGATATTTGAGTTACCATGCAGCCATATAATTAAAAGAACACAACATAATTAAAAGAACGATAGAACTTAACATAAACATCCACCACGCTGTGATGGAAGGCAATAAAGCTCAGTCAGTCTTCCTCCTTTTGTTCACCCGTGTGTGGGGCCTTGACCCTCTGTAGTCGCCGGTACGGATGGCCCGATGTACAAGACCTCTCGTCGGGATGATCGAAGCTCCGACGTTGGGACGGATGGCACACACTCCGCGGCATGGAGTGCCCAAATCAGCCACTTTCTTACCGGAGACCGCGGCTTCTCGATGTTATATGCCGCAGGCAGGCCAGCGGTCGGAGCTCTTCTCTGGCGATCCCCGACAAGGGATCCCTAGATCCGGGATGGTAAAGCCCGTTCCACGCCTATGGCTAGAAGATCCTCAGACCACGGAATCACATTGTTCAAGTCAGCAGGCCGGCGGTCAGAGCCATTCATCTGGCTCCACGATGGAAGTCCGCGCCGCGCCTGCTGCTGAAGCTCTGGGCCGCCTCCGGGAAAAGCCGCACCAATCCAAGTTGTTAGGCCACGGGGGAGGCGAAATGCGACTAAGGGAAAGTCGCACCTCCGCCGATGTAAGTGACTGGAAACGGTTTCCCCCTATTCCCCCCCCCCCCCCCCCCCACCACTCCCCAGATAAAAACATGGCAAGAATCATTAACACATACATTTAGATATACTAAAAAAACAAAAATTCGGAGGCTCGCGGCACCTCCCAATTGTCCTCTACATTGCACTCTCCCTCTAAAATACAGTTCTGTTGATGTCAGTTAGAAAATAAGTTTCAGAAGCAGAGTAACTGGCTCTTAGACGGGATTGAGATTTTTGTAGTATTTCCATTTGGATGACAGATCCACACTTTGACACCAAGAATTGAGCCAGGAATTGCAAAATTATACTTTCAATCATGAATATTTAATGGGCCTTCTAGTGAAAGATCTAACACTTGTGCATGCAGCCACGGTCAAACAGGTCATGGGCTCTAATTGGTGTATGTTCTTTGATTAACCTTCTTGTTCAGCAAAGTTGTGACCATAGGTTTAATCTGATGAAATGTCACAGAAGAACCAACAGGTGCATCCAAATTTTGGACGTTGTTTTAACTCTTTACTGGTTGTGGCCACAACTGACAAGCTCAGCATTTTTTGTCCATCCCCAATTGCCTTGAGAAGCTGGTAGTGAGTTGTCTCCTTGAACTGCAGCAGTCCGTCTGGTGAAGGTGCTACCACAACGTTGTTGGGAGGGAGTTCCAGGATTTAGACCCAGTGATGGTGGAAGGCCAGTGGTATATTTCCCAGTTGTGCTTGTGAGACTTGAAGAGTTGCAGGTGGTAGTGTTTCCATACACATTGCAACATACAAAATAGACACATTGCAGCAGACATTTTATGGACAGTGAGCTCCCAGAAATGCTGATATGTTGCTGACCTTAATCTATTTCAGTGATCATTGTTGAAGGTTCAATTATGGCACCAGGTCATATGGAGAACTTCCAAATTCTCCTTTAAAACAGTTGCCTGGGATTGACATACCCACCTGAAGCATTCAGCCTCTCAACACCATGCCAGTGTTTGTGCACCCTCTTCTGCAATTTCTTGCGGCCATGGATGGAGCTGTTTGCAATTCATGCATCACAGCATGGTTTGGGAACGGCTTCCCAATTGCAGAGAATTGTGGACATGGCCTAGACCATCACACAAACCAACACCCCTTCCATTGACTCCATCTACACTTCACGCTGCCTTGCCAAGGCCACCAGCATAATCAAGTACCAGAGTCACCCTGGTCACTCCCTCGTCTCCCCTCTCCCATCTGGCAAGAGGTGAAGGTTTGAAAATACATATCTCCAAATTCAGGGGCAGTTTATTCACAGCTTTTATCAGGCAACTGAACCGTCTTCTAACCAGCTGGAGTGTGGTCCCAACCTCCCATCTATCTCATTGGAAATCTTTGATCTATCTTCAATTGGACTTTATCTTGCACTAAATGTTGTGCCCTTTATCCGATATCTGTACACTGTGGACGGCTTGGTTGTAATCATGCATAGTTTTCTTTGACTGGATAGCATGCAACAAAAAGCTGTTCAATGTACCGCGGTACATGTGGCGATAATAATAGGTATATTACAAACCTTATCTTCAGCGGCGCTGCAGTTCTGTCACTGGCCGTGTGCGTGACTTTGGCGCCTTTGGGGGGGGGGGGCAGGGTTAAAATGTAGTTTTCTACCGCCTGTCCTGGATATATTTTCTCGGGGAGCTAGCAAATGCTGAAGAATTCGTTCCGACGGCCGTTCTGCAAATTTTTTTTAAAATCACTGGACAATTTCAGCACTGGTGTAAATAAAAAGCCGCTTCTAATGCCATCAATGCCGATAACTGGGACAGATTTCAGGTACGGGACAGCGAACGGAAAGCCGCTTATTTTAACGTAAATGTTTATTTTACATATGAACGTGCTTCTTAGGATGACCTTAATCCACATTTTACATTGCGAAAGGTGATATAGGCCCCATAAAAACCGGCAGTATTTTTCCTGCCGATATGGGGATTAAATTCACCGCAACCACAACGTTCCAAACGATCTCGTTCCACAAAATCCCACTCGCAAGATGATTTAAATGGCCATTAATTTACAGGAATTAAACACTAAATTCCTTCCATTTGGCCTATAAATTAATGACAATGAATTTAAAAATCATGTTATATTGTGAATTCTTGTGTGAATGTTATTTGGACACTTAGGCTATTTAAAAATGTTAATCTTTTCTTAAGAAATGGATAGATGTTTAGATCTAGTAATTGAATTTTGTAATTAGCTACAATTGGGTAACTAACTAATTATATGCTTTAATTTCAGGTCATCCAAGTAAGATTGTTTCATATTTGTTTCAGAATGCTTCAATCTATAATAACTGAAAATGTATTTCAGTTCTCTTAATTTTTAAGGAAGTTGTGGGCTTTTGACTGTCCGTCATCACAGCTTTTGAGTTAAGTCAATGCAAAAGCAATAGGGAACAAGATGCTAATTTCCGAGTATGAAAATGGCCATAACCTTTTTAATAATGAAGATATGAAAGTGAATTATGTGTCAAATTAAACTTATTTTTATGCTTTATCTGATGGGATAAATTGCAGACTTGATTTTTAAAATCTCAAAATTTTGTAACATTGCTATAATAAACACAACTCTCTCCTTCATTACCATCTCCCTCTATCTTTCTCTCTCTCTCATTTTCTTATCCTTCCCCATAAAATTCCAAAGAATTTTCCAAAAATCAAAGAGGTTTGCCAATTATTTTGGATCTGAGTTGGAGTCAGTGACAATGCTTTGAATCATTTTTACAACTCAGAGAGGATTTAGAGAGGGGCAGGCCAAGGGGGGAGTGGGCAGTGGTGTTCAGAATTGCTGATATGTTTTATGATTAAACAAATTGTGTTTGATTTAACAATCTATTTTGTCAGAGACAGTGGGATTCATTGAAACAATTATGCGGTTGATGTTTTATAGGCACCTGTCACTGTGGAACCTGTATCTGCAGTAATTCTGGAACTGACAAGTTTGTTTATGGAAAGTTTTGTGAGTGTAATGACGAAGATTGCATTGACGATGAAACCGACGAGATTTGTGGAGGTAGGCAACTATACCCTTTTCATTTTACAGTTCACTATAATTACCAAAAGCAAAACTGGAACTTCAGAGATGGTATTGAATAAAACGTTCATGTTCAAGACCAAGAGTTCTAATCCCACCATGAAAATGGCGAAATTTAAACTTAGGTATGTAAATAAACCTGGAATTTAAATAAAAGCCAGCCTTGGTCACAATGACCATTAAACCTCTTATTGTTGTAAAAACCCATGTTGTTCACCATTGTCTGTCATAGAGTTATACAGTGTAGAAAAAGGCCATTTGGCCCAACTTGCTCACACCAACCAACATGCCCCATCCACACTAGTCCCACCTGTCCGCGTTTGGCCAATATCCCTCCAAACGTATCTTATCCATGTACCTGTCTAATTGCTTCTTAAACATTGCAATAGTACCTGCCTATCCTACCTCCTCAGACAGCTCGTTCCATACACCCACCATCTTTATTGTAAAAAAGTAACTCCGCTATCTATCTATCTATCTATCTATCTATCTATCTATCTATCTATCTATCTATCTATCTATCTATCTATCTATCTATCTATCTATCTATCTATCTATCTATCTATCTATCTATCTCTAAAACTCGGATCTTGTTATCTTCCGGTTTGGTGGTCTTTCTATTTGGCAAATACAGTTCGCGATAGCGCTATAGTTTTTCTCCAGTTCACTCACCGTTCTCCTGTGTTGCGAGTGCACCAAGTTCAGTTCCGATCGGTTGAATGTCGCAAAAGTTAGCGAGGTTTAAAAATCCTAAAAACCGCGCGTGCGCAGATCGATCTCTTCTCCTGCCAGTCGGCGCCGCGCGGTTTAGTCTCTTCCCCGTCACTCCCCGGGACAGTCCGCCCCCTTCCTGCGCCATCGCGTCTTTACTGGAGCTGAGGGTGGCCGGCGGAGGTTCCCAACCGGACTTGCAGACGGACCTGAAGCAGCCCAGCCCCAAGCAGCCCCGCCCTAAGCAGCAGCCCCGCCCCAACCAGCAGCCACACCCCAAGCAGCAGCCCAGTGTCGGCCCGACCCAGCCCAGCGTGGGAGACCCAGCCCAGCCTAGAGTCGGAAACACAGCCCAGCCCGGAGACGGAGATGTCACCGATGTTGCCAAATGGAGAGCGGAGACTCTGATCCCGGCGGAGGAGAGCGACCAGCGCCCGCTGTGAGTCCCCATCGCACCGCCAATTCCAGCCACTACCCCTTTGGTCCCCCTCGCTGGCTCCTCCCCCCTCCTCCATGATGCCCCCCTCTCCCCCATGGCTCTTCCCCCGTCTTTTCCCGGAGCTCACTCCCCCCCCCCCCCACGCCACACAACCCTCTCCCTACACACCCTCCCTCCGCCCACATGCCCAACCCCCCCGCCAACACACACCCCCCCCACACACCCCCCACACCCCCCCCACACACCCCCCCACACCCCCCCCACACACCCCCCCACACACCCCCCCCACACCCACACCGCACACCCTCCACACACCCCGCCGCCCACATCCCTCCGCGCCTGCACAACCACCCCTCTCTACAACTCCCCCTCCCCACAACTCCCTCCTACAAACCCCCCACCCCCACAACCCCCCCTCCCCCACAATCCCCCTCCCCCACAACCCCCCTCCCGCACAACCACCACAACCCTGCCCCCTCATCCCTGCTCCCACAGCCCCCCACACCAACCCCCTCACAACCCCCACCACAATCCCCCACCCCCACAACCATCCACTGCCCCCACTAACCCCTCCTGCCCTCACAATGGTGCAATATAGCGTTGGGGGGACGGGTTGCATTGGGGGAACGGGTGAGTGGTGGAATATTACATTGGGGAACGGATGTCGTTGGGGGAGCAGGCCTCCCATGTGACAGGGACCCAACGGATCCCACTTAGTCTAGTTTCCTATTAAATCCTTCTCCCCTCACCTCAAACCAATGTCCTCTGGTTCTCGATCCCCTACTCTGGACAAAAGACTGCGCTTTAACCCAATCTATTCCATTCATGATTTTGTACACCCCTATAAGATCACTCCTCATCCTCCTGTGCTCCAAGGAATAAAGTCCTAGCCTGCTCAACCTCTCCCCATAGCTCAGGCTATATCCTCGTAAATCAGCAGAGGCAGGAATTTGCCATTATTGGGCAAAACGTGAAGTGCTGGAGTAACAAGCATTTGTTTCAAGTCGGGATCATTCATCAGACAGGTTCTGAATTAGTCTGAAGACGGATCCCTGCCCAAAATGTCACCAGTCCATTCCCTCCATAGGTACTGCCTGAACCACTGAAGTTCCCCCAGCACCCTATGTTTTGTTCAAGGTTCCAGCATCTGCATTTCGTTTTCCTCACCAATCTGCCGTCGTTGCCTAGTTTGGTTGATATGTGATTTCACACCCAACAATATACTTTATCTGCCTCCTCAGTTCAGGGACAATATGGGATGGACAATAAATGTCATCGCCTGTGGCATCCACAACTTGTGAGTGAATAACAAAAGGTTGCATAAAATGGGAAGAAGTTGAATTATTAAAAATAAGCTTAATTAGGTTCTTTTGGTCAATGTGTGTGTTTTTAATGCGTGTTCCTCCACACAATGCAACTTAAATCCTGACAATGCCAGTTTGCCTGCACTTCTTTCTGACCTTTCAATGATTGACAACATGTTTGTGTCATTTTGAAACATTGCATGGTTTTGATTAGATTCTTGCCAGTGTTTGTGAAAATTCTGCCCTTTTCAACATTTCACTTGATGCTCAGGTGTGAATTTAAATTGAACTAATACTGAGGAATTAGAGGCTAGATTATTTTCAGATATAGAGTCGTACAACCAGAGAAGACCCCATGGTCCATGCAATTGGGAATAGAGCATAGGACGGTACAGCACAGAAGCAGCCCTTATAGCCTACAATGTCCGTGTTGAGCATGACTCCAAATTAAACTCATCTACTCTGCCTCTATATGATCCATATCCCCCCATTATCTGCATATTCATGTGCCTACCTGAAAGCCTCTTGAATGCCACTATCATATTTGCTTCCACCACCACCACCACCTGGCAGCACATTCCAGACACAGACCACTCTCTGGGTAAATTTTTTTTTCCCTATTCATCTGATTTAAACTTTCCTCTTCTCTACTTAAAGCTATGCCCTCTAATATTTGATGTTTCCATGCCAGGAAAAAAGGTTGTGAATGTCTGCCTTAACTATGCCTCTCATAATGATGTAAACTTCTGTCAGGTCACCCTCAACCCCCAGAGAAAACAATCCAAGCTTGTCCAACCTCTCCCTATAGCTAATACCCTCTGAACCAGGCAACAATCCTCGCAAACCTCTTCTGTACCTTAGAACATAGAACAAAGAACTGTACAGCACAGGTACAAGCACTTTGTCCACAATGTTTTGGCCGAACATGGTACCTAACTGAAGTGATCTCATGTGCCTGCAGTTGATCCATATCCCTCCATTCCCTGCAAATCCATGTGCCTATCAAAAAGCTTCTTAAACGGCATTACGTATCTGCCTCCACCACCGGCCACCACCTCTGGCAATATGTTCCAGGCCCCCACCACCCTCCGTGTAAAAGACTTGCGCCGCACACCTCCATTATATTTCCCCTCTCTCACCTTATAGCAATGCCCTCTAGTGTTGAACATTTTCACCCTGGGGAAAAAAAATTCTGACTCTCTATCCTATCTATGCCTCTCATCATTTAATATATTTCTATCAAGTCTCTCCTCCACCTCCGAGGTTCCAGAGAAAACAGTTCAAGTCTATCCAACCTCTCCTTGTAGCTGAAACCCTTTAATCCAGGCAGCATTCTGGTAAACCTCCTTTGCACCCTCTCCAAGGCTTCCACATCTCTCCTGTAATGGGGCAAACAGAACTGTATGGAGTACTCCAAATGTGGCCTAACCAAAGTCCTATAGTGCTGCACCTTCTCCAATGCCTTCCCAATCCTTCGTGTAATGGAGCAACCAGAACAGCACACAATACTCCAAATACCGCCTAAGCATGGTTTAAAAAAACTGCAACATGACTTCCCGATTTCATTTCGGAGTCACGTGAGTGACTTCGTGAAGAGCCTGCCGGCGCGCATGCTCGACATATCGTCGTACCGCGTTGCTGCGACGGCTGGCGGTGGAGCGCGCCCCTCGCCAGCCCTTCAGAAGGGGCCACGGAGGTGAGTATTCTACCTTTAGTTGGTGGTCCTTGTTGTTGGTTTTGTCTTGCAGCAAGGACATGGATGGGAGTTCCAAGGGCCGGAGGACGTCAGGACGAGTTCGCCGGTCAACAGTTCCGGGGCCTTTACCATCGGCAGTACCTGCAACGCAGGCCGGGACTTAGGCGGAGATGTGGGTAAGCCCTGTGGTTACAGGTCCAGATCCGCCAGCACACCACAGCTCGGAGGAGTTCGACGAGGAGGAGTGTGGTGTGCCGCCAGAGCAGGAGGACCCTGCCATGGCAGTCAGGTCGTCAGCAGGCTCGCTGGCGACCTCGAGCAGGGGGCGTGCGGCTGCACGGCCCGTTCCACTCAGCCCTCCGAGTAGGGGAAGGGCAGGAGCCCAGAAGCCTAACCCTACCAGGGCTAAGGCATTGCCTGACACGGAGGAGCGGTCAGGTTCCAGGGCGAGACCCGGGGCGGCTGTGAAGTCCAGCCGGCACACCCCGACTCTCGACACCGGGACGGGTCGGTTGGGTCGGGTCTCGTCACGGTCGCCGAGCCCCCCATGGATGGGTGGGCGAGACCATGCGTCGGCAAAGTCCACAATGTGGGCAGCCGGCAAGCCTGCGCGGGCTTCAGGTAGCCATGCTTCGGCTGGTGCCGACACCACGCCGCAAGTGCCCTTAGTGGCAGCGGCGTCAGCTCCCGCTAAACGGAGGCGGTTGAACACGCCCGTGCGGGAATCGCGCAGTTTCGCCTCGGCGGCTGTTAGCGACAACTACCGGCACCGGCAGGGCCTCGATGAGGTGCGGGCCGATGATAGGAGCCCGGTTTTCTTTCAGAGCCGGAGGACTCCGACCACCTGAGTGTTCAGGGTGAAGGGCGTATTGACCGTATGGAGCGGCTGCTGGAGCTCCTGCTTTAAAGTCAACAACAGCAGGGCAGCTACAGGCACAGGGCGTCGTCACCAGCCTCTACCATCAGCCTGGAGCAGCAGGAGGAGGAGGTTTTGGTGGATTCCATACCATCTCCGTTGGAGGTGCCAGCGGAGGATCTTCTGGATGTGGCGACCAAATTTGCGGCCCCACATTCATCTGGACTTCCTTTAAACGCAAAGCTGGCAGCCACTGTGGACTTTCTTAACAACCAGCAACTACAGGAAGAAGTCCTCATTCAGGCAATGAGCCGTCACAAGGCTCCATCCAATTGCAACTCCCTCAACGTGCCTGTGGTCAATACGCCGATATGGGGCAACATCAGTGCGGCTATCCGTCAACAAGAGGTAAAATTGTAGCGGATCCTGAAGCTCCTCACAGCCGGTATTACCGCCTTTGCGCGGTCGGTGGACGGGGACGAACTGAATTTGGACCAGGAAGATGCTCTGGCCCTCCTGTGCGCGACCCAGCACGAAATCAACGGGTTTCGCAAAACCAGCATCCGCCCAGCGCTCAATCCAAAGTTTGAGGATTGTGCAAACCACCGCCGCCGCCCCCGCCCCGTCAGCTCTTTGGGGAGGACCTCTCGAAGAGAGTCAAAGAGCTTGACGAACAAGCCAAAACAGTGGGGATCATGCGCTCTCAGAGTGCCCCCGCACCGTCAGGCTCAAAGTCTCCATACATTCGATCACGAGGGTCGGCTAGTTCCTCGACGAGGACCCACCCTCAAGCTCCACAACGACAGCAACATCAGACCCAGCACCAGGGGTCTTTTTTAGGACAGGGTCGGCAGAGACCCTGGTGGAAAACGAAGACGCCGCGCCCTCAAGCCAACCCAGCACCTCCACGTCCACACACGCATGTCAAGGACCGCCGGTAACCACGGAGGTGAGGGGGTCTGGTTCTCTCTTTTCTCTCTGTTTAACTTCACATGTTGGTGGTCGCCTTCGGTGGTTTTTGGGTGCATGGGGTAATTTTACTGGTGACGAGTATGTGTTGCAGAATATTCAGGGGCATAAAATTGAGTTTATTAATGGCGACATTCCTCCATCCCAGCACATGCCCGCTCGAACGTTTAAATTATCTGCTGCAGAACAGGCAGCCGGCTACAAGGAACTTTTAACTCTTGAGCAGAAGGAGTGATTGAGAGAGCGGTGCATGAGCCAGTTGAATTTGTTTCGAATATATTCACCAGACCTAAGAAGGATGGAGGTTGTCGTGTCATTATTGATCTAACCCGTTTGAATACTTTTGTAACATATACTCATTGTAACATGGATACGTTTGAAACAGCCAAATCATTGATTTCTCATGGTTGCTTTATGGCATGCATCGATTTAAAAGACGCATATTATTCCGTATCCATCCAGAAATATGACAGAAGGTTTTTGAAATTCATCTGGATGGGGCAACTCTGGCAGTACAAGGCTTTGCCTAATGGGCTCACCACAGCCCCTAGATTGTTCACTAAATTAGTGAAACCAATTATGGCTTATTTGAGACAACGACACCATATAGTTATGGCCTATTTAGATGATATCTTAATTGTGGGCCACACCCTGCAATTGGCTGAACAGGGTGTTGCAGCTGCTGTCAATATATTTCAACAATTAGGGTTTATTGTCCATCCAGAGAAATCAAAGTTCTACCCTGCCCAGGTGATTAATTACCTAGGGTTCACGGTGAACTCTATGAGCATGAGGGTTACCATTCCAATTAACAAGATTGAGGAGGTTACCCAGGTGTGTCAAGATTTAATCCGCACCAATGTACCATTGATTCGGCACTTAGCTACAATAATTGGGAAGCTTGTAGCTTTGTTTCCGGCAGCGCGATATGGACCTTTGCATTATCAGAATTTGCAAAGAGCTAAAATTGCTGCGTTAAAACAGAACGCTGGTCATTATGATCGGTCCATGCAGCTACCGCCCGAAGCGATAAATGAGTTGCAATGGTGGGTGTGTCACATTAGCAGCTCATTCAAGCCTATTAGGGAGGCTAACCCGGTGGTATATTTGCAAACTGATGCAAGCTCCAATGGCTGGGGAGCCACGGATAATTGCTCTAGTTGTGGTGGCAGATGGGACACCCTTGAATCAACGATGTTGTTAACTCAAGGGATTAACTATTTGGAGTTGCTGGCAGCATTCCACGGACTTCGTGCGTATTGTTCCAAGCTTGTTGGAGCACATGTCCGTCTCCAAATAGACAACACCACAGCAGTAGCATATTTAAACCATATGGGTGGTACCAGGTCAGTTTCGTGTGACAAATTGGCTAACTCAATTTGGCTCTGGTGTGTTCAAAGAGACATTTGGATTTCAGCTACCTATTTGCCAGGTGAGCTTAATACTGTGGCGGACACCAGGTCACGCAAATTTAATGACAATATTGAATGGATGTTGCATCCTGAGATTTTTTCTAAAGTCACAGCCAAATTTGGTAAACCGGACATTGACCTTTTTGCGTCACGGTTGAACCATCAGGTACCAACCTACGTTTCATGGGAACCAGATCCTGGGGCAATAGCGCTAGATGCATTCTCGCTGGACTGGGGGAATTGGTTTTTCTATGCCTTCCCCCCGTTTTGCCTCATCAGTCGGGTATTGCGAAAGATTCAGGCAGATGCTGCCAAGGGCATCCTTATTATACCCGACTGGCCCACACAGCCTTGGTATCCGGTGGTCTTTGACATGCTCAACGAACCTTGGGTCCTTTTGAAGGGTTGCCCACAATTGGTTACTCACCCTGTCTCAGGGGAGCCACATCCCTGCCATGGCTATTTAAAGTTGTTGGCTTGCAGGTTTTGAACAGGCCGTTTGTCCAATACGGCCTCTCGGCTCGGACCATGGATACCATCGGGGCGTCGTGTCGAGAGTCCACAAGGCGAAGATACCACTCGCATATTAAGAAGTGGGAAGCCTACTGCAGCCGCTCTCGCATCACGTACGATGACGTGACAATAACCGACGTCCTGGAATTCCTCGCGGGGTTGCACCATGATGAACACTTAAGTTACAGTGCCATCAACAGCGCCAGAAGTGCGCTATCATTCTATCTCAATATTGGGGTAGGATCCAACAGGCTAGTGTCCAGACTCATGCGGGGTATATTCAATATGAATCCGCCTACACCACGCTATAATATCACCTGGGATGTCAGGGACGTATTAACCCTGCTCAGGACGTGGTCGCCCATGGAAGGGCTCCAACTGGACCAACTCACCATGAAGCTGGTGATGTTACTAGCGCTGACTTCAGCTCAGAGGGTACAGACACTACACAAACTTCGTGTCGACAGAATGACTTCTACCCCTACAGAAGTAGTCTTTTTCATTGACGAGCTACTAAAGCAGCATAGACCTGGGTGCACAGGGCTGCAGCTGAAGTTCCTGGCATACCCCGCAGATGCTAGGCTATGTTTAGCCTCACATATCCGCCACTATGTCAAGGTGACGGCACGCATCAGAGGAATGGAGAGATACCTGCTTGTCACTCATAAGAGACCTCATCATCGAGTGACAGTCCAGACGATATCCATGTGGCTTCCAGTCGTCTTGGGTAAGTCAGGTATCGACACTAATGTGTTCAAGTCTCTTTCCACCAGGGCTGCATCGACGTCAGCGGCGAGGGTCATGGAGGTGCCCATAGACCAAATTCTCGCCACAGCAGGATGGGCTAATGAAGCTGTGTTCCAGCGTTTTTATAACAAGCCTGTTGCTGCTCCTCTACAGTTCGCAGAAGCCGTGCTGAATGCAGGTCAAGAACGTGGAGATGTCCCCGCATGAGGGGTTTTGATTTGTTATTAATAACTCTGCTCTTGTTTTGCAGTATGAACTATTGAGCAAGTTTGTTCCTCCCATCCATCCCTGGTAGTGGTGTGTCAGCATGGACGTGGTCCAGGGCGTGTAATCACAGAAGCTTTGAAGTCTTCACGAAGTCACTCACGTGACTCCGAAATGAAATAGTAAGATTGAACGAGAATTTACCAGTACGAAGGTTGATCTTTATTTTATGAGGAGTCGAAGTGAGGGATTTCGTGCCCTCCTCGCCCAACCCTCAATCACCTTCATCTGGTAATCTTAGTCACTTCAATCTTACTATGCAAAGTCATTTCTTTGTTGGTTTCTGTGATTCCACGCCGCTACTTTGAAGTATGTCGAGCATGCGCGCCGGCGGGCTCTTCACGAAATCCCTCACTTCGACTCCTCATAAAATAAAGATCAACCTTCGAACTGGTAAGTTCTCGTTCAATCTTACTATTCTTATGCTTGACTGATGCCTTGACTGATGAAGGCAAGCAAACCATGTCCATTCTCTACCACTCTATCTAATTTTATGCTATATTCAGGAATCTTGGACCCCATGATCTCTCTGCACATCAGTGCTATTAAGGGTCCTGAATACTTTACCCTTGCATTTGACGTCCCAAAGTGCAATTCCTCACATATGTCCAGGTTGAATTCCATCTGCCTTTTCTCTGTCTTAATCTGTAACTGATCAATATCCTGCTGTTATTTTAATATTCTTCTAAACTTGTTAATTTTGGCAAAAGGTACATATCCAGCCCAAACTCTACCTCAGTTTGGAGCAAGATTAATCATTCATTTCACACAACACCTAACTAGGTCTCCGCTTGGACATGTGTTGCGGAGCCTTAGACTGAATATGTATTCTCTTTTTAGTCTTTGTATACTCTGGTGAGCTAATGTGAGTGTATGTAGGACATTTGATGGCATCGGTTACCCTGGTTAAGATTAGTTGATATACTTATGGATGTCATTTTATTTGGGTACCCCTTGCAAAGAGAAATTGCCAAAAATGACTCAGTAGTTCATTAAGATAAAATTAAATGCTGATATGTTCTGAAGTTGTCATTTCTTTGCTTTTACCCAAATATTTCTTGTGGTTTAAGGCCATGGAGCGTGTTACTGTGGTAACTGCTACTGCATGCCGGGTTGGCATGGCGATAAATGCGAATATGAGTGTGACATCAGCCCATGGGAGAGCAAGAGGAGATGCACGTCACCAGGTGGCCAGACGTGCAGCAGCCGAGGTCTGTCTTTCAAAACAATTCAAGTGCAAAAAATGCATGTGGTGAATATTGGAAAATATTGCCAATTATGTCACCAGCCCTGCAATGATTAGTGTGCTGGGAATGATGTAAACACCACCTAATGCAGCTCAGCCCTGCCATTTCGTTATACTGTAGAATCTAAAGACTCATTACTGCTGAATTGGAAGACATTGAAAGGCTAAATTGGAAGCATAAAGCTGTTATTTACTGATTTCTGTTTTTCTGTAAAAAGGAGGGGTGGAAAGCAAAGGATTTCAAACACAGGAAATGGTGAGAGAGAGAGAGTGTGAGAGTGGAGCAAGAGAATGGTGGAAAGAGAGTGAACGGACAAAGAGAGGGGCAGAAGAAGAGAGAAGCAGAGAGAGGGACAAGAAGAAGAAAGAGGAGGGACAGAGGTAAAGGGAGAGGTAAAGCAAGAGTGTGAGAGGGAGAGACAGAGAGAGAGAGAGAGAGAGAGAGAGGGGGGCAGAGGGAGAACGAGACAGAGGGAGAGGCAGGGGAGAGAGGCTGAGGGTCAGGGAAAGGCACGGAGAGGAAAAGGAAGAGTTAGAGGCAGAGAGGGGAGTGAGATAGCGGGGAGCCTGGTGACAGTTTGACAAGGAGGTGGGGAAGAGGTACAAAGAGACAGGAAGTGGCAATGTTACAAAATTTTGAGATTTTAAAAATCAAGTCTGCAATTTATCCCATCAGATAAAGCATAAAAAGAAGTTTAATTTGACACCTAATTCACTTTCATATCTTCAGTATTAAGAAAGTTATGGCCATTTTCATACTTGGAAATTAGCATCTTGTTCCCCATTGCCTTTCTATTGACTTAACTCAAAAGCTGTGATCTGGAACAGTTAAAAGCCCATAACTTTCTAAAAAATTAAGAGAACTCAATGAAATGTTCAGTTATTATAGATTGAAGCATTCTGAAACAAATATGAAACAATCTTACTTGGATGACCTGAAATTAAAGCATATATTTGTTAGTTATCTAATTGTAGCTAATTACAAAATTCAATGAGTAGATCTAAACATCTATCCATTTCTTAAAAGATAAACTTTTTTAAAATTGCCTAAGTGTCCAAATAACATTCACACAATAATCCACAATATAACATAATTTTTAAATCTAATTTTCATGAATTTCTGGGCCAAATGGAAGGAATTTAGTGTTTGATTCCTGTAAATTAATGGCCATTTAAATCAACTAGCGAGTGGGTTTTAGTGGAATGCGGTGGATTGGAACGTTGCGGATAGCGGTGAAGTCGGGAGGAAAAATACTGTTTGTTCATACATTTTTTTGGACCCCATTTCGCAACATGAAAATTTTATTAAAGCCTCCCGAAAAACCAACTTTTAATATAAAAATAAACTATTTACCTTTTTTCTCCCCTACGCAAAATCCTTCCGGCTGTCGGTGCTCACGGCTTTTGAAGGTGATTTTTAAATTACTCTAGTTAATAAATAATCTAGAGTAATTTAAAAATACCTTCATTCATGAAATGTCGGAGCGATTTTTCTTCCGCAACGAAATCGCCCGACAATCATCGATTTTCCTTGCCTGGGGAAAAACGGCACATTAAGCCCGCCCCCCTCTGAAAGACGGCAGAGTCGCGCTCACGGGGAGCGGCAGAACTGCAGCGCTGCTCAAGGTAAGTTTTGTAACATACCTACAGGAAGAGGCAGGAGGAAATCAATGAGATGGATACAAGAGAACTAGAGGGAGAGAAGAAGATTGAGAAAGGGGAGGAAGACAAAGTGAGGGAGGACAAAAGGAAAAGGCCGATTGAGAAAAAGAGGGAACGAGAAATGGGTAAAGAGAAAGGGACGGAGATTCATATCAGTATTCCCTTGACGTCCCCAATAGTTAGATTCTGAGCTAAATTTTATTAAGACAACCATTCGCATCACTGAAACCCAGGGTTTATAAGTACATAGAAGTAAGGGGCAGATTGATAGGATTCGCAAGAAACTGAGCAGAGTTATAATGATTTCCTTGGATGACCAGGGAGATGACAGTCTTGATGCGCATCTTTCCTCGATAAAAACTAATCGGGGGCATTGTGTGTGCTGAGTAGGTCTAATTTCGATCAGATGCACTGACAGAACTCTGGAACAGCAGCAGCCACCACAGTGAAGGAATGAAAGGAATTTTCTGTGGGGCGTTAACACACACTGGGGAGGAGAAGGTAGGAGTGACATGGTGCAGATCCTTGCATCTTGGAGGCCAATGTGTTGGTTACAATGAATACAGTTGAGAACATGTGCTTACAACTTCTAAATACATTCAGAAGTTTATTCTAAATTGAAAGAATAAATAAGTCAAATCATTTGGTGCCATAAGGGCCTGTCCCACTGCGGCGACCTAACTGGCGAGTTTGCCCTTGACTCATACTCGCAGCATGGTCGACACGAGGTCCTACGAACCTTGTAACTCTCCTTCATGCTCGAGAGTAGTCCCCTCTAAAGGACTGACTGTAACTGTGCAGCCGTCTTTTACCTTCCTGTTCATCACGGGTGAGAATTTCAGACAGGGCTCCCCCGCTTTCCCTGGCCCCCGCCTTTATGATGTGTTTGTGTGTGTGTGCGCGCGTGTGTGTGTGTGTGTGTGTGTGTGCAGATGGTCGATCCGGCTCGCCATTTCATCGCTGACGTTCGAGGTTTTTCAGGCGAGTGCCCTCGAGCTTGAAGGTCGAAGACAGTCGCCGAAAAGTCACGTTAGTGGGTCAGGCCCTATAGTTGGAAACTCAGGGTTATAGAAGTAAGGGTTACCACAAAATTGATTCGTTCAAGGATGAGATGGTTTGCTAATAGTTTATACTCATGAACAATTAATGCCTCCTTAGCAAGAGGCTGTGATAGCAGGGTGAGAAAGGATATTTTCTCTTTGTGACAACATAATAATTATAATCCAGATCCGTTGAATGTGGATTACATGTTGTGACCGTGCTGGAATACAGTACAACCACCCTCCTGCTGTGTCTTTTATCTTAGGGAACTGTATCTGTGGTGAATGTGTGTGCTACGACCTAGATCCTAGTGGGGAGTATGGTGACATTCATGGGGAGACATGCGAATGTGATGAGAGGGACTGCCACGCAGTTTACGACAGGTACTCCGATGGCTTCTGTTCAGGTAAGGAACTGCTGACACCTGCAAATTCCTGAGAACCTTCCATTACATAGGACATAGAAACAGGCCATTTGTTGTTATTGTAGCTGTCTCAATCATTTTCTCTGACAGTTTGTTATATCTATGTACCATCCTCTGAGTGAAAATTTGCCCCTCAGTTTCCTGTTAAATCTTTCTCATCTCACCTTAAGTCTGTGCCCTTAAGTTCTTGATTGCCCAAGCCTGGAAAGTGCCCAAGACTGATTTTGCCTATTTTTCCTCCACTCCAATAAAGCCCTAGCCTATATCTCAGTCCCATGAGTCCCAGCATCATCCTTGTAAATCTTTCCAGCTTAATGGCGTCTTTCCAATTGCTGGGTGAGCAGAAATGAACCTAATACTCTGAGTGCAGCCTTAATGTCGTCTCGTACAACTATCAGTTATCCATTGGTGTTGAAAGTAAGTATCGCTATTGTGCATCACCCTCTAATGTCTCCGCTTTACTCTGAAGGTCGCGGACAATGCAACTGTGGAAAGTGTGATTGCAGGGAAGGCTGGACAGGTAGAACATGCGAGCACCCTGTCTCCTGCCCCATTTCACCTGAGCAAAGTTCACGAAAATGCCAAGGAAACTCGAAGTTGTCCTGTTCCGGCAAAGGTAGGTGCTTATTCTTTAAAATGTTGCATCTTTGCTAAATTCAGATTTGCCTTAACATGAACAAATTCCATCAGATGCGTTGATGCACGTCCAGAAATCCCCCATTACGTCTCGTCTATGCCCCATCACCAGGGCAGGAGACAGGACTTTCAGTTTGCAGATACTGATGGATTGTTACAGGTTGTGGGAGCATTCAGCTCCTGTGGGCAAAGGTGTGACGTGGCCAGGCATTGGCCTCCCAGTAAAATAACCTTCAAATGTCAGCCAACACTGAAGAAAATAAAATTGTGATTCTTGAGCATCTTTCACGGCCTCACTCTGTGACCAAAAAGCTTCACAGATGGTGAAGTGCTCCTGATGTGATCACTGTGGTAACGTTGGAAATGCAGCAAACAGCGTTGGTACAGAAAGCTCCCATCTGCAAATAACAATGACCAAGTTGTCTTTTTATTTGTTGATATTGATCCTGAATGCCAAGGAAAATTCTTTCACAAAAAAACAGTCCCATGGATCTTCTACATCTACTTGAGAAGGCAGAAAAGTCCAATCTCTGACACTGTGGCATACCCTCAGTACTGTGTCTGGAGAGACAACTTGGTTGTAAAGACAAAAGCCTGGCTCTTGCAATGGCATGATCCAGCAGGGTGGGAGTACACCAAGGTGCATCGCTGCAGGAAAAACATCTGGAGTGGTCAATGAGGTAACATAGAAAAATCAGCAGCTAGGTTGTACATAGTAAGATCTCACCAGCAGTAAAGGGCCTGTCCCACTTACGTGTCCTTGGCAGGCAAATTACGCGACCTCGTGGTCGCGTTGAGCCGCGATGGTCCGGCGAAGGTCGGGCGCGATTACATGCGTACGCACAGCCATCTGGAGCGCGTGAAGTCATTTGAAGTTGTACACAAAGCTGGAGTAACTCAGCGGGATCAGCAGCATCTCTGGAGAGAAGCAATGGGTGATGTTTCGTGTTGAGACTTCTTCAGTCTGAAAAGAAGGGTCTTGACCCGAAACGTCATCCATTGCTTCTCTCCAGAGATGCTGCCGGTCCCGCTGAGTTATTCCTGCATTTTGTGTCTATCTTCAATTTTCTTGGCCCTGCTCTGGGAGTAGATGTGCGGGCGGATCCGGACCGCAACGGCCGTGAGCCTCAGGCCGAGGGGCGATCATTTTCCTGCTTCTGCTGCTGTTGGAGGTGAGACGTTGCGTCGCGCCAGGGTCTTGGGCCTGTCCCACTTTGTCTGTCAGTTCCGTGACAGGCCGGTGGCGCGCAAAGATTTTGTTCGCTACAAAAATTTTGGAGCCCCGCGCAATGTCGCGCACGACTACATACCCCTCCGCGTTTCTAAGTGGGACCGGCCCCGCGCGGCCATACGATGCCCGTACGCTTCAATTTGTGTGCCGAGGACACGTAAGCGGGACAAGCCCTTAACTGGTAATTTTGTCATAATAAAGTGATAGCAGTGCCCATAGCACAAGCGTTTCTAACCCAGGGATGGTTTGTGGAATCAGTGCTCTGATTTTTATAGCATCTGTCTCACCACATTTTTAATATACACCTGTTACCCTGTTTCCACTGACAAATGCTGGCACTCAGCTCAGCAATTCCTCAACTTAAATGTCCTCTTCCTTGCTCTCAAATTGTTCCCTTCTCTCACCCCTGCCTGCGCCACTGAGACATAGTCAGTATAAAGAGGTGAGAGGCGGGGGGAGAGACAAAAGGGGATAGTTGGTACTAGGTGGAAATGGGTGGGTAGGTGGGGGGATGTTGGACAGACTGAGCCAGTTGGGTGAGGGAGGGATATTGATTCAGAGGTTGGTAAATAATAGGTGGCACCCTGTAAGGAGAAAAAAAAAAGATAGAAGGAACAAGTGGGGGAGGGCAAAGGCAGACATAAGATCAGAGGAGCATAGGTGACACCTGAAACCAGATAAGGGAGAGATGATGGTCAAATGGAACTTGGTGTTGGTAGTCTTAATAATGATAGTGTAGGAAAGAACTGCAGATGCTGGTTTAAATTGAAGATATACACACAAAATGCTGGAGTAACTCAGTGGGACAGGCAGCATCTCTGGAGAAGAGGAATGGGTGACGTTTTGGGTCAAGATCCTTCTTAATCTTAATAAGGACTGGTTCTCTATCAATCAGTGTTAATGTAATGGACTGAATGGTCTCGTAATGTCCTTTGAGATTCTCAATCTGTGATAAACATCAATTAAATTGCCTCCCTGTAAATTATTCTGAGGGCCTGTAACATTGCTCTTGCTTCAGTGTTGAGGGAGGGAATAACGTTGACTCCCGAAGCAGGGTGAAGGCGTGGTAGGTTTTAACACCACAGTTGCTGCTCAAGTCGGTGTTTCCGGTAATCATGCAGCGTTCAGAAGCCGGAGACGCAGTGCATAGCTCAGAAACCACCGAGGCAGGCAGAGGGCAACTGTCATGAGAACCAGCTCAGCTTTAAATCACTTCATTGCTGAGAATGTGTAGCAGGCGGAAATGAAGAAAGCAAACAGCCCGTAATCTGGAGTGGGAGAGAATGTGGAGGAGAGCGTTCCAGGTGATGTTATCGGAAACACAGACACTAAATGAGATTGGAAATTAATCCTGATCCACTCGCCACTTGCTTGCATGGGGGCCTCTTCGTATGTGTGTGCATTCTAGTTCCCTGCAGTGATTTCAGTCAGTGCACAATACACAACTGATGCTACTAGGGAAATCGTTAACCCAGCGGGCACGACTCGAGAGGGGACCAGGGGGTTGGAATACTGCAGCACTCTGACCATTGTCAGCAAGACTGAGCCGTCAGTAATCCTTAAAGTGTGTTTGTTTTCCTTTTTCTCTATTTCAACGTATCTCCTTCCGGCCTCTGTCTCTAAACTCTGCTGCCTCCCTACCCTCCTCTGGATCCATCTGGCCAACATCCCCCACCTCATCTAGTTTCTTCCATCACATACAAGCCTCTGTCTCTTCCTTCCCTTCCACCTTTTTTTATGGGCTATCTCTCAGTTCCGTTGCAAATTCCCAACTCAACTCAATGACCATACCGCATTGTGACCAGGGAACACAGGGTGAAGTGGGTTGACAGAAGGACCCGAGGGGAAAAAATCGTTTTGCAGTAACATTTATGATCTGGAGCATGAAAGACCATTGTAACATTCTCAAGCCAATTGGAGAAATACTTGAAAGAGATAAATGCTTGAAGGGGTCTTATTGGAAACTCCACGAGCACTATGGATTTGAATAGTCTGATCTGATCTGAAGAATGGTCTCGACCCGAAACCTTTTCCTTTTCTCCAGAGAAGCAGCCTGACCTGCTGAGTTACTCCAGGTTTTTGTGTCTATCTTCGAAGAGTCTCTTGTTATGTTGCAATGTTTTCTGATTCCTTCCTTGCTAGGCATTGGATAACGCATTTAAAAATTAGCCCCAGTGTTGCAACAAACAGCTTACCCAACTCATTATTCCCGGGTGAATTCTCATCCACCAGTGCCAAAACAAATATGTAGAAAACCAAACATTTGCTGACTTTATTTTGCTAAATTGTTTGGCTCGCTGCTCAGAAGGAAGCTTCTCATTATGTTTGGAAATGTTTCTGTGAAGTGGAAGTCTTGACAAGTGAGCAATTATCGATCCAAGTATCTCAGACAGAGAGACGGACAGATGCAGGTGAACACAGAGCTGATTAGTAATGGAAATTACAATCTCAAAATTGGAAGATTCGTCATACTTAAAGTACCCGACTGCACTGCACCTGCAGAATCGTATGGCTAAAGACTCAATTGCAGCCTAGCATGGCGCAGGCTTTGTGTCAGCTGCTCAAATACCTGATGTGCCTCCAGCTCATCGATGACCGTACTTTCAGTTGCATGGACACCAAGCTCTGGTATTCTCTTCCTAAATCTCACACCTTCCTCCTCTTTTGTTTTACATGCACTTCTTGACTGGAGCTAATGTGCAGGAGGAGAGGGAAGTTAAATGATAACTCCAAAATCAAAACGCGTTCAATCTCGGATATCGAGTTGCAGTTTGAGGCCTGTTATTGTTGACTTGTTCACTGAAGCATACTAAAGGGCAGATATTACACCAAAAGCAGAGATCATCTTCCCACAGTCCATTCGTTTAAACAATAGCAAGAAGCATTCTGTGAATGTTGGTGACTGTGAGGTTGGGTATAGAAACATAGAAACATAGAAAATAGGTGCAGGAGTAGGCCATTCGGCCCTTCGGGCCTGCACCGCCATTCAATATGATCATGGCTGATCATCCAACTCAGCATACTGTACCTGCCTCTCTCCATACCCCATGATCCCTTGAGCCACAAGGGCCACATCTAACTCCCTCTTAAATATAACCAATGAACTGACCTCAATTACCTTCTGTGGCAGAGAATTCCAGAAACTCGCCACTCTCTGTGTGAAAAATGTTTTCCTCATCTCGGTCCTAAAGGAATTCCCCCTGATCCTTAGACTGTGACCCCTTGTTCTGGACCTCCCCAACATCGGGAACAATCTTCCCGCATCTAGCCTATCTAACCCCTCAAGAATGTTGTAAGATTCTATAAGATCCCCCCTCAGTCTTCTAAATTCTAGCGTGTACAAACCAAGTCTATCCAGTCTTTCCTCATATGAAAGTCCTGACATCCCAGGAATCAGTATGGGGCGATAGGTGTGGGGGTTGGAACAGAGTGGGTGGTGGGTGCAGGGTGCATAAGGATGCAGAATGAAGACACTTCCCTTGCTGTGCGGAAAGACATTGCAGATGAACAGAGGGTTTCAAGAGGGATGTTCAAAGAGGAGAGAGAGGAGTGAAGTGGAGAGAATCAGTAGCCATTACCAGAACTCAGGGCCTGGGCAACTGAAGGCGCAGCTGCTAATGATGGAGCAATTACACTCGGAAAGAGCAGGAAGTCTGACGGAAGAGTGGAGATGGATCTTTTAAGACTACAGAGAGGAGGCAAAGTATCATGTCTTGCCCAAAAGATGGCATCTTCAAATGTGCAGCACTCTCTCACTATGGCAGTGGTAAACCTGGTTAGACTTTCTGCCTGGATGGTCGAAGTTCATGAAAACAGATGGCTGCTGAAGTTTCTAATATTGAGGACTGCGCTAACTTGCTCTTTACAATATCTGATGCTTCACTAATTTGCTTAATGATGTATTTCTAAATTTGATGCAAAGCCAAGATTTGTCAGTGATTGCTGATGAATGACAATACTGAATTTGTCTGTGTGTGTTGGAGTGTGTGTGTGTGAAAAGCATATGTGTGCATGCATGAATGCGTGCAAGTCAAGGGCACAATGCATGGGAGTGCATGCACACATACTGTATGTGTGTGTATGTGTGTCTATGCACATGTCTGTGAATCCTACCTGTAAGTGTGTATGCTGGTGTGCATATACCAGTGTGGACATATGTACACATGCATAGCATTGTCGTTGGTGGAACATGGATGTAGACAGGATTGATGGTCGGTGTGTGGAGGCTTTGGTTAAAAGTAGAGATATTATTAATGCCTCAAGGCAGGGGTTATGGGGTTACCTTGATCGAATCATCTACCTGTATAGTGTGTAGACAAACAGCATAACAGGGATAATCTGGCATTTCATTCTGACTGGGCCTGGACGATTAAATCAAGAGCTGGCTGCATAATATCCATGAGCCTATCTAAACGCCACTATTGTATCTACCTCCTGGCAATGCGTTCCAGGCCCCCTATTGCCCCATACCCACCACCAGTGTAAAAGATTTGCCCCGCACATCTTCATTATATTTTGCCCCTCTCACCCTATGGCTATGCCCTCCGGTGTTGGATATTTCTACCCTGGGAGAAAGATGCCTCTATGCCTCTCATAATTGTATATACTTCTATTAAGTCTCCTCTCAACCTCTGACGTTCCAGAGAAAACAATCCAAGTCTATCCAACCTCTCCGTGTAGCTGAAACCCTCTAATCCATGCAGCATTCTAGTTTCATCAGATTTGTCAATTCAATGCCCCTAGCAATGAAGGCAAGTATACCATATGCGTAATTTAAAAAATGAGAAGTTATGGATAATGAAGCTGGTTACAGAGAAGGAGGGATGGGACCACAGAGGGTTTGAGAAATTTAACTTTGTGGAGATGTGGGTGCGGGAGCCATTGTATTTATCAGTGGGCCCAGGGCTGATAGAGGAATGGCATTTATTAATAAAAACTGACACATCAATTCTCCAGAGATGCTGGGCATTTTGTGCCAAGGCACAGGACGGTGTATCAGTTACACCTGCCCGTATTCAGAGCCAATCTCCCCGTCTGTGCCCAGAGAACACCTTAAGATAAAATATATACTTTACACAGAACATACAAGACAGTAACAGGCCATTCAGCCCCTCTGCTTGTTCCTACTCCACACCAGCTTTCTCCCACCCCTCTCCATCTCCCCCATCGCCGTATACCCTCTATATCTATCCCTCCAGCTTCCCCTTAAATCCAATCCTGCTCTTCAAGTCCCCCCCTCCCTGTGAGAGCCAGCTCAGCAGTAAGGTGAACAGGTCTGAACAGCAGGAAGTGCTGGTCTACTGCGAGAGGGAGAGAACGACGGAAGGAGATGGTGAAAGGAGGAAATAAAGTACATGAAACGCTGGAGTTACTCAGCACGTCAGGTCGAATCCCTGGAGAACATGGATAGATTACATTTCTGGTCCAGTCCCTTCTTCAACCTGGTTTCTCCAGCATTTTGGGGGTTGTAACCTGCTGAGTTGCTCCAGTACTTTGTGTCATTTTTTTGTAAACCAGCATCTGCAGTTCCTTGTTTCTACATGGTGAATGGGGGAGATGAAGAGGGTAGGATGAGTGCGATAGAAACATAGAAATGTATAACATTTGCAGCAGAATCAGGCCACTCAGCCCTTCAGATCTGCTCCACCAAGCAATACCACTTCAGTCCCTGATCTCGCCTTCCGCCCACATCTCTCATTCTCTTTGGCACAAGAACCCTGAACATGGAACTGTAGAACACAGGAACAAGGCCCTCGGCCATGATGTCTGTGCTGACTATGATACCAAATTAAACTCATCCCATCTGTTTCGAAATAGTTTATACCCCCCCCCCATCTCCTATTTACGTGCTTGTCTAAATTCCTCTCAAATGTTGTCATTGTATCTGCTTCTCCCATCTCACTAGCAGCGCGTTCTAGGCACCTACCATTCTCTGTCTAAAAATCTTGCCGAGTAAATCTCCTGTAAACTTTCCCCCTTTTACCTTTAAGCTATGCCCTCTAGTATTTGACATTTGACTCCATGAAAAGACATAGGCCTTATCTATGCATCTTATACATTTTATGTATTTTTATCATTTTGTTTTAATTTAGTTTTAATTTCGAGTTTAGAGATACGGCGCGAAAGGAGGCCCTTCGGCCCACTGAGTCCATACCGACCAGTGATACCCAGCACATTAACACTATCCTGCACACTAGCGACTATTTCACATTTTATACCAAACCAATTAAACTACAAACCTGTATGTCTTTGGCATACAGAAGGAAACCAAATATCTTGGAGAAAACCCTCGCAGGTCACAGGGATGACGTACATACACCACCCATAGTCAGGATCGAACCCGGTTCTCTGGCTCTGTATACTCTGCAAGTATACCGTGCCGCCCATCTGTCCAACCTCTCCTTACATCTAGTACCCACAAATCCAGGTAACGTTCTGGTGAACCTCTTCTGTACCCTCTCAGAAGCCTGTACATTCTCCCTGTAATATGGCAATCATAGCTGCACACAATGGTCCAGATGGGGTGCAACCAACGGTTTATACAGCTGCAACCTGACATGATTTCTCGACTTTTGCACTCAACACCTTGAGTGATGAAGGCAAATATATCATATGCCTTCTTTACCACCCTATCTACTTGTGTGGCCACTTCCCGGGACCTATGCAGTTGTACCCAAGATCTCTCTGTACATTAATGCTCCTAAGGAAACCTGCCATTTATTGTAAACTGGACGAAGTGCAGAGGCGTTGGGTTTGAAATGAGGCCCTCCTCCCTGACATCACTGGAAGGTGGCGGAGTATTCTGTTTCATTGTACTGTTGTGGGGGGGGGGGGGGGGGGGGGGGCATTGTGACGTCACTGGAAGCTGGTGTTTTAAAAGGTGGTTTTGGCTTGTTTTGAAATTTAATAATGGGGGCGGGGGCTGTGAATAACCCGTGGGGTGTGGGGTGGAGGGGGTGTGAATGACCAGGGGGGGGGAGGGGGCGGGGTGTGTGAATAACCCGGGGGGGGGGGGGGTAGGGGGATGGGGGGGTGTGTCACTCGGCAGCTTGAGAACCTATTGTGATTGGTGCACTGTGAGTGGGATTGTGACATCATCAGTGGAAAGTTCTGGAAAAAGGCTGTGTGTGAGAACCATTTTTTTGCCTGTTTTTAAAACCTGAATGGTCAATAACTTGTGAAATATAGGATGAAATCTTAAGTGAACCTGATTACTGCGTGGAGGGGGAAAAATGTGTCAGAATATATAAAAATGTAAGCGCTAGAGCGTAGCGTTTTGACAAAGGTAGAAAAACAAATGTGGAGACAGACGCATGCACGCACGTATACATACAAGATGAGACTTTTAATAAGTATATAGATAGATTTGCATTTGACATCCATAAGTGCAACACTGCACACTTATCCAGATTAAACTCTATCTTCCATTTCTCTGTCCACATTTCCAACAGGTCAATATCATGTGGAATCCTTAGACAATGTTCCTAATTACCTATAACACCGTCAATTTTTGTATCATCTACAAACTATGGGCAATTTACAGCGCCAATTACTCTGTGAGCCACATAACTTTGGGGTTTTGGAGGGAACTGACGCATCCAGTGGGATATTCACATAGTACCAAGGATAATGTGCAAATTCCACACAGAAGCAACAGCGGAGGTCAGGGTTGAACAGAGGTTCTAGAAGCTGTGCCATTGTCCCACTCAACTACCTCCTTCAACATATTTGGTGCAGCACGGTGGCGCAGCAGTAGAATTGCTGCCTTACAGCGCCAGAGACCCATGTTTGATCCTGACTACGGGTGCTGTCTGCATGGAGTTTGTATGTTCTCCCTGTGAACACGTGGGTTTTCTGCGAGTGCTCTGGTTTCCCCCCCACACTCCAAAGACGTCCAGGTTTGTAGGTCAATTGGCTTCTAGTATGTAGTTGTAAATTGTCCCTAGTATGTAGTGTATGGGGTGATCATGGTTGGTGCAGACTTGAGCCAAAGGGCATGTTTTCGCGTTGTATCTCTGAAGTCTAAAGACTTTTCTCATGCGTTCTGTGGCCGAGAATTCCCTAGGTTCACTGCAAGGGTAGGATCAGGATCACAAGGATGGAAAAAAGTGGCTTGGAAACTGATGATAAATTATTTGTAAACTAATTTTCTCGACCTGACCCTGCCTAACTCCTGATTCAGTGGCATCAGTTCCCTGAGTGTTCCTGTGCACTGTAATTACTCAGGATCATCTCCAGCTGAGCCCACATGCTGCACAAGAAATGCAAAGTGTAAAGGTTGTAATTTTTGTTTTAATCTTCCTCCATGGGTAGTTTGCTGCTGGTTTGAAGGAGAAAAGTCTGTGAAGCAATAGGAAGGCTACACGTTCAGCAGATAAACACTATGTTACTCGTGTATCTGTGGGCTGTAATAATCACACACGATCTTCAATCTAGGAGGAAACAGGGCTGAGAAAGTGGTTGATGAGTCACCTCACCTAATACCCTGCTATAATGCTTCAGAGGAACACCCTCCTGCTTCAATCCCAGGCAGCCAACAAAGCACTAATTACAGACAAAATCTGATGTAGGACCATCCTCCCACCCGCAGAACAGTTCCAGTGATTGCTCGGCTTGATAGTATCGGGCATGGGCTGCCTTTGTAACTCACCTCCAACTGAAGCCAGTTCACTGTTATCACCTGGGACAGGCCTCTGCACAGCAAGATAGCAACAGAATTAAAGGGCGTTCTTTTAGGGAGGAGATGAGGAGACATTTATTTAGTCACAGCGTGGTGAATCTGTGGAATTCTTTGCCACAGAAGGCTGTGGAGGTCGTCAGCGGATAATTTTAAGGCAGAGATAGATAGATTCTTGATTAGTACAGGTGTCAGAGGTTATGGGGAGAAGGCAGGCAAATGGGGTTACGAGATAGAGATAGATCAGCCATGATTGAAAGGCAGAGTAGACTTGATGGGCCTAATTCTACTATTCCTTATGATCTTAAGAGCAAAGCCAAGTCATTTCAAGATCTTGGTGAAGTGATAAGTATTGATCAGGACATAAGAATTTAAAGAACAAAACCAGTAGCAGTCCATTCTGTCCCTCATGCCCATTCTTCCATTTATTGGTCCTGACTGATCTCTTCCCTCGGCAGCATTTTCCTCCACCAACCCACCTCCCTCAGTTCTCTTTCATCTAAATACCTAATATTACTACCTAAAGATAGACACAGAGTGCTGGAGTAACTCAACAAGTCAGGCAGCATCTCTGGAAAAAAGGATGGGATGCATTTCAGGTCGGAACCCCTCTTCAGGCCCGACCCAAAACGTGTCCCGACCCACAAGGTCACCCATCATTTTTCTTCAGAGATGCTGCCTGGCCTGCTGAATTACTCCAGCACTTTGTGTCTATCTTCGGTATATATCCGCATTTGCAGTTCCTTTCTACACATTACTATCTACAGTATTGGTCTATCTATCTCTGAGGCAAACTCCATTATCCTCCATCAAAATGTGCAGTGGATTTCATCCTCTGCTTGACACAGCACGAGGGTTGAGATGTCCAGCCAGTTTCTCTTTTCTAAGAACTCTCAGCTCTCTTTCCTGCATCTTTGATGGTGCAGTACTCCTTCAGGCCTGCCCCTCCCACAGTGCAGTATTCCCTCAATACAGTCCCCCACATTGTGGCACGCACTCAGTGCAGCCCCTCCAACAAAGCAGCACTCCCGCAATACTGCCCCTTCCACAGTGTGGCACTCCCTCAGTACTGCCCCTCCCACAGTGCAGCACTACTGCAGTACTATTCCTCCAGGGCTGCCAACTCTCACGCATCGAGCGTGAGATTCACGCATTTGACGAAATTCTCACGCTCTCACGCTGATGACAGAAGTTCTCACACTCAAATTAAATAAATAAATAAATAGATAAATAAATAAACAAATGGAGTCACACTCCTCCACACGCACCGATGGGAATACTTTTCTGTCGGGGGGTTCCCCGTAAAGAATGGCAATGTAGACAAAAATGCTGGAGAAACTCAGTGGGTGAGGCAGCATCTATGTCTGAATTTGACCCTTCTTCAGACTCAAGCATTTCTCCAGCATTTTTGCCTACCGCTGCCTCACCCGCATTCACATTCTCGTGCAGATGGTGTGATAGGTGACACACGGCGGTGATCCCAGCACCGCCCCCCCTCCCCCCCTCCCCCCTGAGGCACCGTTCACACCTCCCACCCTCACCTCCGGCGACACTGTGTCCGGCGGCTGCTCTGTCCATACCGCATGGAGTTTTAACTCTGGCCCGGAGCCAGGAGCGGTCCGGGTGAGCGGGGGCGTCGGTGCCGCCTCCGGAGCCGCGGGGATGAATCTCGGGCTAAGAGTCCGCTCCGATGCCCGACCCCTGGGTCACTGTTCCTCACCTCCCCCAGACCCCCGGGTCATTGAACCTCACCTCCCCCAGACCCCCGGGTCACTGATCCTCACCTCCCCTGGACTCCAGTTGGACACAGAGCATCTGGGCCGGCCGCATTCCCGAGAGAGAGGGAAATGCTCCCTGGACATCGCCAAGTCTCCGCTCACTCCGGGTGTTGTCTCCGCTTCACTGAATCACACTCTCACACACAACATAACACACACCCTTACACACACACTGGCACACACAAGGTTTGAAGGGATATGGGCCAAAATGCGGATAAATGGGACTAGTTTAGATGGGGCATCTTGATCTGCATGGACAAGTTGGGATGAAGGGCCTGTTTCCATGCTGTAAGACTTTGACACACTGTAGAAAGGGAGCAATTGGTCTGGAGAGGATCCAGTGGCGATTTATGAACATATTGGCAGGGCTGGAATTTTCTTTTCACTTTGAAGAAAGATTTGATAACTGGGATTGTATTCCTTGTAGCAACGGAGATGAAGAAAATACCTTATGAGAATAGGACCTGTTTCGCTTAACAAAGAGTGTAAGACGGAACTGCAGATGGTGGTTTAAACTGAATATAGACACTAAAAGCCGGAATAACTCAGCAGGACAGGCAGCATCTCTGGAGAGAAATAGGTAATGTTTTGGGTCGAGACCTTCAGACTTAAGAGGTTGTAAACCAGCCATAAAATGCAATGACTGGAGATGTGTGTTATCCAACTAAGGGCAGAAATCAGAATCATGTGTTCATCTTTATTGACGTGACACCATAATAAATATATTACAGAAAAAATAATTTAATGGGGTGGCACGGTGGCGCAGCGGTAGAGTTACTGCCTTGCAGCAGCACAGACCCATAATTGATCCTGACTATGGGTGCTGTCTGTACAGTATTTGTACATTCTCCTTATGACCACATGGTTTTCTCTGGATATTCCGGTTTCTACCACATCTGAAAGAAGTGCCGGTATGTAGGTTAATTGGCTTCTGTAAATTGTCCCTGGCATGTAGGATACAACTGGTGTATGGTAGATTGCTGGTCGGTGTGGATTTGGTGGGCCGGGGGCCTGTTTCGGTATATATGTTTTACATATATATCATTATTTCATTGAACCATATACAATTGGATATGTGGCATTATTTTCGTCTTGTTTCTATAGTCAAAGGGTAAGGTTGATTGATTTATTCGTGCTGAACAGTGATGGAAGTCTGACTCCTCTTGCCTTGTTTCAATGTTTTTGTTTCTCTATATATATGCATAACAGCATGAATTATAATCTGATTTCCATACATAAATATACTAAGGTCATTCATGTGCTGCACCTATTGATCAGAGCCTGGCTCTACTGTGGAATGTAATTAGGAATGTAATTTAGCCTAACCTTATTCATACCTAATCCAATTTGAAGCATAAATGTTGCATTCAAGTGTAAGTTAAAAGACTCGCTACAGTATGCACCAGATTGTACAATTTCAAGCTGAAAAATGCAAAACCTCCCTACCGTAGGAGGACACACACTCCCCTCCCACACCCTCCCCCCCTCGGTCGCTACGCTCCCTCACAATTTCTCACTCTCAATTCTCACCCAATGTTGGTAGCCCAGTATTCCTCTGGCATGTAGCGCTCCCTCAGTACCTCCCCTCCCGCAGTGCAGCAGTCCCTCAGTACTGCCCCTCCCACAGTGCACAGTTCCCTCAGTACTGCCCCTCTCATAGAGGGGAGAAGGTCAGGAGGGAGGGGGGGAATCTTCCTGTCCGTCTGCTCCTGGGCCTGGCCAAGATAGCCACTCATGGGTCCAGTTGACGGCTGCACCGGGGTTGACTGCCTGCCTTTTCTGGGCCTACGTCCGTGCCCGGGAGTCCCTGGAGAGGGACAATGCAGCGTCCACGGGGACTTTGGAGGCCTTCCGTGAACGCCGGTCGCCGCGAGAGATCAAGTGTTTTGTTGATAAAGTTGCCAATATATTAATTTGATGATCGTTTGTTTGTAAACTGTCAACATAGGCAGCCTTTGATTGTGTTAATACTCTGTCCGTTTATTTTCATTTTGTGAATACAAGTATTTGTATGCTAAAAGAAAGTGAAGAGCACCCTAAGTACTGCCCCTCCCACTGTGTGACATTCTCCACTTCCGCTCCAACGGTGTGGGGCTCACTCAGTACTCCCGCGGTACAGTACTCCATGCATACTGCCCTTCCACAGATGCTGCCTGATCTGCAGAGTTCCTCTTGCAGTTTGTGTTTTGCTCAAGATTGCAGCATCTGCAGTCTCGTGTGTCTCCATTTTGCTGATCCATTGTGACATCTCAAGGAGCCCTCCTTTTGAAGTTTGTGCAAAAAACAAAGTGCTGGGTTGCTCAATAGGCCAGCCCCATTCTGTGGTGGGAAAAGAACACACTATTCCTTCTCTCCAGAGATGCCGCCTGTCCCACTGAGTTACTCCAGTATTTTGTGTCTATCTTCGGTGTAAACCGACATCTGCAGTTCCTTCCTACACACCATGTTTTTGGTCAGGACCCTTCTTCTGGCTGCAGTCTCTTGTGTCGTCCTTGAAGAAGTTCTCCTCCTCTTTCCTATCACAGTGCTCACCCTCTCTGATTCCTACGCCTCTCCTGCTCTTCAACCATCTTCTCACCCAGACCTGCTAACGCAGGCGTGTGTCCTTTCTCATTCACAGATGCTGCCTGACACGCTGGGTGAGTTCCTTCAACAGCATGGTTTTTTTTTGTTTGGAGCTAAGTTCTCCATTCATTCCTGAGCTGTTGGTATGAGAACCACAGGATTCTGGAGTACGGTAGTCCTGACAGCAGTTAGAGCAGCACTAATGAGGCAGTAAATTAGCACCGGCTGTGACTTACTGACTGGAATTAATAGTAACTATTAACTGGATTTAATTCAAAATTGTTCCTTTATTTTAATACATTTGATACTGAAGAATCCAAATGAAAGTATGTAATTTAGATTTAAATCTTTTCCAAGTTAAGATCAAGATTGTTTTGCGACATCGTGCAAACAAATGACTCCTTCACAAATTTTGTATCTTCTATTTCCCTGGGTCTCCTCCACTCGACCTCACAGTCACTTCCACAAAACTACTCCAACGGTTCCTGCAGTTCCTGGCAGAGCGAGAGATCTTCTCCTGCCAGCTTGCTTCTAGAACCATCTGCCAGGTGCGATAGCACTGCAGGGAGACACACACACTCCCTCCAACCAGAAAGAATTTTCAAAAAATGACTTGATTTTCTCCAGCACTTTTTTTGTTGTTGCTATACTCTGGATGTCCCAAGGCTTCTCTTCCCAAGAGGCTGCAAAGACCACACCATTTACAATCCAGGCAGAGATTAAAAGGGTTTCAGGTATTAAGATAATCAGAGGATATGGAAAATAGAGACAAAATGCTGGCGGAACTCAGCGGGTCAGGCAGCATCTCTGAAGAAAAGGAATAAGTGTAGTTTCGGGTCGAGACCCTTCTTCAGACTGAGAGTCTGGGGAGAGGGAAACTAGAGGTATGAAAAAGAACAGAACAAATCAGAGCCAGCATCGATGACTCAATAAAGGTGAAACCCACAATGGTCCATTGCTGGCAGTGGTCGAGGTGATAACGAAGGGATACGAACAGTGAAACTAGCAGGACGACTAGGGTGGGGGAGGGATGGAGAGAGATGGAATGCAAGGGTTGCATGAAATTAGAAAAATCAATATTCATGCCGCTGGGTTGTAAGTGTCCAAAGCAAAATATGAGGTACTGTCCCGCCAATTTACATATGGCCTCACTCGAACAGTGGAGGTGGCCCAGGACAGAAAGATCAGTATGGGAATGGGAAGGGGAATTAAAATGTTTGGCAACCGGGAGATCACGTAAGCCAAGGCGGATTGGGCTTAGCTGTTTATTTATGGGATCAGTGCAGGAATGAGGTGCTGAGTTAAAAGATCTGTCGTGGTCTGGAAATGAGGAGTAGTCTCAAAGGGCTGAGTGGCCTTCTCCTCCTTCCACTTCTTACATTGTTTTCAGTTACCAAACTACTTTAAACTACAGGGATCTGAGACTTTTCCCACAGACTTTTTAGTTGTGAGTTTTCTTATGCATTGGATTAATAATTACAGAATTGCACTTCCCCGCCTTTCCCTCCTGGCTAAGTTATAATGCCACATAATCCTCATTATATTAAAGTCTCGCGGAAAACTATGTTTTAATAATGATTTTAACATTGAGGTGTCAGATTCACTGTGTGCCTGACTCATGGTGCGGAGTCTGTAACGCAGCACCCATTGTTCCATCCTTTGTAACTCTTGCGACAGTAAGATTCAGTGCCAGGGTAATTAATGCAAGATAGAGTTCTAAGCAGGGGCGGAAATCCCGGGGGGGACAGGGGGACACGTCACCCCCCTGCTTTGAGAGGTGGGGGACGATCCCCCCCTCCCATATTTTTTGATCCGGACTTCATCAACCGCTTTCCAAGGGCTGAATCGGCCCGTTCCCGGCGCGGCTAAAATTCAAACTGCTGCATCGAGGCGATCGAGGCGACTGATGTTGCAGCCCCTGCCGGCCGATGAAAGACCCTGTGAACGGGCCGATTGAAGCCCCACAATTCGGGGCGGACGAAGCTGCAGTTGCTAGAGATAGGAATCGGTCACCAATCAGATCCCGATGTTACCGTCCCCAGGGCCCACGGCCGAAGCCTCGCGTATGTGTGCATGCGCGCACGGCCACCAAGAAATTGTGCCCTCCGCAGGTTTTGACAGCGATTTCCGTGCCTGCTTTTAAGTACAGGTAAGAGAGAAGAAATGGAAGTAAATTGTTGTCAGTCTATTCCACAGACCTCTGCAAAGATAGCAAATGTCTTCTGCACAGGATGACGGATTTTCAATTTTCAGCGGATTTTGCCCGGGATAATACGTCTCCCAAGAACGCATGGCAAAGCGATATGACCTTGTTCTTTAGTATTACACACAAAATGAGGTAGCACTTTGTAGCAATGTTACAAAATTTTGAGATTTTAAAAATCAAGTCTGCAATTTATCCCATCAGATAAAGCATAAAAAGAAGTTTAATTTGACACCTAATTCACTTTCATATCTTCAGTATTAAAAAAGATATGGCCATTTTCATACTCAGAAATTAGCATCTTGTTCCCCATTGCCTTTCCATTGACTTAACTCAAAAGCTGTGATCTAGGACAGTCAAAAGCCCATAACGTTCTTAAAAATTAAGAGAACTCAATGACATTTTCAGTTATTATAGATTGAAGCATTCTGAAACAAATATGAAACAATCTTACTTGGATGACCTGAAATTAAAGCATATAATTAGTTAGTCACCTAATTGTAGCTAATTACAAAATTCAATTACTAAACCTAAACATCTATCCATTTCTTAAGAAAAGATAAACATTTTTAAATTGCATTTTTAAAGTGTCCAAATAACATTCACACAAGTATTCACAATATAACATGATTTTTAAATCTCATTTTCATGAATTTATCGGCCAAATGGAAGGAATTTAGTGTTTAATTCCTGTAAATTAATGGCCATTTAAATCGACTTGCGAGTGGGTTTTAGTGGAACGCGGTGGATTGGAATGTTGCGGTTTGCGGTGAATTTAACCCACAGTCGGCAGGAAAAAGACTGTTGGTTCGTATATATTTTTTGTCCCCTTTTCGCAACATGAAAATTTGATTAAAGGCTTCCTAAGAAGCACGTTTTTATGTCAAAATAAACTGTGTAGCTTATTTTACCCCCTACGTAAAATCCTTCCCGTTGTCGGCGCTCACGGCTTTAGAAGATGATTTTTTAATTATTCTAGCTAATAAATGAGCTAGCGTAGTTTAAAAATACCTTCATAAAACAAATGTCGGAGCGATTTCTCTTTAGCAACGAAATCCCCTGAGATGGATCGATTTGCCCCGTCTGGAGAAAAACGGCATTTTAAACCCGCCCCCCTCTGAAAGGTGCCAAAGTCGCGCACACGGGGAGTGGCAGAACTGCAGCGCCGCTCAAGGTAAGTTTTGTAACATACCTACACTTTGTGGCCAATGTTTTCTGCAATATAAATAGTGAGATGGGAGTTGTGAGGGTGCAGAGACTGAAGTGCTTCTGTGGTGCAACGGAGGAGTAATCCCTTCCATTCAAGCCTCTTGTTACATTGGTGTTGATTTACAATCTTGAATGTCTATCATGGAACGGGAAGCCATGGATCATAAAAGAATAAGAAAACAGAAGCGGAAGTAGACCACTCGACCCCTCAAGCCTGCCCCACAATTCAATGTGATCTGCTGCAGACCGAATCTCTGTGTCAGTTCCCCATAGATCTCAGTTCCTTGAATATTCAGTAATCTACCGTCCAGGCTCCACAACCCTCTAGGGTAGTGAATTTCAGTGATTCGCCATCCTCCGTGAGTTCTTGTGCAGTTTTAAATGTCCATGCCTTGATCTTGTATTTATTTATGCTCCCTGATTTGTGAGTTTGTCACCAGTGGAAACATCAACATTCAACATCAACTCTATTGTGTCCCTTTAGTAAGATAATGGAGTTTAGAAGAATGAGGGGTGATTCTACCAAATTGTTTTTTCCGTATGGTCATTCCTCATTCATCTAAACTCCATAGATGTACTAAAAAGGACACACCTCTCATCGCAGAAATAACAAAGTCCCTTTTGGACCACCCCTTGCCCCTAATTCCAGCATATCCAATGGCAATTAGTATTAGCAATGCAGCAAATGGAGGAAACCAATCAGTCATTCAATTAGATCGTAACTGATCTCCAGATTAACTCCACCCTGGTCCCTAACCTTCAACCCTCCACCCCAACAAACTGCTGCAACTCAGGTGGTGAATCCTGAATCTAAGCTGCTGCTTCAAAAATTAAGGATCTTTGACTCCTGGGCTCTCAGTGGCAAAAAGACAAATTTGTCTTTGTCTAATCAGTTCCTTTAATTGTTTTTAAATAATGATCACATCAATCTTCAACTCAAGATTAAACCAAAGACTGGTGAATGCAACGTGTCCATTTGGCCCATTGATCTTAAGAAGCTCCACTTCAAATGGATGGTGGCCATATGGAACTCGCTGAAAGAGGTTTCAACTGATATTGTTAGAGCATCACTTTAAATGGGTGGTGGCTATTTGGAACTCCCTTAAAGAGATTTCAACACTGAGATTGTATTAGAAGAAGACTTTATTGTAATGTTTTCCTTGCCCCTCAAATATGACAACTGTTTCCTTGGCTCATGTTCTGTAAAGTTGTCCTGGGAATTGATTTTCCTTCTGCAGCTGTCTGTTATATGGGAATGTCTGGCCTGGATATTCAGTGCCACTCTAATTGTAGGCATGAGATTGGCAAACCTTCTGGTGGAGAATCCTATGTTTGAGTCCTGTTCACTAACATTGCTATGAATTTTCCATTTTAGAAATTAATACTATAAAGCCTTTGAAATGTATTCACATTCTGCAATGCTAAATACACTCTTTTGATATTTGCATGTTGTTCATTGCCTCTAAAGTTCATTCTGTTGATAAATTAATTTCAAAGGCAGGTACAAACAATGAATAGCCACTGAACAATGGTAGAATTCCAGCTGGTTACCTCCACCGTCTACATCTTCAATCTGGTATTGTTTCCAAATCTCAGTGATCATAAGGTCATAGTGATAGGAATAGAATTAGACCATTTGGCCCATTAAGTCTACTCCGCCATTCAATCATGGCTGATCTAACGCTTCCTCCTAACCCCATTCTTGCCTCCCCTAGCCCAATGGCTCTCCAGGATCTCTGCATCTCCAGTTCTGCCCCATTGTGCATCCTCCACTGCTGGCTGTGCCTTCAGCTGCCAGGTCCCAAGTTCTGGGATGCCCCATTCCCCTCAAAAAATTCTCCCCGCTCTCTCTCTCCCCCTTAAGAAGGCATCTTATAATCTCCCTCTGTTCCAAGTTCGTAGTTGCTTAAATAAAACAGAAAATGCTGGGGACACTCAGCCAGTCAGGCTGTTTCTGTGCGAAGAAAAACAGAGCTAACCTTTCGGGACGAAAACTCTTAGTCAGAACTGGGAAGTTGCTGGTACTGATATCTCCTCTGTTGCTGAAAAGCAGATGTTCGGTAATGGTGCTGAACAGGGGCATGAGGGACTTGCAGCATTAAAGGGGCAATATAAATGTAGACTGTGGTTGAATCATCTGAGAATTTTAATCTCATCTCCTTAGCCATTAAGAACTAAAAGATAAGTTGACAGAGAATCATATGGACAAAAGTGACTGCAATAACGATGTATAACGAGTATATTTGACGATGACCTCGGGCAGGTGTCTGCATTTACAGAAGATCAGTTGCTCTGCTGACAAGAACGAGAACTGTCACTCAGGGAATGCACAATCGGCAGCAGGATCTCATGGCTCCAAGTGAGGGACCTTGGATCATTTGCAGAAAGGATAGGTTGCTGATCATGCCATCTGAGGCCAAGTTGACGAGCAACTTAATAAGCACATCAGTACTGATCCAGCAAGATCCAATCAGAAATCTGGTACTGGAATATCACCTGAAGTGGATGTAGAAACTTGGCACTGAGGCTGAGGGTGTGCCACGCTGGAGGAGTGCCACGCTGGAGAAGGGGCAGAGCTGAGGGAGTGCCGCACTGTAGGAGGGGTAGAACTGAGGGAGCGCAGCACTGTGGTAGGGGCAGTAAAAAGGAAGATCCACACTATGGGAGGAGCGGTACAAAGGGATTGTCACACGATGTGATGGGCTGTTCCGAGGAAGTACTGCACTGTGGGAGAGTTAATTCTGAGGTAACTTACCTACCACAGATGTTAGTCTTATTGATCAATGTTACTGCAGAGAATATGGGCATATGAGGAAAACATTTTTTCACACAGAGAGTGGTGAATCTCTGGAATTCTCTGCCACAGAAGGTAGTTGAGACCACTTCATTGGCTATATTTAAGAGGGAGTTAGATGTGGCCCTTGTGGCTAAAGGGATCAGGGGGTATGGAGAGAAGGCAGGTACAGGATACCTACCTGAGTTGGATGATCAGCCATGATTATATTAAATGGCGGTGCAGGCTCGAAGGGCCTACTCCTGCACCTATTTTTTATGTTTCTATATTTCTATGTTTCCAAGGCTTTTCCTTGCAACTGTTTGTAAATAGAGGCACAACATTAACCATCCTCTAGTGTTCTGCTACCTCATCCTTGTGTAATGATGGTTCATATATCTCAGCCAGGGTTCCTGCCCAATACATTTAATCGCTCTGATCATTCTTGCCTGGTCAAATGTTCATAAATTATAGGAGCATAATTAGGCCATTCAGCCCATCATGCCTTCTCTGCCATTCAGTCATGGTTGATCTATCTTTCCCTCTCGACCCCGTTCTCCTGCCTTCTCCCCATAACCCCTGACACCTGTACTAATCAAGAATCTATCAATCTCGGCCTTAAAAATATCCATTGTCCTGGCCGCCACGGCATTCTGTGGCAATTTTTCACTTTTTCCATTATTTTGCCATCATTTGCATAGCAAAAGGATTGAACTGGGCCCTAAAACGACTGTACTATGAGGAGTATGTAGGAAGGAACTGCAGATGCTGGTTTAAATCAAAGAAAGAAACAAAATGCTGGAGTAACTCAGCGGGACAGGAAGCATCTCTGGAGAGAAGGAATGGGTGACATTTTGGGTCGAGACCCTTTTTTCAGTCCTGAGGAGTAAAGGGTCTCGACCCGAAACGTCACCCATTCCTTCGCTCCAGAGATGCCACCTGCCCTGCTGAGTTACTCCAGCTCTTTGTGTCTATCTTTTGTTCTATGAGGAGGTTGTTCATTCCATTGTCTGTATCCTTTCTCAGTGGACCTGCTTTCAGACTAGGGTGGTGTTCAGTAATTGTTAGATACAATTTTGCATGCGGTCAAATGATACGTGACCCATAGCCTTCTAATTACAGGCAATACTCAGTGAGGATAAAATAGGACTCAATTGTGTAATATCTCCAGTTTTGTGAAAAGCAAAGTGCTCTTGACAATCAATGGTTGCAACGGAGTATTTTTAGTTTGCTTCATGTGAGAAGTGATGACCAGTTGCCTGTGTAAAGGTTACAAATCTGTTAAAAAGCATATGGTGACATATTGACCGGGGCCTAGGTTAACATAACCCTGCCCACGTTTTGCAGAAAGCTGTTGTGCTGTAGATCAGGAATACCAGCTAATGTTCCTGGCATCACTGCTACAACTTGCATGCAGTTTACAGCTTCCCTTATTTCCTGTAGCATGTCGGAGGAATGGGCAGCACAGTGATGCAGTTGGTAGAGCTGTGATCTCTCAGCGCCAGTGTGACCCTGACCTCGGGTGCTGTCTGTGTGGAGTTTGCACATTCTCCCTGTGACCGTGTGTATTTTCTCCCATATTCAAAAGGCGTGTGGATTTATTAGCTCTGTAAAATTGCCCCTCGTACATAGGGAATGGATGAGAAAGTGGGATCACATGGAATTAGTGTGAAGGGGTGATTGATGGTTGGTGTGGACTCAGGTGGGCCAAATGGCCTGTTTTCATGCTGTATCTCTAAAGTAAACTAAATTGGCTCTCTATTAATTCATTCTAGGCAATGAAACTAGTGATGGGCAGGGAGTGCAGTGGTAACTGATCTATCTTTCCCTCTCAACCCCATTCTCCTGCCTTCTCCCCATAACCCCTGATACCCATACTAATCAAGAATCTATTTATCTCTGCCCTAAATATATTCATTAACTTGGCCTTCACAGCCTTCTGTGGCAATGAATTCCACTGATTCACCACCCTCTGACTAAAGAAATCACTCCTCATCCTCTTCCTAAAGGGACGTTATTTTATTCTGAGGTCCCCAGGTCCTAGACTCTACCACTAGTGGAAACATCCTCTCCACATCCAAGCCTTTAGTCTTTAGTCTTAAACACCTCTGTTCAATTCCACCAGCCACATGCGAGGTGAGGTCATTTCCGAGAAACCGCAGGGTTTAAGAGCTCAGCCCATATTCTCTGCAGTAACACTGATCAAAAGCAGTTTTCGTTGGTGAATTAGTGAACTCCAAGCTTCACTTGCAATGCCTGAGCAAAAATATCATTCATTTCATCTTCTGCATATTTTAACGATGCCAGGGACTGAGAGACACTTGCAAGGTCAACACTTAGAGAGGCTCTTCATCACTGCCTCCTTGACTGATCGTAACAACTCAACCAGATTCAAATTAACAACTGCCACAGCACTTCACCATGTACAGATATGAAGGCCGTTCACATCAAACACATCTGCAGATCAAATCTCTTTATCTCCCTGATTTGCCAATGGTTTAAGTGGAGTTTACAGGATGTTTCCACCCATGGGAGAGTCTAATAACAGAGGCCATAGCCTCAGGATAAAAGGAGATGAGGAGGAATGTCTTTAGTCAGAGAGTAGTGAATCGGTGGAATTCATTGCCAGTGAATGCTGTGGAGGCCAAGTCATGAATATTTATAAGGTGGAGATGATTAGATTCTTGATTGGTATGGGTGTCAGGGGGTTATAGGAAGAATGCAGGAGAATGGGGTTGAGGGAAAGATAGATCAGCCATGATTGAATGGCAGAGTAGATTTGATGGGCTGTATATCCTAATTCTGCTCCTATAACTTATGAACAGATCACAGAAACAGAGGTCTTGGCTTAGTTGATCAATCCAGTGTGTTGTACTCTGACCCCAAGGTCAGAAGGTTGTGGGTTCAAGTCACACTTAGGAGACTTGAGCACTAAATCCAATGCTGCCACTCCCTGTGCAGTGCTGAGGGATACAGTGTGGAAGCAGGCCCTTCGGCCCAACTTGCCCACACTGGCCAACATTGTCTCAGCTACACCAGCCACAATTGCCTGCGCTTGGTCCATATCCCTCCAAACCTGTCCTATCCAAAAATACTCATAAAAGGAGTATTACACCTGAGAGAGGTGTTGCCTTTTCAATGAGATGTAAATCCAAGATGTCCCGGCTACTATTTCAAAGAAGCGGGATTCTTCTCAGGCTGTGGACCATAGTTTTCTTACCATGCCATCAACATGACAAAAAGTTGAAAGGAGATATGTGGAGTAAGCTTTTTACACAGAGTGGTGGGTGTCAGGTGCACACAGCTGGCATGGTGGTGGAGGCATTTTAGAGGCTTTTAGATAGGCTCAAGGAATGGGGGGGGGGGAGGGGGGGCGAGGATTTGAGAACCAGGTGATCGATAGAACTGTCACTCTATCTCCTTTACCAATAAGATTTAAGGATTGAAAGGGAAACAGAGCAATGCAGGAGATGGAAATTGGGTAAAAAATTTGAAAAAAGACATAAAGTGAGGGAAAGAAAGACTGAGAAAGAAGTAGAGCACCAAGAATGTCTAGTTTCAAATTTTACGTGGTGTAAAATTGTCAGCAGCTGGAATGTGATACACATATTTAACTGTTCTCTTTCTGGGTCATAAAGGTTAATTGGTGGTCACGAACAATCAGCATTTCATTAGGAGGTTCCTTATGTCATTAAGCATCAGCCTCACACTTTTTTTGCAGGAGTTTAATCGGCAATAAAGTATTAATGCAGCAATATCCTGAACTCACAGGGTGACGGTGAATCTTGGCTCTGCCTTGCCTCTGGGTATTTATTAGCCAAGGTGTGTATCAGTGACGCTGGTCACTGGGTTCAAGGCGACTAACCCTGCCACTGATCTCCCTACAGGAAAATGCCAGTGTGGATTGTGCTCCTGCTTTCCCCCTGGGGATGACCGAGTGTACGGGAAACACTGCGAGTGTGATGATCGCCAGTGCGAGGACAGTAATGGGATCATCTGTGGCGGTGAGTTCGTTGATTCCTCCCCTTGACGTATGAGGTCTTCGGGTGTTATTCCAGAGCATGTCCAGTCTCACTCCAGCAAGCAGGAGCCTGATTCCATGCAAGCGTTTAATTGACCCCAACCATGTCCATTCTATCAGATTCCTCAACAAAGTTAATGTTCATAAGTTTTAGGGTGCAAGATTAGGCCATTCAGCCCATTGAGTCTACTCCGCCATCAATCATGACTGATCTATCTGTCCCTCTCAACCCCATTCTCCTGCCTTCTCCCTATAACCTCTGACAGCCATACTAATCAAGAATCTGTCAATCTCCACCAATCTCCTCATTTACTGGGCTTCCTATGATAATGAATTCCACTTATTCAACAACCTCTGACTAAAGAGATTCCTCATCATCTTCCTAAAGGTAAGTCCTTTTATTGTGAGGCTATGGTTCTGGCCCTAGACTTCTCCCAGTAGGAACATCCTCTCTACATCCACTCTATCCAGGCCTTGCACTATACGGTTAATTCCAGCGAGTACAGGCCCAGTGCCATCAAATGCTCATTGTAGGATGACCCAACCATTCCTGAGATTATTCTCGTAAACCTCCTCTGGACTACCTCCAACACCAACACTTCCTCAAAGATGGGTCCCAAAACTGGCTCACAATACCAGTGCCTTATAAAGCCTCTACATTACATCCCAAAGGCAGTATTAATGGTGGATCCTTTGAGATCTGTCTGAGATCTTGAGATCTTGGTAGTTGTTTTCCCACAACTGTTTGATAGTTCCATCACCACATGAACAAATTCCAACACAAGAACATGAGAAATTGGAGCAGGTCGAACCCATTCAGCCCTTCCAACCGTTCCGTCATTCATCAAGATAATGGCTATTCTTCCACTTTCCTGCCTTTTCTTCCATATTCCTTTAATATCCAGAAATAAGTGAATGAACTCGGTGAGTAAACATACACGGCACTCCTGGGTAGTGAATTCTGAAGATTCTGCATGAAGAAATCCGCATCAGATATGTAAACATATTACCCTGTAAGACACACTATTAAAAACAAAAATACCTCATGTGAAAAGCCGAACGGGTTGGGAAATTAATTGGCCGTTATAAATCGTCCATAAATTGTGTGTAGGTGGGTGGTAGAACCAGGGGTGGGGGAGTTGATAATAACGTGGGGAGAACCAAGGAGGATTAGTGTAGACTTAGAGGTTGATGGGCAAATGGCCTTGCTCTATTCCCTGTGGAGGTAGGCCCTGTGAATTCAGGATGCCCCCTATGCAGAGGTTTGCGACCTGTGGTCATGTTGTGATATAGGAAACGCACCAGCCAATTTGTAGACAGCGAGCTCTCACATACAGCTTTGTGGCAGTGGCCAGGTTATAGTGATGCTGGTGAAGGTGAATATCTATAGATGGCATTTCCAGTGTTGTGGCTCTCTCTCGGCAGCTTTGCCTGAAGCTGAAGATGTGGTTCAAGTCTCACTCCAGAGGGACAAAGCCCAGACTGAAGCTTAGTGCAGGACCAAGGAAGTGCCGCACTGTCGGAGATGCCGGGATTTGACTGTGATGTTAATCTAAGGCTCACTCTGACCTGACAGATGGATATGATGCCACTTGGCAGAATAGTCCTGAATTCCCAGCTATTATCCGTCTCTCATTATCCAGTCATTTTCACCTTGCTCTTTCTGGGATCTTATTTAATCATTCGGTGGCACCACACACTTGATTGGCCGTGAAGAGTTTTGGATGTGCTGAAGCTGAAGTTCAAAGAGATACAGATGCCGTGAGATGCTGGAGGTTTCCACAGGAAGAAAGAGTTCAGGCAAGGCCTGGGGATGTTGCTTCACTTCCTCCCAGTACATGGGGAAAAATAAAGCTCTTCCGATTACATACGCAGCAACTCCACCAGCGTAAGGTTCAAGGTTCCCCCAGAGAACCCCCAAGGGCACCCCCCAGAGATGAGGACAGTACAGAGCTGGTCGGGGGGGGGGGGGGGGGGGCAGAAGAACAACTACAGGACTGTTTGGAGTTTGTAGACTGGGCATTGTTCAAGGACTCGGCAACGGACTTGAACGAATACGCCACAGTCGTTAGAGACTTCATTAAGAAATGTGTGGAGGACTGCATCCCCACCAAAACCTTCTGAGTGTTTCCCAATCAGAAACCTTGGATGAACTGTGAGATCCGCACTCTTGATGTCTGATGATACAGTGGTCTACAAGAAGTCCAGAAGTACAGTCCAGGCCATCAAAAAGGCAAAAAGGTACTTCTGCTCCAAGCTGGAGGATGAGACGGATGTTCGGCAACTGTGGCGGGGCCTGAATGCAATCACCTCCTACAAGGCAAAACCAGGAGGCAGCTCGAATGTCGGGGATACATCACTCCCTGACGAGCTCAATGCGTTTTATGCACGCTTTGATAGGGAGAACACCGATGTGCCTTCCCGAGCCCCCATTCACTGTGATGGTATTTCAGTCTCAGTCACAGAGGCCGACGTCAGGAAATCCTTCAGAGGGGTGAACCCTCGAAAAGCGTCTGGACCTGATGGTATACCTGGTCGTGTCCTAAAAACCTGTGCGGACCAACTGGCTGGAGTTTTACGGACATTTTCAATCTGTCACTTCTGATGTCTGAGGTTCCCACCTGCTTCAAAAGGGCATCAATAATACCGGTGCCCAAGAAGAGCAAGGTGACATGCCTCAATGACTATCGACCAGTGGCACTAACGCCTGTGGTGATGAAGTGCTTTGAGAGGTTGATCATGGCGCAAATCAACTCCTACCTCAACAAAAACCTGGACCCACTGCAGTTCGCTTACCGTCACAACAGATCAACGGTGGATGCAATCTCGCTGGCCCTCCACTCCGCTCTGGACCACTTGGACAACAAAAACTCATATGTCAGGCTGTTATTCATCGATTACAGCTTGGCATTTAACACAATCATCCCCTCCAAGCTGGTTACCAAACTCGCAGAACTGGATCTCTGCGCATCCCTCTGCAATTGGATCCTCGACATCCTCATTCACAGACCACAGTCTGTTCGTATTGGTGGTAATGTGTCAGACTCGATAACAATCAGCATGGGAGCACCTCAAGGCTGCGTGCTCAGCCCCCTGCTGTATCACTCTATACTCATGACTGCGTAGCCGGTCATAGTGCGAACTCCATCATCAAGTTCGCTGACGACACCACTGTTGTGGGACGTATCATTGATGGAGATGAGTCAGAGTATAGAAGAGAGATCGAGCGACTGTCCATATGGTGCCAGCACAATAACCTGGCCCTCAACACCAGCAAAACCAAGGAACCGATTGTGGACTTTGGAAGGAGTAGGATGGGGACCCACAGTTCTGTTTATATCAACGGGTCGATGGTTGAAAGGGTCAAGAGCTTCAAGAGCTTCGGATTGCATCTTAACAGGTGGGGGACCAGCATGCTGGCCAGCAGGTTTGCCACTGCTACACGGATGGTTTTAAACTGAATAAGGGGGGTGGGGTGTCAAATGGGATAATCGAGAATTAAGTTAAAGGGAAAGAGAGTAAAGGGATGGTTAATGACCCCAGAATTAACGGGAAAGAAAGCTCACAAAGGGATAGGAGAGTATGGCCAAGTGTAATAGGGATCGATGTGAAAGGGGCCACTTGTCAACATAATTGCATAAGGAGTAAGAGTGTTGTAAAAACAAGCCTGAAGGCTTTGTGTCTCAATGCGAGGCGCATTCGTAATAAGGTGGATGAGTTGAAGGTGCAGATAGCGATTAATGACTATGCTATAGTTGGGATCACGGAGACATGGCTCCAGGATGACCAAGGCTGGGAGCTGAACATCCAGGGATATTCAATATTCAGGAGGGATAGACAAAAAGGAAAAGGAGGTGGGGTAGCGTTGCTGGTGAGAGAGGAGATTAATGCAATAGAAAGGAAGGACATTAGCGTGGAGGATGTGGAATCGATATGGGTAGAGCTGCGAAACTCTAAGGGGCAGAAAACGCTAGTGGGAGCTGTGTACAGGCCACCTAACAGTAGTATTGGAGTTGGGGATGGCAACAAACAGGAAATTAGAAATGCGTGCAACAAGGGTAACACGGTTATAATGGGTGACTTCAATCTGCATGTAGATTGGGTGAATCAAATTGGCAGGGGTGCTGAGGAAGAGGATTTCCTGGAATGTATGCGGGATAGTTTTCTCAACCAACATGTGGAGGAACCAACGAGAGAGCAGGCTATTCTAGACTGGGTATTGAGTAATGAGGAAGGGTTAGTTAGCAGTCTTGTTGTGCGTGGCCCCTTGGGCAAGAGTGACCATAATATGGTTGAGTTCTTCATTAGGATGGAGAGTGACAAAATTAAGTCAGAAACAAGGGTTCTGAACTTGAACAAAGGTAACTTTGAAGGTATGAGATGTGAATTGGCCAAGATAGACTGGCAGGTGATTCTTAAAGGGTTGACAGTGGATGTGCAATGGAAGGTATTTAAAGACTGCATGGATGAAGTACAAAAGTTGTTCATACCAGTTTGGCAAAAGAATAAATCAGGGAAGGTGGTGCATCCATGGATAACAAGGGAAATCAGGGATAGTATAAAAACAAAAGATGAGGCATACAAATTTGCCAGAAAAAGCAGCCTACCGGAGGACTGGGAGAAATTCAGAATGCAGCAGAGGAGGACAAAGGGCTTAATTAGGAAAGGGAAAATAGATTATGAAAGGAAACTGGCAGGGAACATAAACACTGACTGCAAAAGTTTTTATAGATATGTGAAGAGAAAGAGACTAGTTAAAACAAATGTTGGTCCCTTGCAGTCAGAAACAGGTGAATTGATCATGGGGAACAAGGACATGGCAGACCAATTGAATAACTACTTTGGTTCTGTCTTCACTAAGGAAGACATAAATAATCTGCCGGAAATAGCAGTGGAACGGGGGTCAAATGAGATGGAGGAACTGAGTGAAATCCAGGTTAGCCGGGAGGTGGTGTTGGGCTAATTGAACGGATTGAAGGCCGATAAATCCCCAGGGCCAGATAGTCTGCATCCCAGAGTACTCAAGGAGGTAGCCACAGAAATAGTGGATGCATTAGTGATAATTTTTCAAAATTCCTTAGATTCTGGAGTAGTTCCTGAGGATTGGAGGGTAGTTAATGTAACCCCACTTTTTAAAAAAGGAGGGAGAGAGAAAGTGGGGAATTACAGACCAGTTAGTCTAACATCGGTAGTGGGGAAACTGCTAGAGTCAGTTATTAAAGATGGGATAGCAGCACATTTGGAAAGTGGTGAAATCATTGGACAAAGTCAGCATGGATTTACGAAAGGTAAATCATGTCTGACAAATCTGATAGAATTTTTCGAGGATATAACTAGTAGAGTGGATAAGGGAGGACCAGTGGATGTGTTATATCTAGACTTTCAGAAGGCTTTCGACAAGGTCCCGCATAAGAGATTAGCATACAAACTTAAAGCACACGGTATTGGGGGTTCAGTTTGATGTGGATAGAGAACTGGCTAGCAGACAGGAGGCAAAGGGTAGGAGTAAACGGGTCCTTTTCAGAATGGCAGGCAGTGACTAGTGGGGTGCCGCAAGGCTCAGTGCTGGGACCCCAGCTATTTACAATATATATTAATGATTTGGACGAGGGAATTCAATGCAACATCTCTAAATTTGCAGATGGTACCAAGCTGGGGGGTATAGTTAGGTGTGAGGAGGATGCTTGGAGGCTGCAGGGTGATTTGGATAGGCTGAGTGAATGGGCAGATGCATGGCAGATGCAGTATAATGTGGATAAATGTGAGGTTATCCACTTTGGTGGCAAAAACATGAGGGTAGACTATTATCTGAATGGTGGCAGATTAGGAAAGGGGGAGATGCAACGAGCACTGGGTGTCATGGTACACCAGTCATTGAAAGTAGGCATGCAGGTGCAGCAGGCAGTGAAGAAAGCAAATGGTATGTTAGCATTCATAGCGAAAGGATTTGAGTATAGGAGCAGGGAGGTTCTACTGCAGTTGTACAGGGTTTTGGTGAGGCCACACCTGGAGTATTGCGTACAGTTTTGGTCTCCAAATCTGAGGAAAGACATCCTTGCCATAGAGGGGGTACAGAGAAGATTCACCAGACTGATTCCTGGGATGTCAGGACTTTCATATGAGGAAAGATTGGATAGACTTGGCTTGTACTCGCTGGAATTTAGAAGATTGAGGGGGGATCTTATAGAAACTTACAAAATTCTTAAGGGGTTGGACAAGCTAGATGCTGGAAGATTGTTCCCGATGTTGGGGGAGTCCAGAACAAGGGGTCACAGTCTAAGGATAAGGGGGAATTCCTTTAGGACCGAAATGAGGAAAACATTCTTTACACAGAGAGTGGTGAGTCTCTGGAATTCTCTGCCACAGAATGTAGTTGAGGCCAGTTCATTGGCTATATTTAAGAGGGCGTTAGATGTGGCACTTGTGGCTAAAGGGATCAGGGGGTATGGAGAGAAGGCAGGTACGGGATACTGAGTTGGATGATCAGCCATGATCACATTGAATGACGGTGCAGGCTCGAAGGGCCGAATGGCCTACTCCTGCACCTATTTTCTATGTTTCTATGTTTCTAAATTCTTGGGCGTGCACATCTGTGAAGATCTTTCCTGGTCCGAGAACACAGATGCAATTATTAAGAAAGCTCATCAGCGCCTCTACTTCCTGAGAAGATTACGGAGAATTGGTCGGTCAAGGAGGACTCTCTCCAACTTCTACAAGTGCACAGTAGAGAGCTTGATGACCGGTTGTATCGTGGGTTGGTTTGGCAACTTGAGCGCCCTGGAGAGGAAAAGACTACAAAAAGTAGTAAACACTGCCCAGTCCATCATCGGCTCTGACCTTCCTTCCATCGAGGGGATCTATCACAGTGGCTGCCTGAAAAAGGCTGGCAGCATAATCAAGGACCCACACCACCCTGGCCACACACTCATCTCCCTGCTACCTTCAGGTAGAAGGTACAGGAGCCTGAAGACTACAACGGCCAGGTTCAGGAACAGCTACTTCCCCACAGCCATCAGGCTATTAAAAGTGGCTCGGCAAAACTCTGAACATTAATAACCCATTATCTGTTATTAGCACTTTATCAATTTATTCACTCATGTGTGTATTTACGTATATAATGGTATATGGGCACACTGATCTGTTTTGTAGTCAATGCCTACTATGTTCTGTTGTGCTAAGCAAAGAAAGAATTTCATTGTCCTGTCAGGGACACATGATAATAAACTCTTTTGATTTTGACTTTGACGTTGAGGTTCAAGTTTATTTGTCAGATGCACCAATTAAGGTGCAGTGAAATGACTTACCATGCAGGCATACAATCTAAAAGAGCACAACTCCCACCAGCCTAAAACCATGGGTATGACATTTATAGTAGACTAATGGGTCCAAATGGGTCCAAGTGGCAAAAGCAATCAACAAGTAGTTGATGGGTAATATATAGAGAATACATTGTGGAGTTACAGGCAGATAATGTGGGAGTCAGAGCCTGATGGGATCGGTCCCCTGAGAGTCAGCATGGGCCTGATGGGCTGAATGGCCTCCTTCTGTGTTTTGTTTTGATTGATTGCTTGAAAGACACAAGATGGAGGCAGGTCCTTTGGCCCACTACTGACCATCGATCACCCATTCACACCAGTTGTATATTATCACACTTTCGCCAACTTCTAGGGGCAATTAACAGAGGCCGATTAACTTACAAACCCACACATCTTTTGGATGTGGAAGCATTCGGAGGAAACCCACAGGTTTACTGGATTAATGCGTAGACCACGTGCACAGAATCGAGGTCAGGATCGTACCTGGATCTCTGGATCTGTGAGATTGCAGCTCTACCAGCTGTGCCTTTGTGCTGCTCTAAGATAAGAAACTCTCATAGGGTCATAGAGCACCAAAACAGCCCTTTGGCCCAGCATGCCCATGCCCACCAGGTTTTACAAATCAGCTAGTCCCATTTGCCTGTGTTTGGCCAAATCACTGGATGTTTTCAAGATAAGCCAATTCACTGGATGTTTTCAAGGGAGAGTTAGATATAACTCTTAGGGCTAGTGGAATCAAGGGATATGGGGAGAAAGCAGGAATGGGGTACTGACTTTGGATGATCATCTATGATCGTATTGAATGGCGGTGCTGGCTGGAAGGGCCAAATGGCCTACTCCTGCAACTATTTTCTAAATCTTTCCTATTCATATACCTGATTACGATTTGAATAGTAATTTATAAAAGAATTTATGAATGCATTGTTTGGATGAAAATATCAACAAAAGCAGATGGTATTTATTTAGCACTGTTAATGTAGCAAAACATGCCAAGGTGAGTCACAGAAATGCAATCATGCAATAGTTAACACACAAGGGAATATTAGCGTAGGTGACCAAATGCTCTATCAAAGATTTTGGACTATCATAAAGATGCGGGAGGCTAAGAGGCTTAGGAGGAAATGCCAAAGCTGGAGGCTCAGGTTGTTGAAGGCGCAGCTGCCAGTGGTGGGAATATGGGATGTCAACAGGCCGGAATGGAAGCAGCACAGAAGTTGGAGAAGATTACAAAGAAGGGAAGAGGAGGAAATAGGTTGAAAACAAGGGCGAGAAACAAGGCATAGCTGTTCAGAGAGCTGAGATAGTTCAGCAAGCTCACCGTTAACGATGCCTGCCCCGGTCAGAGGGAAGGGTTGGAGAATTTGAGATTAACTCAGTTTGGGGAAGCGCACGGTGAGAACTTACTTGGTGGGACAGGCCTGCTTCATTCTCCTTGTACCAAAATAACAATTTCATCAAGGTATAGCTGAGTTGATGGACTTTATAAGACCAAGATGATGAGGAAGAGGGGGCTTTCTCAGACTTGATCTTGACTGGGTGACTGAGCATTTAGGCAGCAAAGTTCTCTGGGGATAACACATTAGAGGAAGTATTCAACTAAAAAATAAACCAAAATGATCAATTTTAAGTGAGATTGTTGAAAACACTGCAGGTTAGATGACCTATCCGTTCAACAACTGATTGCGTGCAAGAATGGAATTCCTTTAAATGATAATAAACCATTGTCTGATTGCTTGTAAGGTAAAGCAGCGTGGCCTATGCTTCCGAATACCGTGTCCCTTTGACTGACTGCTGGCCTTTACATGCAACCTTTGCACAAACATAGCAAAAAGATCATTGGATCGCTTTAATTGCTCAATAGATTCAATTAGAGGTTCCTGTGCCTCTCTCTACTGTGCCATACGCACTAACTTGTTACAAGCAATGTTGTGCCCGGTCGCTGTGTACACTGTACAGTATTAGATCATTAGGGCAGATAATGAGATATCGAAGTGCCCTGTAATCAGAAACAGGATCCAGAAATGGCGAGGCGACTGAACTCATTGAATCTTTTTATTGTCCTTGATCAAACAATATGGTAGGTCCCAGATGGATACAACCGCCGATTAGAGACAAGCTTGATGAACTGTAAGTCAATAAAGAAACCAATTTGAAGAATTTAGGAGACTGGAAATGTCTCAAATATTACTGCGTGATATGGCAAATGGGTTCCTGTTGTCATGGAGTTAGTGTGCTCAGTTGCAACTAAACGTAGCTGAGAGGAAGATCCCTGTGGTGTGTCTGTCTCTGGACCACTGTCGACCATCTCCACACAGATGGGTCTAATGGGAGCCAATGTTCCCACACATATCAAGTGTTTGTAACAGACAGTAAATTTCTCCCCCTCCCTGGTCTCTGACATCTGCTGATCATGGCCATATCTTCCCACAGGGAATGGCATCTGCTCGTGTGGGAGGTGTATCTGCGATGATGAATGGTTTGGGAAACACTGTGAAAATTCCAGAGACTGCAGCATGTCGGAGCAGCAGAGTAAGGGCCTGTGCGAGTCTCCAGGTGGATTAATCTGTTCTGGAAATGGTGAGTCAAGAATTATTGATCTTTTCTGGGTTTGTATTGTAGATTCACACATCACAGGAGGTGTAGAGGCTATTTGACCTATTGTGCTGGATGTTAGAAGGAACTGCAGTTTCAATGTTCAGTAGATTAGTGGGGGGCCTCTGTCACTGGAAGATTAACATTCACATGTAATGATGACTATGAAAGTACCAGACTGTTATAAATCCTATGTGTAGGAAGGAACTTCAGATGCTGGTTCAAAATGAAGATAGACACACAAAGCTGGAGTAACTCAGCGGGACAGGCAACATCACTGGAGAAAAGGAACAGAGGATATTTCAGGTCATTTTGGGACTGAAGAAAGGTCTCGACCCAAAATGTCACCTATTCCTTTTCTCCAGAGATGCAGCCTGACCCGCTGTTTTACTCCAGCTTTTTGTGTCTTATCAGATCTGAGGGGTAGTTTTTTCACCTAAAGGGTGGTGAAAATCTGGAACGAGCTGCCAGAGGAGTTGGTGGAGACGGGGGAAGTGCTTCGAGAGGCTGGTCATGGTGCACATTTACTCCAGCCTCCAGACAGCCTTGATCCATTCAGTCTGCAGGTTCACGGAAGACACCATCTCCCTAACCCTCCAAGCATCACTGGAACATCTCGCAGGAACAAGGACACCTATGCCTGACTTCTGTTTATCAACTAGATCTCCACATAGAACCATTATAATCCCAGCCAACCACATTTCCTCAACCTGGGCATTGGAGTCAGCGGGTTCCCCTGCCACTCGATCCTCAACTTCCTAACCATAGACAATCAGTGACGATAGGTGACAAAACATCCTCCATGCTAATACTCAACACTGGTGTACCACAAGGATGCATTCTCAGCCCCTTACCTCATGACTGTGCAGCCATATTCTGCTCTAAATCCATTTACATGTTTGCTGGTGACAATAGACAATAGGTGCAGGAGTAGGCCATTCGGCCCTTCGAGCCAACACCGCCATTCAATGTGATCATCGCTAATCATTCACAATCAGTACCCCGTTCCTGCCTTCTTGCCATATCCCCTGGCTCCGCTATCTTTAAGAGCTCTAACTAAAGATAAAGTATCTTGACTCCACAGTCAAAAAGGCACAAAAGACGATGTACTTCCTGCAGCAGCTGGGGAAGCACAATCTGCCACAGGCAATGATGGTCCAATTCTATATGGCCATCGTAGAGTCTGTCCTCATCTTCTCCATCATGGTCTGGTTTGGCTCAGTCACCAAGCACGACATCTGGAGGCTGCAGCAAATCATCCGATCAGCAGAGAAGGTTATTGGCTGCAACCTTCCCTCCATTTAATCCTCCGACATTTTCGTCACCTCCAACGGGATCCCACCACTGGCCACATCTTCCCATCTCCACCCCTTTCGGCTTTCTGCGGAGACCGCTCCCTCCGTAACTCCCTGGTCAATTCGTCCCTTTCCACATAAACCACCCCCTCCCCTGGTACTTTCCCTTGCAACCGCAGGAAATGCTACATTTGTCGCTTTACCTCCCCCCTTAACTCCATCCAAGGACCCAAAAAGTCTTTCCAGGTGAGGCAGAGGCTCACCTGCACCTCCTCCAACCTCATGTATTGCATCCGCTGTTCCATGTGTCAACTGCTCTACATCGGTGAGACCAAGCGCAGGCTTGGCGATCGCTTCACCCAACACCTCCGCTCAGTTCGCATTAACCAACCTGATCTCCCAGTGCCCAGTACTTCAACTCGCCCTCCCATTTGGAATCCGACCTTTCTGTCCTGGGCCTCCTCCTTGACTAGAGTGAGTCCCACCGCAAATTGGAGGAGCAACCCTTCATATTTCGCTTGGGTAGTTTACATCCCAGCGGTATGAACATTGACTTCTCCAATTTTAGGTAGTCCTTGCTTTCTCCCCTCCCCTTCCCAGCTCTCCCACAGTCTACTGTGTCCGCCTCTTCCTTTCGCCCCCCCCACATCAGTCTGAGGAAGGGTCTCGACCTGAAACGTCACCTTCGCTCCATAGATGCTACTTCATCTGCTGAGTTTCTCCACCATTTTTGTCTACCTTCCTTCCATTGACGAACTGTACACTGCAAGGGCCAAGAAGCAAGTGGGTAAGATCATCTCTGACCCCTCTCATCCTGGCCACACACTCTTTGAATCACTTCCATCTGGAAGGCGACCGGACTGTCAAAGCTGCCACAGCCAGTCATAAAAACAGCTTTTTTCCACGAGTAGTAGCTCTACACAATAACCAAAAATCTGTAGCCTCCTTTTGCTCAGGTATTTAATTTAATTTTGTTGTTTAATCAATAATGTTTTATTATTAATGTTTAATGTTTTATGTGTCATTCCTAACTGTCACTGTATGTCATGTTCACACTTGCAGGTGGAGCACCAAGGCAAATTCCTTGTATGTGAATAATTGGCCAATAAACTTAAACTTAAACTTAAACCTAACTCTCTCTGGAAAGCATCCAGAGAATTGGCCCTCTGAGGCAGAGAATTCCACAGATTCACAACCCTCTGTGTGAAAAGGTTTTTCCTCATCGTTCTAAATGGCTTACCCCTTATTCTTGAACTTTGGCCCCTGGTTCTGGACACCCCCAACATCGGGAACATGTTTCCTGCCTCTAGCCTGTCCAAACCCTTAATAATTAAGGTGACATCACCATAGTGGGACATATTTCAAACAATGTACCAGAAGGAGATAGCGAGCTTAGTAACATGATGTTAAGACAACAACCTTCTCCCTCAATGTCAGCAAGATGAAGGAACTAGTTATTGACTCCAGGAAGTGAGGTGCCCTACATGCCCCAGTCGGCATCAATGGTGCCAAAGTAGAAAATGTCGAGAGCTTCAAGTTCCTAAGTGTAAATATAACCAACAATTTTTTCTGGACTAATCATTTTGAAGCTACGGCCAAGGAAGTACACCAATACCTCTACTTCCTCAGTAGACGACGAAAGTTTGGTATGACTCAGACCAACAGATGCACCTTACAAAAATTCCTATTGGGATACATCACAGCTTGGTTTGGCAACAGCTCTGCCCAAGACCGCAGGAATTTGCAGAAAGTTGTGGATACAGTCCAATCCATCACACAGACCAACCTCCCCACCGTCGACTCCATCTACACTTCATGCTGCCTCAGGAAATCAGCCAACATAACAATTTTCACCCCGGTCATTCTCTTCTTTCCAGTCGGACAGAAGGTGCAAATGCTAGAAAGCAAGTATCACCAAATTCAGGAACAGTTCCTATCCTGTGGTTATCAGACTACTGAACAGTCCCCCCCCATAATCTAGGGTGTAGTCCCAATCTTCCAACCTACCTTATTCGGGACCTTGGACTTTTTCTCTGTAACTGTAGCACTGTAATGCTGCAATGCTATACTCTGCACGCAACAAAAGCTTTTCACTGTACCCCGGTACACGTGACAATAAACAAAACTAAACTAAACTGGTATCGTTCTCTTTGCATTACATACACATACATGACTTGAATGTACTTGTTAACAGTATGATTTGAATGGAGAGCATGCAAACAAAGTTTGTCACTGTATCTTGGTATATATGACAATAATAAACCAATACTAATACAATTACAATAATTAAAAGGTATTTGGACAGGTATTTGCATAAGAAAGATGTAGAGGAGTCTGGACCTAATGCAGGCAAAGCAGATTAGTGTAGATAGGAACACAGTCAGATGGACCAGATGGTCAGTGAGGGACCATTTCAGTGTTGTATGATTCAATTATTCTAACTTACTGTCTAAAACAGTCATCTCCTTGTCCCACGGTTTTTCTTAGAGATACAGCGCGGAAACAGGTCCTTCGGCCCACCGAGTCCACACCGATCAGCGATCACCCCGTATATTAGCTTGTCCTACACACTAGGGACAATTTATAATCTTTGCCTAGCCAATGAGCCTACAGACCTGTACGTCTTGGAGTGTGGGATAAAACCGGAGCACCTGGGGGAAAACCCACACGGTTACAGAGAGTGCGTACATACTCCGTACAGACAGTGGCGGACTGGGTCTAAAAATATTGGTTGCCCGGAGGCAAAGGGGGCCCACTTCATCAGGGGCCCACTTGATATAGGGGGCCCACTGCATCAGGGGCCCACTTGCCATCGGGCAAGTTGACACCCTGGCCAGTCCGCCACTGCGTACAGGCAACACCCAAAGTCAGGATCGAACCCGGATCTCCGGCACTGTAAGGCAGCAACCCTACCACTGCGGCACCGGTCCGTCCTGTCCTGTCAATCTCGGGGGACGGGGGGGGCGGGGGGTGTGAGGCAGTCAGGTTCTCAGTGGTTGTCGGCTTTTAACTGGATCACATAATGTAACCAGCGGCAACAGTTGCAGCGCCGATGCTGATGGTGCTGGTGTTTAACACTCCTAACCTGGTGTTTTGCTCCTTTCCCAGGGTCCTGCCACTGTGGGAGGTGCATTTGTGGCTCCCCACAGCAGTGGTACATTACTGGCGAGTTCTGCGAATGTGACGACAGACAGTGTGATGAATACGAAGGCATCATTTGCACAGGTAATACCTTTCTACTCCTGGAACCAGACTGAGCCTTACACGCTCACGCCTTCTCCCACAGCTCAGCCAGGGAATAAAGAAAGACTTGCATTTCATCACAGCTTTTCCCCAGCATTTCAAGATGTTTCTTAAGGTTTCTGAGGACCAGAGGACATAGGTTCAAGGTGAAGGGGAAAAGATGTAATTAGAATCTGAGGGGTAACTTTTCCACACAAAGGATGGTAAGTGTATGGAACAAGATGCCAGATGAGGTAGTTGAGGCTCGGACTCTCCCAACATTTCAGAAACAGTTAGACAGGTGCAGAGACCAACGCTCTGAGCAATGTTCTGGGTGTGGCCATTGTACCAATGCTTCCCCCCTTTCTAAAGAAAATGAAGGGGCTTACTGAAGGGGTTTTTCTCACCTTCCTTGGTAGTGGAAGCACAGAAGCTCACTGTAAGCAGCACAGGGTTGCAGCTGGTAGACCCACAGCCTCACAGCACCAGAGACACCAGTTCAATCCTGGGCCTCCGGTTGTTCGCTGAGTGGAATTTGCATGTCTTCCTGTGACCGCGTGGGCTTTTTTCACCGTTGATCTGGGTACCGGTCGCATCTTAGAAAAATGCGGGGTGAGAAGTTAAATGGCCGCTGTACATTGCCTCTCGTGTGTCAGTGAATGATAGAATATAGAGAGAGTTGAGGAGAATGTGGGGTGAATTAACGGAAAGGAGTAACGTAGGATTAGTGCAAATAGATGATCGATGGCCGATAGGGAGCCTATGGGCTGAAAGGCCAGTTCCCATGCAGTATCTCCATCTGACTCTATTACTCAGCTCAGAAAAGATTTTCAGTTCAGCTTGGCTGAGGCAGTCAATGTGGGAGAGAAATCTGAAGGTGGACCTCCCTCCTGGAGATGTGCTATCAATAACCACACAAAGTGGTTCATAGAAACATAGAAACATAGAAACATAGAAAATAGGTGCAGGAGTAGGCCATTCGGCCCTTCGAGCCTGCACCGCCATTCAATGTGATCATGGCTGATCATCCAACTCAGTATCCCGTACCTGCCTTCTCTCCATACCCCCTGATCCCCTTAGCCACAAGTGCCACATCTAACGCCCTCTTAAATATAGCCAATGAACTGGCCTCAACTACCTTCTGTGGCAGAGAATTCCAGAGACTCACCACTCTCTGTGTAAAGAATGTTTTCCTCATTTCGGTCCTAAAGGAATTCCCCCTTATCCTTAGACTGTGACCCCTTGTTCTGGAACTGTGACCCCTTGTTCTGGAAGTTCACACTTGTTCAGATGGAGGATGGGATGTATATAGAACTATCTGGCAGAGGAGGTAGTTGAGGCAAGTACAATAACAACATTTGGGTAAGCACATAGCTGGGAAAAGTTTTGAGGGATAAGGGCCAAACACAGGTAAATGGACAAAACATATAATGAGATAGAGTCATACAGTGTGGAAACAGGCCCATCAGCTCAACTTTCCCACACCAACCAACATACCCATCTACACATAGAAACATAGAAAATAGGTGCAGGAGGAGGCCATTTGGCCCTTCGAGCCAGCACCGCCATTCAATGTGATCATGGCTGATCATCCCCTATCAATAACCCGTGCCTGCCTTCTCCCCATATCCCTTGATTCCACTAGCCCCTAGAGCTCTATCTAACTCTCTCTTAAATCCATGCAGTGATTTGGCCTCCACTGCCCTCTGTGGCAGGGAATTCCATAAATTGTTGTATTTGGCTCAGTGGAACTGGGTGGGCCCGGACCTGCTGGAAGTGTACAATGACATGCTTCTAGTCGGCAGCGTGTCAGACTCTATGAGGAAGGGCAGCATCACCCTGATGCTGCCCTTCTTCTACAAGCAGAAAGGGGAGATTAATTGGAGACTCCCACAGCTACCTGGACTACTCTTCCTCCCACCCTGCTTCCTGTAAGGACTCCATCCCCTATTCCCAATTCCTCCGTCTACGCCGCATCTGCTCCCAGGATGACGTGTTCCACACCAGGTCATCGCAAATGTCCTCGTTCTTCAGAGAACGGGGTTTCCCCTCCCCCACTATAGACGAGGCTCGCACCAGGGTCTCCTCCATACCCCGCAACACTGCCCTCTCTCCCCATTCCCCCACTCACAACAAGGGCCGAGTCCCCCTGGTCCTCACCTTTCACCCCACCAGCCAGCGCATACAACAGATAGTCCTCCGCCAGTTTCGTCACCTCCAACGTGACCCCTCCACTCGCCACATCTTCCCATCTCCCCCCCTGTCTGCCTTCCGCAAAGACCGCTCCCTCCGCAACTCCCTCGTCAATTCTTCCCTTCCCTTCCCCGGGCACTTTCCCTTGCAACCGCAAGAGATGCTACACTTGTCCCTTCACCTCCCCCATCCACTCCTTTCAGGGACCCAAGCAGTCATTCCAAGTCCGACAGAGGTTCACCTGCACCTCCTCCAACCTCATCTACTGCATCCGTTGCTCCAGATGCCAGCTGATCTACATCGGTGAGACGAAGCGGAGGCTGGGCGATCGTTTCGCCGAACACCTCCGCTCGGTCCGCAATAACCAACCCGACCTCCCGGTGGCTCAGCACTTCAACTCCCCCTCCACTCCGTATCCGACCTCTCGGTCCTGGGCCTCCTCCACGGCCAGAGTGATCAACACCGCAAGTTGGAGGAACAGCACCTCATATTCCGCTTGGGGAGTCTGCATCCTCTGGGCTTAAACATTGAATTTTCTCAATTCTGTTAACCCAGACTGCCTCCCCCCCCACCTCTCCCTCAGCCCTCTGGCCCTGACATTCCTTTTCCATCTCCCCCCCCCCCCCCCAGTCGCACAAGCTTCTCATTTTCACACCACAAACAGCTTACAATGGCCTGCTTCCTTTATCACCAATACTTTTTTGCATATCTTTCACTCATTGTTCCTTATCTCTCCACATCACTGTTTATATCTCTCGTTTCCCTGATCCCTGACCAGTCTGAAGAAGGGTCTCGACCCGAAACGTCGCCTATCTCCTTCGCTCCTTAGATGCTGCTGCACCCGCTGAGTTTCTCCAGCTTTTTGTGTAACCCTCGATTCTCCAGCATCTGCAGTTCCTTCTTTAACAAGGGGAGATTAATTATTGGAGACCCATCACATTATTACATAGACGAGTCCTACCTGCCTGCATTTGGCCCTAAACCTATCCATGTACCTGTCTAATTGTGCTGTCTAGTGCTGGAGTAACTCAGCAGGTCAGGCAGCATCTGTGGCGGGAATGGATAGGTGACGTTTGAGGTCGGGACCGTCTTCAGACTGATAGGATAAATGAGACTAGCTTATCTGGGTCGCCATGGACAAGTTGTGCCGTAGGGCTTGTTTCCATGCTATATGACTCGATGACTGCTGAGACTTCACCAGCAATGCAGCTGGTAGAAAGTGGCAGATGCATCTCTCATCATAGGCAGCATGTGTGAACTTGGAAAGGCTCGAGAGGCTGAATTGCAGCTGGCGTGAAGTATAACCTGGTTGATGTTCCAAGCCGTCCTTGTCAGAAATCTTCTCGAGGTTCAAAACTCATCAAATTCTTCTCTCCCCCGGAACCTTCAGTGAAGGTGGGGTGAGGTGGGCGAGGAGGAGTCATTGGTTTGCAAATTAATTATACCACAAATAGACACAAAATGCTGGAGTAACTCAGCAGGTCAGACAGCATCTCTGGAGAAAAAGAATGGGCGATGTTTTGGGTCTGGGCCCTTTTTCAGACTGAAAGTAGGGGACAAGGACCTGGAGGTAAGAAAAGGCCAGAACAAAGCAGGGCTGGCAACAGATGAACAAGGAAGGGTAGAGCCCACAATGGCCCATTGTTGGCTCGGGAAGAGATGATAACGTAAAGATTCAAGGATGCAAATATGGGCCATTATTGGCTCCACCCTTCCTTGTTCATCTGTTGCCCGTCCTGTTTTATTCTGACTTTTTCTTACCTACAGTCTGAAGAAGGGTCATGACCCGAAACTCCACCCACCCTTTTTCACCAGAAATGCTGCTTGGCCGCTGAGTTACTTCAGCACTTTGTGTCTGTCTTCAGTATAAACTAACATCCGCAGTTGCTTTCTACGAATTAATTATAGCACAATAGTTTCGGAAAAATGAGTTGACCTCGGCTCCACAGGTGTCCCTGGTGAGTCAGGGAAATAAGTGACTTTCTTCAGAACTTTCTTTTACCATCACAGCAATTACCAAAGCACTTTACAGCAATTTGTGCACGGCCGCATACAGCAAAGTGACAATCAAGTCTTCAATGGTCATGATTGGGGAAGAGGTATTGTTTCACTACTGGCTCTACATTGCCATGGATTGTTTTGCATCCACCAGGGAGAGGAAATTTCCCTTCATCCGTCCAACTGCACCTCCAACAGTGCAGCACTCTCTCAGACTCAAGGAGGCAGTGTGATCCATGGTGTCTCAGCTAGTGTTGCTGGGGACCATCCAACAGCTGATGGACTGGCTGGCCCAAGAGAAGGTGTCAAGAGTCACTACAATGGTTGCAGTGGTGGGGTCTGCAGTTAATCCCGAGGTTCTGGAGGAAATGTGGCTGCTTGACGTAGGTCATTGAATCGTGGGATTATGCGGCATAGAACTAGGCCTTTCGACTCACCAACTTAGTAAGTCAAAGTTTAGGTTGAGGGACAGCATGGTGGCGCAGTGATAGAGTTGCTGCCTTACCGTGCCAGAGACTTGGGTTCAACCTTGACAATGGCTGCTGTCTGTATGGAGTTTCTACATTGTTCCTGTGACCACGTAGGTTTTCTCCAGGTGCTCCCGTTTCCCCCCACACTCCAAACACATAGAGGCTTGTAGGTTAATTGGCTTTGGTAAAAATAGTAACATTATTCCTAGTGTGTAGTGTGTGCTAGTGTAACAGACATAGCTGGTTGGCACAGACCTGGAGGGCCTGTTCCAGTGCTGTATCTCTAAAGTAACCTAAACTAAATTAAACGCGATGCTGCCCATTGCACGCCGACACTGATCCAATTTCCCAGTACTTGGTCCGTCGTCTCCTCCACCTTGCCGATTCAAGATCTCATCCCGATGGATTTGTGACATTACTGCTTCCACCGTCCTCAGGCAGAAGGTTCCAGTCTCCCGCCACCAAAATCTCCCCTGAGATCTTCTCTAAATCTCCTACCCCTCACCGAAGATCTATGGTTTTAGACCCGTCCGCCACAGAGAAAGGATTTTTACGATATATCCCTTGTCATTTTATATAACTCTCAGGCTGTCCCTCAACCTTCTCCACTCTGGAGAAAACAAACCCAGCCTTTCCAAACTCATCTTATATCTGAAATGCCTCAGTTCAGGCCACATCCTGGTGAATCACCCCTGCACCCTCTCTAGCACCACCACATCTTTCCCATTCATCCCTGGATAATTGTATCGCTTCTGCCTCTTCCTTTGTCCACATTTAGTTGCAGTTTAGTTTAGAGATGTAGCATGGAAACTCTCTGCCACAGAGGGTAGTTGTCTCTGGAACTCTCTGCCACAGAAGGTAGTTGAGGCCAGTTCATTGGCTATATTTAAGAGGGAGTTAGATGTGGCCCTTGTAGCTAAGGGGATCAGAGGGTATGGAGAGAAGGCAGGTACGGGATACTGAGTTGGATGATCAGCCATGATCCTATTGAATGGCGGTGCAGGCTCGAAGGGCCAAATGGCGTACTCCTGCACCTAATTTCTATGTTTCTATGAAATAGGCCCCTCAACCCACTGAGCTCATGCTCATCTATCATCCATTCTCAAAAGTTCTGTTATCCACTATTTGCATCCACTTCCTGCACACTAAATGCAATACCGAGAGGCCAGTTAACCTGCAAAGCTGCTCGACTTTGGGATGTGGCAAGAAACGGGAGAACCTGGATGAAATAAGGCAGAATGTGCAAACTCCACCCAAGCATCACCCGAGGTCAGGATCGAACTCGAGTCTCTGGCGCTGTGAGGCTGCAGCTCCACAGGCTGTGCCAGCTGAGACTCTTGTGACTCTCTTGGGAAGAGGTTCCTCCTGCATTGTCATCACATGCAGAGCCAGTTCTAGTTTTAGCCCAGTGCACCTATCCCCATTTGAAGCACCATTATGGCAGGCACGTGCCGTGAGTAATTACTCAGGGTAGGCACTCAGTCCGCTTTAAAAAAAAATTTAAACCGCGCATGCGCAGATTGTTCTCCCCGTTAAATAAATAAATAAATGAAAACAGTGACATTTCCATTTGCCCAAGGCTTCCTAGTCCTAGACCAATTGGGGGGACAGTTCCTTTCACAGCGTGTGGAGAGTCTGTGCCAGGGGTAAAGTTGTGGGGAGGGCACGAGTGTTGAGAAGGAGGGCGTCAGGAATACTGCCAGCGCTGGAAAGGACACAGAGAACATTTACGAGGAAGGTGCCAGGACTAGAGGGTCTGAGCGATATATAGAGGTTGTAGGCTGGACATGTGAGGAGCAATGGTGAAAATCGGAAGAAAGTACTTATCACAAAGTACGGTAATCTTCACTCCCTCACTGCTGCCGCAGCTCTCCGGGTGCGAAGCCACGCACTGTAGCTGGGGATAGAGGCAGCTCGGGGAGCGGCCACCGGGACCCGACAGCTGAACTGGCCGCCACTTCAGCGCCTTCTGCCGGCCCGCTCACCTTTGGCAGTGCTCTCCGTCTGAACACCTGTCACCTGCCGTTCGCCGACTTCGCTCATGTCAGCGACTTACTGCAAATCCTTAAATTCCCACAGCCAAGTAACCTCAATCGCGCTGTCGGAATTTAAGGACATGAGTGAGGCCAGTGAGCGGCAGGAGAGAGGTTTTTAGATGGAGAGCTGCCAGAGGTGAGCGGGGACCGGCAGAAGGAGCTAAGGTGGCGGCCGGTTCCACTGTCCGGCCCGGCGGCCGCTCAGCCACCCGAGCTACTTCTCTCTCTCTCCCCCCCCCCCGGCCTCAGAGCGGTGTCATTCCACGCCTCCGTGCAAGGAGCGTCGCAAGTGGATGCCCCCGACCCCTCATTCATAACATTCGTGCCCTCCCCGCAACATTACCCCGGGCCAGACTCCCCAAACGCTGTGAAAGGAGCTCCCCCCCCCACCCCCCCACCTCCACACCCCGGGAAATACGGTATTAAAAAAAAAAATCACATAATGTACTTACCACATCATTGGGACACGACAAACCATGGTTGAAAGCCCCGTCAAGAAACTTGCGTTGCGCATGCGCAGTAGACTGATGCGCATGCGCAGTATGATGCTGCGCATGCGCAGTGCTGCAAAGGCAGAATTTCTGCTGCCTTCAGCCCCGATTGAAATTGACGGCTTCAGGCAGCGCTGACGGCACGTGGGCTGCACAGAGCTTCCCGTGTCACAAGCGCTGCGGATGAGAGGCACGGGGAATTATGCCTACCTAAGAGATCAGTCTCTTACATAGGCATAATTCTCCCATGCCTTTACTATTTATATTTAATAATTGCCATTTCATAATTTTAGTCAGGGTAGGCAGTGCCTACTTTGCCTACCCTGACGGCACGTGCCTGCATTATGGGTGCTTTGACCTCACGTGTAAAAGAGAAATAAGCCCGAGCTTGATCAATTTGTGTGAATAATAATCTCTCTCTCAGATTTGAAGGGAATATGGGAACATTTCCATTCACCATCATCAAAACAAAGACAAATAAAGGATATCTCATGCAGGAACACAGTGATGCTTCAGTACTAATATTTCTACTTTAGATTATTTATGCAGCCATGACATTGAAAAATATGAAGTATTGTAAGAAACATTATTGAAATGCTTCTCTGCATAGACAGTGCTCACACCTAATCATTTACAGATCAATTTCTGGGAGCCAGGATCATGCTTGATCGTCCTTCATTAATTAGTTTCAAGCCTGATTTTCACGGCTACTATTTCAGAAATTAGTTTTCCTGCATTTGAAAAGGAGATCTTCCTTTGCTAAAATCTATCATTTTAGGTTGCTAGAGTCAGAGGAAGATATGGAGGTAGTGCTCATGAATTGCAAAGATGTGGTCGGCGCGGTCTCAGTGGGCTGAAGGCCCGTTTCAGCGCTGTATCTGTAAAGGCTCAAGTGTAAAGGCTCACTATTACACCATTTAATGTTCTGAATATGCCTGAACTCCTGTATCCACTTCCCATGTTACAAGACAATGCCCAATGTCCTTCAAATGATCTTTCTGTGCTGTATTGCCAAATTAGTGCAGCACTGAATTGCCCAGGAGGCAACTAAACACGCAGACCCCTGGTCGCCCTCTTCCATTAATAGGTTGTATACTGTGGGCTTCACCTTCCAGCCAGCACCAGCTCCTCTGCTCTGGCAGAGGTTCCAGGCTTCTTGGACCTGCAGCGGGGCGCAGCCATTAATCTCATGCTGCTGCCAGACAGACGTTCTGATAATCCTTCATCCCATGAGGGATGGAAGGTTTAAACGCTGCAGCATTGCAAGCTGCATGCAGGTCCGCACCACATTACGGCAGGTACTGATCCTGAGAAGAACTCATAACCCGGACAGTTTGTAGTGTCAGAAATACAGTTCCCACACAGCAGAAATCCCATAGGAATAGATCGGCCGAAGACGCATTTTAAATCACGTTTTCCCTTGTTTAATAATAAGGATGATATTATCAAATTTAGCCTGTGCCAATCTTGGTGTAAAAATGCGACACTTTTAAAAGATCTAGTTTAGTTTATTATTGTCATGTGTACCAAGGGACAGTGAAAAACTTTTGTTTACGTTCTATCCAGATAAAGAAAAGACTACACATGAATGCTATTGATGATTTTAAAAAGGACATGAAGATGGCACAGTGACACAGCTAATAGACTTTCCGCCTCATAGCGCCAGACTCCAGTTTGCGCCTAACTGCGGGATCTGTCTGTGTGGAGTTTGCATGTTCTGCCTGTGACGTGTGGGTTTCTTTTGGGTGCTCCAGTTTCCTCCCATATCTCAAAAGACGTGTGGGCTTGTATGTTAATTGGCCTCTTGTAAAATTTCCCCTAATGTGTAGGGAGTGGGTGAGAAAGTGGGCTAACATAGAACCAGCGTGAATAAGTGATCGATGTTTGGTGTGGACTTGATGGGCTGAAGGGTTTCGTAACTCTGCACTTGAAATTTAAAACAAGGCAGTGTGCCCCTAGATAGAATTCACAATATGGATGTGGTGTATCTGGACTTTCAAAAAGTATTTGCACAAAGTATTTGCAAAATTAGAGCACATGGTATTGGGGATAGGGTATTGACATGGATAGAGAACTGGTTGGCAGACAGGAAGCAAAGAGTAGGAATTAACGGGTCCTTTTCAGAATGGTCTAGTGGGGTGCCGCAAGGCTCGGCGCTGGGACCCCAGTTATTTACAATATATATTCACGACTTAGACGAGGGAATTATCCAATGTGACATATCCAAGTTTGCGGATGACACAAAGCTGGGTGGCAGTGTGAGCTCTGTTGAGGATGCTATGAGTCTGCAGGGTGACTTGGGTAGGTTGAGTGAGTTGGCAGATGCATGGCAGATGCATCATAAATGTGTTTATAGATGGATAAATGTGAGGTTATCCACTTTCGTGACAAGAACAGGAAGGCAGATTATTATCTGAATTGTGTCAGATTAGGAAAAGGGGAAGTGCAACGAGACCTGGGTGTGTTTGTACATCAGTCACTGAAAGTAAGCATACAGGTACAGCATGCAGTGAAGAATGCCAATGGCAAGTTGGCCTTAATTGCGAGTGGATTTGAGTTTAGGAGCAAGGAGGTCCTACTGTAGTTATACAGGGCCCTAGTGAGACCGCACCTGGCGTATTGTGTGCAATTTTGGTCTCCTAAATTGAGGAAGGACATTATTGCTATTGAGGGAGTGCAGCGTAGGTTCACCAGGTTAATTCCCTGGATGGCGGGACCGACATATGATGAAAGAATGGGTCAACTGGGCTTGTATTCAGTGGAATTTAGAAGAATGAGAGGGGATCTTGTAGAAACATAAAACATTCTTAAATATGAAGACTGAATAGACTTGGCTTGTACTCGCTGGAATTTAGGAGATTGAGGGGGGATCTTATAGAGACTTACAAAATTCTTAAGGGGTTGGACAGGCTAGATGCAGGAAGATTGTTCCCGATGTTGGGGAACTCCAGAACAAGGGGTCACAGTTTAAGGATAAGGGGGAAGTCTTTTAGGACCGAGATGAGAAGATCATTTTTCACACAGAGAGTGGTGAGTCTGTGGAATTCTCTGCCCCAGAAGGTAGTTGAGGCCAGTTAATTGGCTATATTTAAGAGGGAGTTAGATGTGGCCCTTGTGGCTAAAGGGATCAGGGGGTATGGAGAGAAGGCAGGTACAGGATACTGATTTGGATGATCAGCCATGATCATATTGAATAGCGGTGCAGGCTCGAAGGGCCGAATGGCCTATTCATGCACCTATTTTCTATGATTCTATGATTTTATGATTGGACAGGCTAGATGCATGAAAAATGTTCCAGATGTTGGGGGAGTCAAGAACTAGGGATCACAGTTTAAGAATAAGGGGTAGGCCATTTAGGACTGAGATAAGGAAAAAACTTATTCGCCCAGAGAGTTGTGAATTTGTGGAATTCTCTGCCACAAAAGACAGTGGAAGCTAATTCACTAGATGTTTTCAAGAGAGAGTTAGATTTAGCTTTTATGGCTAAAAAAATCAAGGGATATGGGGAAAAAGCAGGAATGGAGTACTGATTTTAGATGATCAGCCATGATCATATTGAACGGTGGTGCTGGCTTGAAGGGCCGAATAGCCTACTCCTGCATCTATTTTCTATTCTATGTTTCCTGGGTCAAACTAGTGTTAAAAACAGTTGCCGGCAACATCCCTTCTGTCCCTCAAACACTTGATCGTATGTGCAGGCTGTACATCAGTCAGGTTAAGCTGGAGAAGACCTGGAGCAATGAGAGAGACAGGTTATTTAACTGCCCCACATCTGCCTTCTCCCACCTTTCCCCATCTCCCCATCACCATCTCACTCCAGCCGCCCTCTCTCATGTGCGTTTATTCAGCTTCCTCTTAAACCTCTCCTCATCAATCTTTTTGTTCATTATACCCTTTTAACATGGAGACTGGAACCCACCCAACGTTACTGCACATGTACCCCACCTCACATGTACTTGCACCTCAAATCCTAGGATAGAGCTCAAACAAACAGTCCAGAATAAGTGAGCTAACCTGCAGTTAAATACCACAATTGTGCTTTAACGATTCGCCTGAACTAGTCTGTACTAGTCACGTACTCAATAACCCATTTTATTTGCACCAATTCTAACAAATATTACAAAATATAAACCCCTGGCACAGTGTCCTCAGGTAGCAGCAATCCACCAAAGTAGTTCTTTCCCTGGGAACTGGCCAATATACAGCTTAACATTGTACTTTTTAAAAATAGGAATTCATTAGCATAATATTACGTGATTATTCAGCTCTCTGGTACTGTGACAGGAGTGAGGCTGGAGAAACAGAATTTTCTTTTACTACTCAACGTTGATATAGATGCTGAGTAGATGTTTGCCCAGGTGTGGGTACCTTGAACAAGGTGACATTGTTTCAGAATATGGGATCATCTATTTCAGGCGGAGATGGTGAGGAATTTCTTCTCTCCGGAAGTGATGCATCTTTGGAATTATCTACCCCAAAGAGCTATGTAGGCAGAGTCTTTGAATGACAGATGTCTGGACTATGGAGGTGTCAAGGGTTGTGGGGGGGTGGAAGATTGCAACGTTCACGTGGTCCACGTCCACGTTCGACTAATGCAATCAACTCGACGTGCACAAACGGAAGATCAAATAGAACAAGTTGTCCAACAACTTTAGGCTGTGCACGCTACGCGAAAGAAGAAGGAGGGTTGTGGGGAATAGATCAAGACTCGCGTGTTTTGTTGTCATATGTCCCGAAACGGAACAATGAATTTCTTATTTGCAGCAGCGCAGCAGATATGTAAACATAGTACTCTGTAAACACCATAATAAATAATAAAAATGTTCAGTATATATATATCATCAGAGACCAAGCCACCCTGCCCATACTCTCATTTCACTCCTGCCATATATATATATATATATATATATATATATATATATATATATACACTGAACATTTTTTTATATATATATATATTTATATATATATATGGCAGGAGTGAAATGAGAGTATGGGCAGGGTGGCTTGGTCTCTGATGATGCTGGCTGCCTTTTTGAGCCAGCGACTCCTGTAGATCCCTCCGATGGTAGGGAGGTCAGTACTTGTGATGGACTGGGCAGTGTTCACCACTTTTTTCAATTTTCTTCGTTCCGGAGCATTCAACTTGCTGAGCCAGGCCGTGATGCCATCAGTCAATATGGTCTCTACTTGTACACCTACAAAAGTATTTGTTGACATTACAGAATCTCCTTAATCTTTTCACGAAGTCGAGGCATTGATGGGTGTTCTTTATGATTGCATCATTGTGCTAGTTCCAGGACAGAACTTCAGAGATGCATGGCCAGGAATTTGAAATTTTTTGATGGATCACATTGTCTGCAAGTTATTGCTTGGTGGAAGAGGCGGTTTCTTTTTCCTTCTCTTTTTATGCTCTTAAGCCGCTCACTGCAGTAAAAAAAAATTCCATTCACTGCTTTAAAAAAAATTACAAATGTTTTTGGATCTTCGTGTAGCTTCTGGCTACAGCTTAGAGACCAAGTCTGGAAAACCTACGCCATCACTCTACTGAAAATAAGATCCAAACATTTAGACATAACCTACACAAGGTTTTACCAATCAATTACACAGCAATCAAATAGCTTGCTTCATCTGATACCCAGTACCAAATCAATGCACTGCCACTATTGATTTCTGTACTGAATGTGCCAAGAACTACAAATGGACTTCAGTGAAGGATTGCAAATCCAATTTTAAATTGCTTTACAACTTGATAGCCTCTGAAATATCAAACTACTAAAAACTGTCACAAGAAATTAGAAATGGTGAAACAGGTAAACCTTTGGTCAACTGTGAAGGAAATATACTCTGAAGAAAGGTCATCATCCTGAAACTATGTTTCTCTCCACTCTGATGCTGCCTGACCTGCTCCTCATCCTTACTTTGACAATGCAGATTATCAGAGTGCAAACTCCAGGGATGATATGCTGGAACGTGCTGGGAGGTGTGGGCAATGACATGCCATTCATGTACTCACTGTAAGTTCATAAGTTCTAGCAACAGAATTAGGCCATTCAGCCCATCGAGTCATGATCAGCCATGATCATATTGAATGGCGGTGCAGGCTCGAAGGGCCGAATGGCCTACTCCTGCACCTATTTTCTATGTTTCTATGAGTCTACTCCACCATTCAATCATGGCTGTTCGATCCTTCCCTCTCAACCTCATTCTCCCACCTTCTCCCCATAACCCATGACACCCATACTAATAAAGAATCTGTCAATCCACCGTCCACAAGTTTGGAAGTTTGGAATTTTCACATGAACACGGAGGCTCCAGGCCTTCTGGAGGAGTGTCTCCAGCTGTTTCCTGCAGATTGGAAATGTTGAGCATTCATAGCAGCAGAGCAGAATAACAACACTCTTTTTCAGAACCCTCCCTGGGACTAAACATGCTGGACGTACCGGATTAGATAGCCCATTGGAGCAGTGAGCCCACTCCCTGGACAGTGAGCCCTCTCATTGTAAGGGATTATGGGGCAAAGGCAGGAGAATGGGGTTGAGAGGGAAATAGATCAGCCATGATTGAATGGTGGAGTAGACATGATGGGCAGAATGGCCTAATTCTGCTCCTAGAACTTATGAACATAAACCTATGAACTCATTGGATCAATGAGCCCCCTCCCTGGAGCAGTGAGTCCACACCATGCAACAGTGATCCCTCTCCCTGTAACAACAAGCCTTTTATTGAAGCCGTGCACTTTTAACAATGTACATATAACAGAATGGCAAGAACAAGATAACTTACAACTATTTAAATTATTTGTGTTTATTTTTAATTATCTAATGCATTTTGAAGCAAATCAATATTTAAAACAGTTCTCTCAATAATTTTTAATTAAAAAAAAAAGTTTTTGCATGTGAAGATTTATAGTACTCTGCAGTTTTGACAACTGGTAAAGCTGAAGACAGGGCTGAAGAACGTACAAAGCAAGCCCCCAGCAATATGGCTGGATGTTCTGCTTCCCAGTAAAGATGGATGAGGGATGAAGATTTTTGCAAGGGACTGGGGTTGTTTATGACTGGTGCCATTATCCAACATGCTTATTAGATCATATGACATAGGAGCAGAATGAGGCCATTCAGCCCATCGGGTCTGCTCCACCATTCAATAATTTCCCCCTCTGATCCTCATTGTCCAGCCTTCTCGCTATAACCTTCGGCTCCTTTACTAATCAAGAATCAGTCTCCTCTTGAATGTATTCGGGTAAACTTGCTTTGAGGAATGTGAAACATTGATAATAATCTAGAGCGTGAGAGCAATAAAGGTACGAGGGAGATGGGCTGAGAAATAAATAAATGTTTCCCCGTCACTTTGTTGCTAGAACATTGACCAGCCAACATATTGGATCTTCAGGAACCTCATTTCAAATGTGGCAGAAAACTTTCAGTTAGGAATGTCATGTCCGATGCTGTTTCAAAACAAGACCAACAACACAGAAGATCTTTGGTTGATTGTAAAGGTAATGAAAAATTGGCCATGATGACATTTCCTCCGTTATTGCCATCTGACATTGAATCAACATTTCCTGGCTACCTTGGTGGCAGCCATTAGTTTGTTAAAGCAGGAGAATTTAGCTCTAAAAGGCACCAAGATTCAGGGCTCTGGAGAGGGCAGATAAAATAATTCACATGTTCGGCATTTAAGCACATAATATGCAATTACAAAGTCTTTCCTGTTTTTAATGGAATCAATTTCCAGAATGCATGAATACATTAAAAAAAATAGAAAGTCTGTGTCTCACACAGGTGAAATAAACAGCTTGCTTAATATCACAACTTTGACAAGCTCAACGGTGTCTGAGAAGATGGCTGTATATTTGTGTCCCCATTCAAACTAACTGCAAGAGCAGGAAGCACACCAGCATGCAACTCTATGCGATGAACGCGATCAAACTAGAAGCGGGGGCCGCGCGGAGGTCGGGTAATCCCCTGTACAGGGCCGTTCCCACCAGCCTGCGCCTGCATGCGGCAAGCGCGACCAAACCGGCAGTCGGGGCCGCGCGGAGGTCGGGTGAGTGGCGCAAAGTGAGGCGAACTTGGAGTGAAGTCTAAGGTAAGTTCGCCAGGACAGAGAGGGGCACACAGAGAGGGACACCGAGGCACACACACACAGAGGGCCACGGAGCCACACACATAGAGGGTCACGGAGGCACTTACAAATAGGTTCATGGAGGCACGATGTTGGGGCGGTGTGTAAATGTCGAGGCGACTGCGAGCCGACAAGCCGTTGCCGCGCAGAATTTTTGGACATTGTCAGTTTTTCGGAGCCCCGCGCCGTGTCGGTACGAACTCGGGACGAACTCCGCACAATTCCGCACGGCTCCGGCGATCGAAGTGGGACCGGCCCCGCGACGCCGGACGGCTCAAGCGAGCACGTTAGGTCGCGCTAATCGCATAGAGTTGCATGCTGGTGGGACAGGCCCTGTAGACAGATTGTGGGGATTATAGTTCCAAGGCTCCGTCCACTACAATGTAAACCGATGAGGGAATGCTGTATGAAGGGAAGGCTACACTGTCAGCTCATGGGCTTTTAAACGGATTCGCCCACTGCACACCATTAGAAGCTGAAAATCCCCTGTTATAAGTTAATTGGTTATAATAAAAGCATTGGGATGTCCTAAAACTCTGAAAATGCTGATGCTACTTTTACTCTAAATGGAAGGCGTTCATACTGAAGAGTAGAATAAGATTTTGGCAGATGTTTCAGTGAAGGTTGAGGGAGTTCAGCAGCATGACAAAAGTACTTAATTTTCCGTGAATTTATCACTTAAAATTGGCTTAACTTTGTATGTGAACTTAAGTGTGAACAAAATATGGAGATGTAATCACCTCAAAGTGGCTTAAAATAGGTCAGAAATGTTTCATTAACAAGAGAAAAATCACCTTATTTGATTTGAGACACAAGAAACTGTATATGCTAGAATCTTGAGTAAGACTCACAGTGCTGGAGGATCTCTGCAGGTCGGGCAGCCTCTGTGGAGAGAATGGACAGATGGCTCTTTGGGTCGGGAGCCTTCTTCAGACTGTTCTCCAATCCGAAGAAGTGTCCTGAGTCAAAATGTCATCTGTCCACTTCCTCCACAGATGCTGCCTGATCAGCTGGGTTCCTCCAGCACTTTGTGTCATGCACCTAGTTTGATGAATTATTTTGTGTTTTCAACTTCTCTGAGCCCTTGCTGCAGTTCGCTGTGACCTCCATCACTGTGTCCTTTCAGAAACTTGTCCAAATACGGGACTGTCCCGCCAAACACTTACAGTTAAACCTTTAGGAAACTGTGCAGGGTTAGGGTTAGGGTTAGGGTTAGGGTTAGGGTCAGGGTTGCGGGAGGTGGCGTGACCTTTCAAAAACTCTACAAGATGAAGAGAGGTGAACTACACTTGAAAATTAAGAATGGGAAATTGCATCATTATAGAATATTCCATCTGAGAAATGCTTTAATGATATACTGCAATTTGCAATGAATTTATTGCAGAATTTTGTAGGTGGCCTTGTGTGACATTTCGACTGGAAAAATGAAAATGTAGTTAACTATTTAATGACATTTGGTTAAATATTCATTGGAACCAGAAATGAGGCAGGAACGCAAATGGCAAGTGCATTCATGATTTCAATTATAATGCAACTTTCCTGGAGAGTTAATATCTTTCATCCCAAACATTATTGAGAGCCTCCGAGTCGTGGCTATAATTATTTGTAAGGTACATTTTGTACATGCAATGATTTTCCAGATCAATTTGAAAAGGCACATATATATCTTGGTGTAAGCCTACTACACTGCTGCAGCACCACAGTGGTACAAGTTTAGTACAGCTACTGTCTCACAGGTCCATCAACTCGAGTTTGATCCTGACCTTGGATGCTGCCTGTGTGGAGTTTGTATGTTCTCCTTGTGGCCATGTAGGTTTCCTCAGGGTTCTCTAGTTTCCTTCCGCATCCCAAAGACATGCATTAACCCAAAGATTAATTTAACACTGTAGATCGCCCCCCTCAGTATGTAGTAGAAGAGGTGTAGAATCCGAAAGAGCTGGTGAGTATGTGGGGAGAAAAAGACGGGATCAGTCTGAAGAAGCGCCCCAACCAGAAACAATTCAGTCAAATGACCATTTCCCTCCACAGATGCTACCTGAACTGCTGAGTTCCTCCAGCATTGTTGCCTTTACTCAAGATTCCAGCATTTGCAGTCTCTTGTATAGAAACATAGAAACATAGAAATTAGGTGCAGGAGTAGGACATTCGGCCCTTCGAGCCTGCACCGCCATTCAATATGATCATGGCTGATCATCCAACTCAATATCCCGTACCTGCCTTCTCTCCATACCCTCTGATCCCCTTAGCCACAAGGGCCACATCTAACTCCCTCTTAAATATAGCCAATGAACTGGCCTCAACTACCCTCTGTGGCAGAGAGTTCCAGAGACCCACCACTCTCTGTGTGAAAAAATTCCTTCTCATCTCGGTCCTAAAGGATCTCCCCCTTATCCTTAAGCTGTGACCCCTTGTCCTGGACCTCCCCAACATCGGGAACAATCTTCCTGCATCTAGCCTGTCCAACCCCTTAAGAATCTTGTAAGTTTCTATAAGATCCCCTCTCAATCTCCTAAATTCTAGAGAGTATAAACCGAGTCTATGCAGTCTTTGTTCATAAGACAGTCCTGACATCCCAGGAATCAGTCTGGTGAACCTTCGCTGCACTCCCTCTATGGCAATAATGTCCTTCCTCAGATTTGGAGACCAGAACTGTACGCAATATTCCAGGTGTGGCCTCACCAAGACCCTATACAACTGAAGTAGAACCTCCCTGCTCCTATACTCAAATCCTTTTGCTATGAAAGCTAACATACCATTGGCTTTCTTCACTGCCTGCTGTACCTGCATGCCTACTTTCAATGACTGGTGTACCATGACACCCAGGTCACGCTGCATCTCCCCTTTTCCTAATCGGCCACCATTTAGATAGTAGTCGGTTTTCCTATTTTTGCCACCAAAGTAGATAACCTCACATTTATCCACATTATATTGCATCTGCCAAACATTTGCCCACTCACCCAGCCTATCCAAGTCACCTTGCATTCTCCTAGCATCCTCCTCACAGCTAACACTGCCCCCCAGCTTAGTGTCATCCGCAAACTTGGAGATATTGCCTTCAATTCCCTCAATCCAAATGGGATTAGTGTAGCCTAAGTACAAACAAGTGGGCGATTTTCAGCACGGACTCATTGGGTCAAACTGTCTGTTTTTGTGCTATATCCCTCTATAGTCATTACGGTGGATTTTTTAAAACTTTAAAAAAATTTTAAAACACAACTGTTGTTGGAAAAACATGTCGAAAACACATAATCTGTTCAGATTAGCACATGAGACAAAAAATAGAAAGAACAATTCAGTCAGATATCCCAGAAATCCTCTAGATCTGGGCAAACGTTGGGAAAGTAGAATATGTGTAGTATGTAAATAGAAAAAGACTAGCAAAAGTTAATGTGCGTCCCTTGCACACTGATGCAGGAAAAATGATATTGCTGAATGGGAAGTGGCAGGGAAATTAAACAAATATTTTGTATCTTTCTTCATAAAAGAAGATAAGAAACTTTCCTAGAAATAGCAGGACTAATGAGAATGAATGTGAAGCAGAAAGACATTAGCATTAGTTCATAAAAATAGGATTAGAGAATATTTTGGGCCAGAAATCCAATAAATATCCTGAATCTGATAATCTGCATCACAAAGTTTTGAAAAAAGTCAGCTGAAGAAACACTGGATGCAATTGTTCATCATCTTCCAAAATTCAGTAGATTCTAGGATGGACCGCACATTCTGGAATGTGGCAAAATATAATCCAATTGCATAAGAAAGATGGTCAAACAAAACAGGGAAGTGTTGATCAGGCTGATATCAGAGGTCAGGGAAATGTTGGAATCTATTATGAAAGAAGTACTAACAGCATTTAGGTAATAAGAATGAAATTTTACAGCATCAACGTGGGAAAGGGAAATTACGTTTGACAAATTTATTAACATTTTTAATGTTGTAAAAAGGGGAAAGCAGTGAAAGTGATGCATTTAGATTTACATAAAGCCTTTGATAAAGTGCCACAAAAGAGCACATGCAATTGGGGTAACGTACTTGCGGGGACTGAGGGTGGTTTTTAGTGGACAGAAAGAAGGGAGTGGGAATAAATTGTGCAGGTTGGATTGGGAATTCATTGGAGCGCAGAAGGTTAAGGGGGACTTGATTGAGGTCTTTAAAATGATGAAAGGGATAGACAGAGTTGACGTGGATAAGCTTTTCCCATTGAGGGTAGGGAAGATTCAAACGAAAGGGCATGACATGAGAAATAAGGGACAGAAATTTAGGGGTAACATGAGGGGGAACGTCTTTACTCAGAGAGTGGTGGCTGTGTGGAATGATCTTTCAGCAGAAGTGGTGGAGGCAGGATCGATTTTAACATTTAAAAGTAAATGGTATATGGACAGGTATATGGACAGGAAGGGAATGGAGGGGTATGGTCTGAGTGCAGGTAGATGGGACTAGGGGAAAATAAATGTTCGGCATGGACTGGAAGGGCAGAGAGGGCATGTTTCCATGCTGTAATTGTTGTATGGTTATATGGGAAGCTTTGACTAGTGAGGTGGACTGCAATTAGATTTCCAGGAGGCAGTTGTGGGAAATAAAAGCTCATGATAGAGTGATATAGAGTGTGTAAACAGCTGGCCAAAATGCACCATCTACACTAGTCCCACCTGCCTGTGTTTGGTCCATATGCCTCTACACCTATGCTATCCTATGTTGTATGGGTGTTAATGCATTGTTCACATTTTGGAGAAGGTTTACTAGATTAATACGTGGCATGACTGGGTTGTCCATTGAGGGAAAGTTGGACAGGCGAGGGTCTTATCTGCTGGACTTTTGAAGAGTGCAAGGGGACTGTATTGAAACATATAAGTGCCTGAGGGATGTTGACAAGGTGGTTGTGAAGAGGGTGTTCCCACATGTGGTCACTGTTCTAAAGTAAGAGTTGCAGATTAGAGATAAGGCAAAATCATTTATTTCAGAGATATGTGGGTCGTTGGATATTTCTAAAGTAGAGATGTAGATTCCTAACAAGTGAGGGTGTGAGATGTTACCAGTGATAGGCAGGAAGGTGGAGCAGAAGGTACAGTCACACCAGCCATGCCCATAAGGAGCTGACATGAAAGGGCAAATGCCTTCCCTTGGCAAGGCCACCAGCATAATCAAGGACCAGTCTCCCTCCACTCCCCTGGTCTCCCTCTGCTCCCCTCTCCCATCAGGCAAGATGTACAGAATTTTGATAAAACATACTTGCAGGCTCAGGGACAGTTTCTTCCCAGTTGTTATCAGGCAACTGAACCGTCCTCTCACCAGCTAGAGTGTGGTCCTGACCTCCCATCTACCTCATTGGAGACCTTTGAATTATCTTTTATCGGACATCAATGTTATATCTTGCACCAAATGTTGTCTCCTTTACCTGTGCACTATGGCCGGCTTGATTGTATTCATCTATAGTCTTTTCTTTGACTGGATGGTATGCAAACAAAAGCTTTTCACTGCACCTTGGTGCACGTGACAATAATTAAACTAAACTAAACTAAACTGAACTGAACTAAACTAAACTAAAATGGCTTCAACTTCTCAAAGACTGCTCAACTGCAGAATAATAATATCAGTCCATAATGATCTATGTGTGGAAGGGTTTGATCTTGTTTCTTAATCATGTTCATCCTCTCATTGTCAATGGATACCATTGCCTCAGTTGACTTTTAGTACCTTTTTTTAAAATTTCAAAATAGACTTTATTCAGGTAATAAGTATGTACAATACGTGAAGCGTGCAAAAAATTCATCCGACATTTTCGGAAGCTATATAAATAGTTCAATGCAGTCTATACATTTCTCAAATCTGTCTCCCACCCGTGCCACTTATGTGGCCCCCTGGCGTGGGATACCTTCCCTTATTTTGAGGGGCGTCTCCACCATACCGTGCCCCCCATGTCCAGCAGCGGAAGGACCCTAGACTGTGGCCCTCCCCCACCGAGCATTGGCATTGGCTGCACCGAGCAGTCTGCAGCGGGCCAGTCAGCAACATTCCCTGACGGACATCTCGCTCTGCTCCTTTAGTACCTTTCCCAAAGTGTCTGGTACTGAACGATTTACTGGGTAATTTTCAGAGGACGTTCGGTGTCCCCTTGCAATCTGTGTGGAGTCACATTTGAGTCGGACCAGGTGGCGGAATTAATTGAACAAAGGACCAGATGGATTTCCACAACAACTTTGTAGTTTTACAGTCAATATTATCATAGTTGGATTTTATCACCGGTAAATGTTGCTTTGTAGAGCCTAAGTTCCACAGCTGTTGTGTGGGATTTGAACTTGTGTATTCAGATTCTCTGGAATAATGGTTCACTTGTTTAACCATTCTGCTACTGTTCCCCTGATTTCAATAACACGCTGCCCCATTAAGAAGCATAAAACACAGCTGCTGAATGCAGTAAATGGAAATCTTTGAATTGGCAATTGATTCATTTCTTGAAACCCTAGCAGGTCAGGCAGCATCTGTGACGATGGAAATTGGCGGTTTTCTGTTTGTTTGTTTATTGTGGATTCCCAGCATTCTGCTTCTGGAGACACTGGTCTGCGATATAATTACAACACTGCTGCTGTCTCGTTGCAGGCAATGGCGTGTGCAACTGTGGAATCTGTGACTGCTGGGATGATTGGACTGGGAATGCCTGTGAGATCTGGATTGGGTCGGAGAGATTCTGAAGGTTCAGCAGGAACAGCAAAAGGTGCTTTAATTTCAACCACGGATGATTGAGGATATTTTGATATGCACTGCACTCACCAACAAACATCTGCACTTGCTAATTCTTCCATTTTAGGACTGTTACCCGCCATGTACTAGAAGAAGATACTGGTTTCACCAACACCACAGCCTAAGTGGCAAGATGACCTTTAATAATAAATAGTTATTGGCCTGTGAAATCTGACAAGCATATTACTGTCGGGAATGGTGCATTTTAATGACTAGCTTCAGTAATGTATAATCTACATGTACGTCGGCAAACAGTTTCCTTGTATACAAAGCAAAATGCTTAGGAATTGAGGTCACAAAGGTCACGTGTTATTCAGGTTATTATTAAATGAGCAAATGGCTAATTACGAGGATATACTGTTGACAGTAAATCTGTAAGTGGCTAAGAGTTTCGACTGATCTACAAATAACTGGTGTAATAAACACAGATTCCCACCGTGGCTGACAGTCGTTGATTAAGTGTTTAAACGACATCTATAGCTTCCTAATATTGTCTGCCTTTAAGCGTGCATTTATAAAGATTTATTTACACTTTGAATAAAATGAATGACACTTTTAAGCAAATTGGTGAGCCTCTCTGGTTTCTAAGCAATTACAAGAAATTGATTCACTTACACGGACAGATTTAAAAAAAAGGTAATTTTCTTCATTAAAATTCTTTAAATACAACTGTTCAAGCTATACGATAAAATCATGTTGCCAGCTACATCACAAGTGACGCAACATTGCGTATAAACCTGGGTTGCTTCAAAATAACATATCGTACAAGGACAATCCCTTATAACAATTTCCATTTATTATGAATAATTATGTGCTTTTATTGGTAACTTCTATTTTTAGAATCCAGCTTTCTGATGTTATTAATGGGTTCCAACAGTTTTTATGATCTGTGGATTACCAAAGCACTTTGCAGCCTCACTCGGGAATCTTTAGAAGTGTGCTCATCATTGCCAGGGTGTAGGGGACATTGCAAAATTGGGCACAGCAAGAACCCACTGTGATTATAATCAGATCATCGGTGACAGAGGGACACATATTGGCCTGTAAAGCGAGTGACATTAAATCTCCTGCCTCCATCACATGACCAAGGAGGCATTGATTAATTGTTTTGATCACCATTTTATGAAAGCCAATCTGTAAACATGAACTAGAAGCAGAAAACACTGCAAACACTCGACAGGTCAGGCCAGTGTTTGTGAAGTTGTGAAGAAAGGCAGAGCGATATCTGATGAAGATAGAAACATAGAAATTAGGTGCAGGAATAGGCCATTCGGCCCTTCGAGCCTGCACCGCCATTCAATATGATCATGGCTGATCATCCAACTCAGTATCCCGTACCTGCCTTCTCTCCATACCCTCTAATCCCCTTAGCCACAAGGGCCACATCTAACTCCCTCTTAAATATATCCAATGAACTGGCCTCAACTACCCTCTGTGGCAGAGAGTTCCAGAGACCCACCACTCTCTGTGTGAAAAAATCCTTCTCATCTCGGTCCTAAAGGATTTCCCCCATATCCTTAAGCTGTGACCCCTTGTCCTGGACCTCCCCATAATCGGGAACAATCTTCCTGCATCTAGCCTGTCCAACCCCTTAAGAATCTTGTAAGTTTCTATAAGATCCCCTCTCAATCTCCTAAATTCTAGAGAGTATAAAAGTATTAGAGCATAAATTCTAGAGATTAAGATCAAAGACTTAAATTGATAAAGGGCTTGTCCCACCAGCATGCGATTGCATGCGTCTAGCACAACCAAACGTGGTCACTTGAGGCTTACGGCTGCGCGGGGCCGGTCGCACTTCGATCGGCGGAGGCGTATGGAGTTGTGCGGGGCTTGTCCCGACATCGCGCGGGGCTCGAAAATTCTTGTACTCTTCTAAAATTCCGCGCGCCAACAGCCTGTCGGCCCGCAGGCGCATTGAGGGCGTACGCAGCGTCTCAACATCGTACGCACATCTTGACATTGTATGCAGCGTCTTGGCAGCGTACGCCTGGCGCGTAGTGTTGCGCGATGACGTCACCACCCGGTGTGCCGTTGCGTGATGACATCACCGCCCGACGCCGTGCGACGCCAAATTCAGTCGGCCCTCCTCCTGCCCAGCTGATTGGTGAGTATGATGTCGGGACCAGCCCCGCACAACTCCATGCACTTCCGCGGTGCGAATTGGGACCGGCCTCGCGAGGCCGTACACCTCAAGCGACCACGTTTGGTCGTGCTAGACACATGCAATCACATGCTTGTGGGACAGGCCCCTTAACTCTCCTTGTCTCTCCACAGACACTGCCTGACCTGCGGAGTGTTTGCAGCATGTTTTGTTTCTAGTTCATGTTTACAGATTGGCTTCACAAAATGGTGATTAAAACACTTAATCAATGCCACTTCGCTCCTCTGGCATTTTCGGGTCTTATTTCAGATTTCTAGCAACTACAGTTCTTTTGATTTTCATCGATCTTTAAGCATGGCTTGTTTGATTTCACATCTGAAAAGCCTCGCCTCCAAAAATGAAACATAATTTCTGGAGGAACACCTCAGGCAGATCTACTCTCTGAGCCTGGAACATCAGAAGTAAAATATGGTGGAGGCATCTGGCCTGTGAATGAATTTCCAAATAGTCCACATTCCTGCTCTCTCACCATGGCCCAATATATTGTTGCTGTTTATCGTGTACATATATGATTCCCACAATTGATGTCAATAAACTGAGAAAGTTGTACATCATATCCATTAAACAGAAACGTGTGCAGTGCTTCCCTTAAAAGTTGGAAATGTCCTTGAGATCTGCAGCTGATGTAACGGTACTGAAAGCCAAATTCATTTTCATCGTGAATTTAGTCACATTGAAATTGTTGCATTAAAGCATGAGTAGTGCTTTCCTGTGAGAGGAATTTATCCTGATTATTGGGAAGGCTTTCTTGTCTCAACATCATGATTGGAAGAATGGTCAGTCAAAGGAAGAAATGCTTCTCCTTAAAGTAAAAGGACCGAGCTGGAAATGTGCTTTAAGTGGAGAGGTCACTGCGGAAAGAGCAAAGCTTCAGGCAATAAGATGCCAGTTTCAAGCCTGGGACCAAGCCCTTCACATGTAACACCTAGTCCGTGTGTCTGGCTCAAATATTCAGCATCAAATGAGAGAGAAAGGGAGTAAAATTCATTCCAACAATGGGAAATGCGTGATGATGAACTGCTTCTAAAACCATGCTTTAACGTAGCTGAGTATCGTACAGAATTGTCAAAGATGTTTTGGTCACACGTGGGAATCTGGTAGAGCCACTGCCTCACAGCTCGAGTGATCTGGGTTTGATCCTGATCCTGGGTGCTGTCTATGTGGAGTTTGCACGTTCTCCCAGTGACTGCGTGGGTTTCCTCCAACGCCCCAAAGCCATGCGAATTAACGGTGCTTTAATTGCCACATATGCAACTGCACAGTGAAATTCCTTTTGCATATATTACACATGCTGGAGCCGCCATT